>JBBCBC010000026.1:4675917-5176233 GCA_037126765.1 Stenogyne calaminthoides | reverse complement strand
CTAATTATGTAACATTGTAATAACCCATTTATTATTTAACATTGCCCAAAGGTGATGAGGATCTACCCCACTAAATTGTTGGGTCCGCTTTCAACTCCAATGTAAACAAAATATAATTAAATGATTCCGTATCAACTACCAATGACGAGAAGTATACTACTGCTAAACAAGTTTCAAATAACTAGTGCGTGAAAATTACCTTTTCTTTTCCGCCCTTTTGGCTTGGAACAGCAAACCCTCCATTGTTCTTCTTTTCACCGCAATCAAGCACTTCTCTGGATTTTATCAATTTCATCAACATCCCTCATCTTACCATCGCCTCTAGACAACAATTGAGTCTCGATTGCTTATGGCTTTTTGGTCCTCTTCTTCCTTTGCCTTCCCTTATTTAGAAGATGAAGACGGACCACTCACGTCAATGCTTGAGTTTGGTGCCCATCAACGCGTCTACCAAGACCAAAGATTGCAACAAACTAGCTAGCGAGGCCAAAGTGCTCAAAACTTTTTTAGAGGGGAGTACCAAAACAACCAGGGCCTCCAGATCATAATCTACCCAGAACCTCAAGTTTGTTGATGATGGCCATGATTTTGAGGACGTAATCTCTTACGGATCCTCCACCATTTTCGCGACAACATCTCTACTTAAAGGTGATCCGACGAGTCCCTTTTGACTCGTCCGGGTTAGCTCATCCGGGTTTTGGTGTGTCAAGAATCCACTTGTTCTTTTGTGCGATTAGGACAATCATAAGTTCGTTCCAATAAACATAGTTTCTATGAATTCTATTGACTTTAAGTATATTAACGATGAATCAAAAAGGCGACATCTTTGAACTGAAATAATAATTTGTATAAGCACAAAATTATCACATAATTCGATCACATGTATCATATTAAAATCTAAAAAAAATATGAACATGCATCGACCAACATCTCAAAATAGTTTAAATAAGCCCGTGGGGTGGGTCATTATTTAAACACATTAAAAAGAAAGTTACAAACAAGAAAAATTCTTACAAACCTTTAATATCGGATTAATAGTTGGCTCTCACTTGACCAATATAAGATTGTGGGGACTTCGGGAAGTATATGAATATCAATCTTATACCTAAGTAATAACCATGATTAAATCTGAAATTATTATTTTAGTTTTTGAAAAAAGAGCCTCCGTGGGGAGGAGATCGTCGTACTTCACTAATAATAATCACAATAATCCGTTTGAAATTCATTAATGTGAAATCTATCTTTTTAGCAAATCCAAATCGAGGAATTTCTCCAAAAATTCACAAATAAATAAATCATGGAGGTCAAAATTAATTCAATTTTATTATCCTAATAAAATTGTCAATTAATTATTTAAAACATACTTATTAATTTTACCGAAAGTGAGATTTTGTCTAAAAAACAATTTCTCATGCACGAGCATATTCAAACATAATTAAATCGCACGAAAAAATAAAGCAAAACATCAAAAAAAAAAAATTAACGCATTGGGCACATATATGCAATTATTCTGGTTAATTTTGTCATGTCTTGATCTTTGAGAAATCTTCATAGCCCTCATCATTCGCCTCTGAAAAGCTCCCCACTCGACCGTAATTGTTTTCTTTAGAATGTCCTCCGTTTAGGTCCAAAGCGGCGTCGACATTGGGTAAGCTCACATTGCATGCTGCGCATATCCGGGCGCTAAGGCTTGACGCCAAGACGCTCCAATTTTACCATCCCCGCCATCCCCCGGGCGGGCTCCTCGGTAGGTGCGCGCTGGATCCGAGGCCTCTACTCTCTCGCCTCACGCCAGGTAGCCTCACCAACATCACTCGACATACAAGATATCCACACACCAGGCCAAGACCAAGACGCCTCGACCTAAGTTCCGCCTGACTGGATACACTGGCTTAAGGTGGCGCGAGCGCCTCGGGCCAGGCCTCAGGCGCGACCGCCCCAGCACCTCGGCTTTGCTCACAGACGCCCTGCACACACTTGGTCGCCTGCCTTTTAATTCTTCATTTTCATTCTCGATCCTAAGCATAATTTATTTATAAAAAATAAATAAACCTAGATCTAGACTAGTCTATTACATTGATCAAATCAACAAATTCCTAATCTACTGGTGTGATTTTTCATTTGTATAAACAAATTCGAATCGAATGAATTAAAAAACTACAATTTATATGCATGCATAAATAAACATTCATCAAATACCATGACAATTAGATACCGCAAAAAAGATTTAAGAATTCTACTATCGATTTCAAATTTAATGAACAACAAATTAAATTACAATCTAAAATTCAGACCCAAATTGAGGCTCGATACCGGTTGTTGGGAATGGATTGCGGGATCTGATGGGATGAATATTTAAATACAAATTTAATTCAACAATCATTACTAGCATGAATTAATCCTATATTAATTCAAATAATAATTCAACAACAAATCTTGCATACAAATTAGTCACATAAATCCTATAAATGCGGGTTGCTGAGTTTTCGCGGAACTAACCTCTCGAGTGACAACCGATTGAGAAGATGGATCCCGCTTCTACGAACCACCAAAAAGACCTTCTCCAGTATTCACTCGTCCTTGTCCAACAATCCCAGTGGTAGGATGCTCAAGAACAATTAACAAAAGGAAAATAAAATTATGTTGCACCACCTTTGTGGATTTACAATTTTCCAACCGCACGGAATCGCAAACTCACATTAGTTTCGAGAAAAACAATCTGTCGGCCGTTTCAAAAATATTTGATGTTGGAATATAGAGTCAATTGAAAAACACGTGAATCACATCTGGCGAAATTAAAGTTCACCAACAACGAACAAATTAATTGACACAGACATATTAATCATAACGAGAAATCTTAAAGAATTTTCAGGTGCGATTTCTACTACGGTATCCACATAATACCCAATTCAGACTTTGTACGGATTTGCGGCGTTGAATCCCGAGACAGTTGCTAGGGAAAATCCAACTCTGAATCTTATGGAGAAAATATGAGAGTAACATTGTTTGTGAATTCCCAAGAGTTGTATATAGGGAGGTCAATTTTAATTTTAAAAGCCAGCCCGATTAGGGAAATAAAACCTAATCTTGAATTAAATTAATTCCTTTTAATTTAATTCACTAATATAAATCTCACGGATTTAAATACCTTATATGAAAATCTCTCGATTTATTTCCATATACATTAAATCCTACAATTATATTCCAAATATAATTATTGGGAGTTCTTATTTAATTAAATCGATTTAATTAAACATTAATAATAATTAATTCTAAATTAATCTATTATTAATTACTTCTCTATAAATTAAATATTAAATCCAATTTAACATTTAATCAACCAACTATAATCCGTAAAAGGAATACTTGTTGTGTGACCCATGAGCACTCATATATCTTAGGCGATTAGTCAAACTAACGGTCTTAATTGAACCTAGTCAATAAATTAGACATTCTCAATATATGAGGTACATTCATAAAACATGCAACTACGAAACCTAAAGCGTGGGCAATTGCGATTTTCTCCTTTCATTCACGAATACTCGATTAGTCTTGAGCATGATGGAGGTAATACATTCAAATAACTTAATAAATTTATCTCAAATCACTAATTGATCATTAGTGTCACACTTAGTCACAAAGTCTAAGTTGATGTGCATTGGCCAATGACTTAGATCCGATTATGATGAGAAGATATGTATTCTCTAAATCCACTTTGAGAATGAATCCTTTTCTTGTTCGACTACACACGCATTATGACTTGATGAACCCAATCCAAGCCATATCTACCCGTAGACGGTGCAAGCGTCGGTCATGGTCAAAGTTCATCACTCCACACGTGTCGATGCGTATTACCTCAAGTCAAGGAGTATCGCGATCGCTCCCTTCAACCGAGACACCTGAGACACATATAGTGGAACTACATCAAACGGTTTCTCGGATGGGTATACCAATACCCTCTAAGGTATTTGTGCATCCATCATGAGATGTCTAGTATCTCGTAGTAGATGAGATCTTACTACACTCTCTAAGAGTATGATGCGATCGCATTATCTAATCTCATTGCATCATCAATATCCCTTCTTGATGATCCTCGATTGAAGGCCATTTGAGAATCATGCTTAAGTCATCCCGAGTTCTCACTCAAATGGCAACAAAGGATTTAAGGGAACACATATAAGAATAAATACAAAACAATCAAACATAATATTCTAATGAGTGTGTAACATACATTTAATATTAACCAAAACAATAATAAAAACAATGTCAATATTATCCGAGTATTATGTACTTACTATGGATTGTCTACAAGGACACTAACACTAACAATCTCCCCCACTTGAACTAGAGCCAATCACCTACATGTCTAACCCTAGACCATCAAAATGTCTAGTGTGTATATGAACACTCAAAGCCTTGGTGAAAGGATCGGCCAAGTTATCCTCAAAAGGGACACGTTCCAACTATTATTTCTCCCTCTAGCGATTATCTCTTTATCAAGTGATAACGCCTCGATATATCTTTGTTTACGCTATTGGATCTGGGTTCCTTAGCTTGCGCCATCCGCTTGATATTGTCACAATACAACTTTATTGGACTATTGACACTTTAACTATCTCTAGTTCATTTAAGAACTATTTTATCCAAACAACTTCTTTGGAGCTTCGCCAACAGAATGTACTCAACCTTCGACATCGAAGTCTGCGGTGATGTCGCTTTTGAACTATTCCAACCAACACGCCCCACCATTGAGAATAAAAACATAGCGGTGACCGATTTGTAATCATCAACTCGGATTGAAACTGCATCAACATAGCGGTTACCTTAGCTCTCGACTGTCCTCCAGAGACCAAGAACAGTCTTTAAGACGTGAAGCGTACTTAAGAATGTTCTTGATGACAATCCATGAGGTTCACCCTGTTCTGCTTTGGTATCACCAATGGTGCTAACAACAAAGTCCGCCTTGTGCAAGTCACCCAGTCATGGCGTACATGATGGAGCCAATTGCGGATGCATATGGTATATCCTTCATGCAATCGGATATCACTTGTGGAAGGACAATCCTTCTGTACAGTTTATCCCATGACATCTTGCATTGAACCCTCTTGGGGTTCTCCATATGAATCGCTTTTAATACCTTATCTCGTGGTTGATCGTGATATCCCAACCTCTTCTTGGATCTATCCCATGGATCTTGATCCTAAGATGTAGCATGCCTCACCAAGGTCCTTCATCATGAAGGTCCTTGATAGCAAATCTTTAACCGATTGCGTAGAGATATTGTTTCCCATAATCAATATGTCATCGACATACACAACTATGAAGACAATATTTCTCCCCATATCGTTTACTATAAACACATGGATCTTCCTAATTTATGAAGTCAAATGATTTGACAAATTTCATCAAAATGGATATTCCACTCTAGAAGCTTGCTTTAGTCCATAAATGGACCGTTTAAGCTTACACTAGGTTAGATTTTGGCTTAGATACAAAACCTTCCTGTTGAGTCATAAACACCTCCTTATCAATGTTACCATTGAGGAAGGTTGTTTTGACATCCATTTGCCAAATTTCATAATCTAAATTAATGCGACTCTGACAGTAAAATTAAATGGACTTGATCTTGGCAACAAGTGAAAAAACTCATCATAGTCAATGCCTTAGTTGACTATAACCTTCTTTACCAACCTAGCCTTGTAGGTTTGTACCTTGTCGCTTTGCATCGGTCTTACGCTTGACCCATTTGCAACCTATGGGTTTTATCCCTTTCGGCAATTCAACCATGTCCCAAACTTGATTTGTGTACATCAAGTCCATCTCGGTTCATGGCTTCATGCCACTTCTCCGAGTCAACATCTAATGTTGCCTCGGTAAGTTCTAGGATCGCCTTTATCCTGATCTCCACATCATCATGTTCCTCACGAGAAACCATAATATCTAGTGGGCGGATTCACGAATCTGGTGGACTTACGGAGCTGTGGTTGTGCAGGCTGTACATTCTGATCGTGAAAATTTTGTGGTGCATCGATTTCATCAATGTTCGGAGAATCCTCAAGAGCGACACTTTCAGATGCCTCTTGGGCGGGATTTTGAACTATGTTGTTCTCATTCAGCCCACTTGGAGTTTGTTGTGAAGGCAATGCAACTCCAATTACGCTCCCACTGGCTGAAATAGGACCACTAAGTGATAAACTTCCACCATGAGAGGTGCTAAATGCTCCCACTGATTTTTTGTCACATTTCTTTGACAAGATATCAGTCTCTTGGTCATCCTATGGTTCTTGAATTTCTTCTGTTCTATCATCTTCTGGCCTTGTTCCCTAAAGACATAGTCTTCCTCGAGGAACTCCGCCCTCGCCTAGAAACAATTATCGTTTGTTTCGTAGATAGAAGTAATATCCCCTCGTTTCCTTAGGATATCCCACAGGTAACCTTTCACCTTTGGATTCCAACTTATCGATGAGCATTTTTTTCCAATTATGGGCAACCCCACTTTTGATATGTGAAAAAGTTGGCTTCTTGCCACACCATAATTCATATGGTGTATGCTCAACCGATTTGGATGGAATCTATTCAAAATGTAAATTGGGGTTTGTAATCGATCCCCATAAGATTGTCCAAGAGAGGAAAAGCTCATCATGGACCATACCATGTCTAACAAGGTTCGGTTTCTCCTCTCGGACACTCCGTTCATTCGGTGTTCCGGAGGAGTCCATTGTGATTGGATTCCATGTAACTTTGAGTAATCCATGAACTCATGGCTAAGGTATTCGCCTCCTCGATCGATCGAAGAGTCTTAATACTCTTACCAAGTTGCTTTTCTACTTGACTTTAAACTCCTTGAATTTCTCAAAAGATTGATTTGTGTTTCATAAGATACACATATCCATATCTTGAGAAATCGTAAAGAAAAGTGATGAAGTAAGCGAAAAGTGACCTAGCTAGAGTGGCAATGGTCCACCGGCGTCACCGTGGATCAACTCTAGAACTTCTTTGCACGAATCCTTTCCCGAGAAAAGGGTTTGTTGGTCATCTTGCCATTGAGACGAGGATTCACAATTTCCATAAGACTCAAAAGTCGAATGGGGTTAAATAGTCTAACTTTCTTAACCTTGCCAATCCTATCATTTCATGACCAAGCCTACAATGCCACAAGTAAGTCGGGTTTTCATGATTACTAAGCTTGAGTCGTTTGTTTTTGTATATTAAGAATATCATGTCCATAATGCAACAAATATAAACCATTAGTTAAAGGAGCATTTCCATAAACATCACCATTAAGCTTAAAATAACAATTATTATTTGCAAAATGGAAGGAAAACCCTTCAATGTGTAACATAGGAATATAAATAATTTTACGAGTAATAGAAGGAACGAAATAACAATTATTCAGTTCAATTCTAAAACCCAGAGGGTAAGTCTAAAACATAAAATGCCAACACGTTCGCCAGGACGAACTTGCTCCATTCCCAACGTGTGGGCGACTTCAATTCTACTTAACTTGCCTCGCTATGCTTGAGACCCTGCACATTAGTACAAATGTGTGAGCCACAACCGGTATCCAATACCCAACAGTTAGTATCATTTGTGGACATGTTTATCTCAATAACAAACATACCTGCTCCATGGTCGAGCACCTTGTGTCTTTTTTTTCACCGCTAGAACCTTACAGTCCTTCTTCCAATGCCCCTTCTTTGCAGTGGAGGCATACATCCTTGTCCACCCTCTCCTTCTTTTGAATCCCACCTTTGGGCTTAAGGAAATTTGGCTTGGAGCCTTTCTTTTGCCTTGCCTTCGCTTCTTCTTTCTTTTTTCGAGTAGAAAGAAGTAGAGACACTCACCATGAGCACGGGCTTTTCCTTAGCAATGGAAGACTCAAAAGTCTTTAGCATGTTATGCAGCTCGGGCATAGTCGATTCTGTCTTATTCATATTAAAGTTTACCAAGAAACTCGAGTATGAATCGGGAAGTGACTGAAGAATGGCATAAACAAAGAACATTAGTCCCGAGCTCAATGCCCAACCGACCAAGTTTCTCGATTAGCCTATCATCTTCAACACATGAGGAGAAACTTTCCCTCCTTCGTATATCCTACATCTAAACAGATCTCTCATCACCAAATCTCGAACGAGATTCGGGAATCAAAGAGATCCTTCGATGTTTGATCATCTCAAAGGGAAGCATCCTCTCATCTTTGCCTTTGCAACTTCTGGAGTCATCCCGGAAAGCATAACACATCGAGCACAGGAAGCATCATCTCTTGATGCTTTTTCCGAAGCTTCGATATCGAATGCCTCGGCTCGCCAAATACCAACCTCCGGGTAGCGAGGATTGGCGTGTCAACATGTACTCGATCTTTTCTTGCCTTAGCACCAAATGCACGTTTTTTGGTGCGATTGAGAAAATTTGGCCCACCCAATTTGTTCGTTTCCAAAACGCTTCTCGTTGATAAGTTATTCATTTCAACAATCCTAGAAATAAAATAAAAACGAGAATTAAAACACATAATTCCTATGATTAATATTCAAAGAATCAAAATAAACATGGACTTTCAAATTTATTTTGTCTCCATTATTTTCACATATTCAACGACCTCATCGGAAGAATAATATGAATTTATATCTAATATAAATCATAATGGACTAGGATCCACATTCCTACTATCATAATATCTGCTTTGGGGCTGATTACTATGACAAGAATCGGTAGGTTTCAAACCAATTTGCAAAATTTGCAACTCCTGATGGATTGAACTGGTTCAATTGGATGCCCGCGACTTTTCGTTTCCCGCTTTGGGCTAGTGAAACAAACTCGTTGATTTACAACCATCAAAAGCGGCGACATTACGTGTCCCTATAAAAGTCCCGATTAGATGTAGATCCGAGCAAAAGACTTGGGCCTTAAATACTATTGAACGAAATCTCCGGTTTATTTTTAATTTCGGCGGAAGCGCATCGTTCAAATTAATGAAAATCATATTTTATTGAGAACATTTTCAAAAGGCGGGTATTAATTACTTAATCGAGATCCAACATGTTAATTGTATATCACATTTGAGCAATTATTGTCATACGCCAACCCAAACAATAAATACGATCCGACAATTATTATTAGCCACTTATCCAAACAATGATGATGCGGATGTAAAAAAGTGTTAACAATTTAAATTAATAAACAAGTTAAACGGGTGGGATTTAATAATTCCTTCTCAACCGAATTTCAAAATCCAATTTTAAATTCGATTTCAAATTATTAAAATTAATAATTAATCAAATTAACTATTATTAAAAGTCAAACTTTTAATTTCTTATTAAAATTAATCAAATTAATTTTAATCCATAATTTAATTGTTTTATTATCAAGGGCTCAGATGCAATTTCTAAATATTGCATTGGAGGGCCTATTCCAAAACTATTTTGAATAGTCCTCCGCCATCACCAAAAATTTAGCGACATCCAATCGTATTTTGGGACAATCGCTTTCAAATACCAACCCGAACCATTATTAATTTCATAATTAATCCAATCAATTCATCAAATTCGTCCAATATTGTAATCGAAATCGAACCAAACAAGAACGAAATCGAACGAAATTAAGCAACACATCGAGAACCCCAGAACTGGAATTCCATAGAGATCGAGTGAAGAGCCAGAGTTGACTGGAACTCGCAGAAAGCCATCGAAAATCATAAAAGGGGGGCGGAGCTAGAGCTGCAGCTTGACGCTGAGCCATTACTTAGGCGCCAAGAAATTGCCCATCGTCGAGCACTGGACGCGCCAAGCAGCACACACCCCAACCACCAAAGTGAGGTTCCAAACTAAAGTGAGTGAGATCGAATCGAGCGAGACGACTGAATCGCAGTGTGCCACCAAATCTCATCTCGACTGGTGGCGCTACCACCAGTCAAGAGGAGGAATCGCCACAAAAAAAGACAACAAATCGATACGGTATAATGGCGACGACGACGGGACGCGAGGCTCAAGCCCGGATCGGAAGAAGGCTAGAGATGAGGCCACTTCACGCCAAATACCTCAAGCAACTCGGTCGTGGTGTTGGCGGCCTCAAGGATCGAGAGGGTGCAAATCTATGGATTAAGAGAAAACCCTTAGGTCAATTTGGGGGAAGGCTCCTCGAAGAAGACGACCTGGGCGGGTGAAATAATGTTGGGGAATAAGTTGCACAGATCTATTCGGGGTGAATATTTAAATACAAATTTAATTCTTTAATTATTATTAGCATGAATTAATCCTATATTAATTCAAATAATAATCCAACAACATATCATGCATATAATAATTCACGTAAAAACTAACGATGCGAATTCTACGAAGTTTACGTGAACGCACCTCTTAGGATAGCAACGATTGTGGTGAATAGGCTAACTGTAAGGGCTTCCCAAGTATTCCCTTAGCCCTCGCTTCGACTATCCTAGTGGAAGGATTCTTGTGAACGATTTAACAAAAGGAAAAATAAATATGTTGCACCACCTTTTGTGGATTTACTAATTTTTCCAAAGACATGGAATTGTATTGAATGAAAAGAATCATCCCTATTTATAGATACTAGGGTGGTCGAATTTTGTGATGAAAATAATGTGGGAAAATCTTTTCTTGATCTCCAAAAATCTTGAATATATCTCCTATATTCTTTTTTTCCTTAATTATAATATTCCACAAAAATCCCACCTACTCTATAATATGGATATTTTCGAAAATATGGGGTTTCAAGAAACCAAGATTTGGATCTTCTTGAATTTATGAGATATTCTTGTATTTCAAGAAATACATATCTTCCATAATATCTTTTCAAGAAAATCAAGAAAATCTTTCTTGCCCATTATTTTTCAAATTTTTAAAAACTCATCATAGATAACCTAAATGTGGAGATTTCTTGAATTTAATGAGATAATCTTGTATTCCAAGAATACATATCTTTCATTCCATAACAAAATTCAAAGAAAATCTTTCTCCCAACATATCTATGAATTTCGAAATTTTAGTTGGAAAAATAAGCAACAATATTTATTTTATTTTAATCACCTTTTCAGTTAATGGACTATATGTTGGGCTACTCAGGGGGCCTTTAGGAGAATTAAGATTGGACCTTCTAATGGACCTTGAATATCTAATATTGAGCCACAATATAATTCAAACCCCATAAATATTAATTAATCTCACTACATAATTAATATTGCACTATCCATCTTAACCCATATTATTATCAATATGGCTCCCTTCATTATTTCCCCGTGTTTAAGATTATCCAGCCCATTAATTAATTCAAGCCACCAAATAGCTTCCCATTAATTAATATCTTTTATCCTGGTCAAGGAACGATTCAACATTATTATCCATAAGGAAACTAATTCCCTTTGCAAGATTTGGTATGATAAAGCTTATGAACCTCCCGAGGGCAAATCAAACAAGCGTATTTGCACCACGATTCTTCAGATAAATCTTAGCAATCACATGTGACTAATAATATTGCACAAGATAAAAAGTATTGAATCTCACCGATTCGCTACCCATGATAAGTCAAAGCAATAGTTACCAATCCCACGTGATCCTATTTAAGGGACGAAGATTAAGAAATAACGAACTGATCGAGGTCTAATTCTTCCTTGTTCGCTTATGAAGAATTTATCCTCCCCGAGGTCCTATTCAAATGATCAGTCATGCACTAGTGTAATCTCTTGGTCAAGACAAGTCAATCGAGCCTTACACTTCAACCTTTCACGATGGGTTGTTCATTTCCATCTAGGTAAATGAATGGCGTGCTTTTTAGTTACAAAGGATCATTAATTTAATCTTCTCGTGATCCGGTATCACTAAATTAACTACAATGTAACACATACGACTTATTGAATAGTTATAAAGAAATATATGTAACATTCAATAATATTTAAAGCATCGGTGATAAACAATTTATTTCAAAAATAAATCCTAAAATTAGGTTTCGATTATACAAAGTAAAAAACATACTTTCCAAAGATAATCCCAACAATCTCCCCACTTATACTCAAAGTCTGCTTTTAAGTATACTACAACATGTCTCGTGTAGTCCGTGACATCTAATGTCACCTACACGAACCTAATAAATAAAACAATGGGGTGGGGTTGAAATTATCAAATAATTTGTTGGAATTTAGAGGCACGTAAACACGTAATACATGCGCAGCGGAAATAAACAGTTCACCAACAATGAACAATTAATTGCATAATTAATTACGAGTAAACGTAAACAAAATTCTTACAGTAATTCATATACAGTTTTCTCTACTACGGTATTCACGTAATCCCCAATTACAAACTTGCACAGATTTGCCAGCGTTGAATCCCGAGATGAATTTGCTAGGAAAATTCTAACTCTAGATCTTATGGACAGAATAATGAATTAATGTTGTTTGTGAATTCCCAAGAGCTCATATACATAGGGAAGATCCAGCTTAAATCTTAAGCTAACCTGATTGGGAAATAAAATCTCTAATCTTTATTTAAATAAATCTCTCTGATTTATTTCCCCATATAAAATCTCTACGGATTTAATTCCCATGTATATCAAATCTTTATGGATTTGATTCCATATATATTAAATCCTATAATAATATTCCATATATTATTATTGGGAATCCTATTTAATTAAATAAACATTAATAATAATTAATTTCAAATTAATCTATTATTAATTAATTCTCCATAAATTAAATATTAAATCCAATTTAACATTTAATCAACCAACTATAATCCGTAAAAGGGAACTACTTGTTGTGTGACCCATAGGCCCTCATATATCGAAGCGATTAG
Source organism: Stenogyne calaminthoides (assembly GCA_037126765.1). Classification (NCBI taxonomy): domain Eukaryota; kingdom Viridiplantae; phylum Streptophyta; class Magnoliopsida; order Lamiales; family Lamiaceae; genus Stenogyne; species Stenogyne calaminthoides. The sequence continues at coordinate 5,163,427 of JBBCBC010000026.1, read as the reverse complement.
TCAAACTAACAGTCTTAATTTAACCCTAGATAATAAATCAGACATTCTCAATATATGAGGTACGTTACGAGAAAAGTGCAACTACATGTAACTGAAACATGGGCTATTACGATTTCCTCATTTCATACGCGAATACTCGATTAAGTCTTGAACATGATGAAATGTCTATTAAAATAACTTAATCAATTTATCTCTAATCACTAATTGATCATGTATGTCACACTTAGCCACAAAGTCTAAGTTGACGTGCATCGGCAGATGACTTAGATCCAATTATGATGAGAAGATGAGTATTCTCTCTAAATCCACATTGAGGAATGAATCATATTCTTGGCTCAACTACAACGCACATGTACTTCGTGGTGAACTTAATCCAAGCCATATCTACCCATAGACGGGTGCAAGCGTCGGACATGGTCAAAGTTCATCACTCCACACATGTCGTGCGTATTGACCTCAATGTTGGAATATAGAGGCACGTAAACACGTAATACATGCGCATCGAAAATAAATTGTTCACCAACAAACATACAATTGAATAATTGAGTACATATAAACATAAAGAGAAATCTTACAACATATCAAACGCAGATTTCTCAACTATGGTATCCACGTAATCCCCATGAACAGATCTGCAAGAATTTGCCAGGGTTGAATCTGAGACAGAATTTGCTAGGAAAATTCCTATCCTAGATTTTATGGAGAAACTAAGTTTTCTTGTTGTAGTGAATAATGAATCCGGGACCTCATATATATATATAGAGAGATTAGCTCATATCTTAAAGTAAATCTCTATTAGGAAGATAATTCCTAATCTTGAAAACCATATCTCAAAGATAATGCTTTTCCCTACAAATATTTTCCTACAATAATAATATTCCATAATATTATTTTGGGATTCTTATTTAATTAAATCTAATTTAATTAAATAATAATAATAATTAATTCCAAATTAATATATCATTAATTCTCCATAAATTAAATATTAAATCTAATTTAATACTTAATCAACCAACTCTAATCCGTACACGAGAGTTACTTGTTGTGTGACCCATAGGCCCTCATATATCGAGCGATTAGTCAAACTAACGGTCTTAATTGAACCTTAGGCAATAAATCAGACAATCTCAATATATGAGGTACGTTGCGAGAAACATGCAACTACCTGTAACTATAACATGGGCTATTGCGATTTCCTCCTTTCATTCACGAATACTCGATTAGTCTTGAACATGATGAAGTGTATATTCAAATAGCTTAATCGATTTATCTCGAATTACTAATTGATCATTCATGTCACCTTTGGTCACAAAGTCCAAGGTGACGTGCATTGGCCAATGACTTTGATCCAATTATGACGAGAAGATGAGTATTCTCTTTAAATCCACTTTGAGGAATGAATCCTTATCTTGGTTCAACTACCACACACATGCATTTCGTGATGAACCCAATCCAAGCCATATCTACCCATGGAAGGGTGTAAGCGTCGGTCATGGTCAAAGTTCATCACTCCACACATGTCGTGCGTATTGACCTCAAGTCAAAGGAGTATCGCATCGCTCCCACTAACCCTCGTCTGCGCCTTCTTCAGCTCCTCCAACTCCGCCTCCAACTGCGCCCTGGTCTTCTCTAGATAGAAGACCGCCTTCTGAGAGTGGGCAAGGGTCGAGTACAAGTTGCCTCATCATACGCCGAGCATTACTATGGTCCGACTACGTCCATCCCCGGGTCAAATTATGCAGACCCCTCCGGAGATAAGCGGGCCATCTCTTGGGGACCCCGGCCGGGACGACATGACTCGACCTCAAAAAGCTCAGCGCCTCGGGGTCGAACTTGTGCGGGGTAAGCTCCGGGCTACAAAAAGAGCATGTAAGTCGATTAAGCAAAGAGATAACAGGAACTTAAGGACTCACGCAATCAAAAACTTACTCATTGATGCGGTCGACGTCCCAGCCTAACCAGGAATCGTCTTCCGGATGACAATCTCCTCGGGGGGTAGAGGCGGGCTGCGAGGTCGGGCGAGGTTGCGACCTCCCGGTCCCCTGGCTTGTCTCTTCCCTCGCCTTCTTCTGGGCAGGCTCGGAAGCCGGCTCTTTCGACTTCCTATTGCCCTTGTCAGCGGCAGAGGGACCGGTAGGAGTCGAGCTCGAAGGAGGGGCATCAGCGGCCACCACGTGCTTCATCTGGCCCAACATCGATTTCTTTCGGGATGCCATGATCGACGCTGAAGGTTGATGACGGTAGATGGGAATATCGGGAACTGCCCATGCAACAAAAAAAATCACCCGTAAAAAAAAAAAGGAAAATTCAAAGCATCAATAAGTGTTCTCACAAGGATTTTTCAAGTGGGGGGGATAAGTGTAAAGTCCTACTTAAGTCAATCAAGCTAGGAATTAAGGGCGTTGACGTCGCAAAGGCTTCGAAAGCAAAGGTCACGAACGATCTTGAAGGCCTCTTGGAAGTCCCAAAGATCTGGTCGGGCGGTTGAAGGAGGAACACTACAAAAAGAAGAGAATTAGATCAAGACGACCTTGGGAGTATAAAAAGAAAGATCTATCGTGTTCAACTTGAGCGCCAGAATCCGTAGGGACCCGGATAGGCAATGTACTTGAAGGGTTCGTTGATTCCCAAGCACCACTAACAAACCACCACCTTCGGTGCCAAAAGACCTTGTTCAGATCCCACTCACGAGCTCCCAACCGCTTGCAAAGTCGCACGACATTATAGCCACCGACTTGGAAAATCGGCATCATCACATAAGCGATCTCGCCAAGGGTCAGATCCGATTTAGCCCTTGGCCAAATTTTAACGATCATTGTGGAAATTATGTAGCTCCAACCGCTCGGGGTGATTTGGGTGAGGCTTGGTTCCAAGCCGCCAACAAAAGTGGGAGATGGCGGATGAAGGAAGCGGATCCCGCCTCCATGGTGTGTTCATTGACGCAATCATCATCCTCGAGGCGTCAATCGACACTCTCGTCAATCGCTTTAGTAAAGTGTACATCTCGGGGCACCTTATACAACCGTGGGGAGAAAGCATGTCGCTGTCAGATAAAATCGATTTGTACTTAGAGCGTGCCCAGTTTCATGTACTGTAATCGGTGACCTCACATACTACTGCGTTAGTCGCACATATAGGGGCTGGGCGAATAGGAGTGATAGTAAAAACCAGCTCATAGGCCCCATAATCACGGGTCGGAGCCAAATCTCAAGGATTGTTCCCTCCTGCTTGGCCGGAAATGGGCCGATCTTGATATCCGGGGAGGAGATGAGTGATGTCCTCAGCTCACAAAAATAAGCTCATCAATGCCCCGGTGTCCCCGAACAATGCGCGGATGCTCGCAAATGAGGATCTACCCTCGTGGCGGGCGATCTAGATCTTAGAATTAATGGTGTCATGGGAGGGCTTTCGCTATATTGTCCTCTCGCCGAAGGCGAAGAAGCCCCCGTCGGCGAAGAAGCGACGTCGAAGGATCGATAGCCATAGAATGAATGTAGAAACAAGGGGATTACCTGAATGTAGTCTCGTCGGGAATTCGGGAGTTCGCCGGAGAGGAAGGAACTTGGTTTCAGAGAAGAATTTGGTTGCGCTAAAGGGGGAAAGAAATGGACGCGTGTTCGAAGCCCTAGCCCTTCTTATGTAATTTTAGAGAGGTCAAGTGCAATAAAGTATAATTTGGACCCTCCAGAGAAACGAAATTAGCGTAGTTAACACTGCGATCACCGATTGGAGGGTTCGCGGTATGACATCACCCATCGCAAAATCATCATGACGGATCCATCGGATCTCCGCCCGACTCGGGGAATCGGCGATGATCCACCTCCGCGGGGTGACCATGCACCTCGGAACGCGCGTTCGAGGTCGACTACGCCCGCGTGTCGATCAAGTAATTAAGTCAAGTCCAGGTCTCGATGCAAGCACGCGACCTCGACTTAAGGGGCAATTGTTGTAGCATGAAATAATCTAATCTGATGAGGCAACTCTCTTTTATGCGTCAATCAGTTTGAGCGACTTCACTTGGAATCCAGAGGTCGCAGAGCGACTTCATTGGAGCTAAGGAGGTCGCAGAGCGACTTAGGGAAGACCACAGGTCGGAAGTGACTTCAGTCCGAAGTCGGTGGAAGGATAAACATGGTAAAGATATGGACAGCTAACGGCGCGGATATCGCGGGGCGTAAGCAAGGCAAGTAAATCTAGACGTGGAAATCTCGGGTCAGTTGAGGAAACCCTAGCATTGGCGGCGGAGGCCTCAGCAAGCCCGTGGAGGAAGCCCACGAAGATCTGTGACCTAGTTCATTGTCTATAAATACAACGTGTAATGCTCATTGTAAGGAGAGAAATCTTAGAACTCTAGGCAAAAAATATATAATAAAATATTTCTGGCTTGGTCGCCCCCAGACGTAGTCTTATTCAAAAGACGAATTGGGGAACCAAATTTGAGCACAATCTACATTTATTGTTTGTTACCTGTTTGATCCCGATTCATCATACGTGTGTTGCCCTAGACTTGAAATCTAGGTTACAACAGAAGTTTTTTTGTTTTGCTTGCACAAACTCCATGTAATTTTCCCTTTTTGTTGATCTTCATATGTACCGGCCTTCGGACCTTCATCTTATTAATGAAAGTTCTCTTTTTTATTCCCTCATCGTGTCGACTTGATTTCCTTATGCAACCTTTAATTTTTCTTAATCCTCGTCGTCTTACTGTTTATGTGACTTTTTGATTGGATATTGCTTTTAGTCGTCTTACAAAGTCGGGGGAAATCATACCTCACTGGGTTGTGACTCGCCTCCAGTATGTCGAAAGTCGCACCTTGGGTGATTCATATTTTTTATATGCGATCCCCTTGGTTTTAACACAGGAATTTTGAAAAGAGAGAAGATCATTATTATTGATTGATACAATTTGTTTACAAGGATGTGAACCTACTGATAATATTTCTTTAGGTGGATCGCATTCCATGGATATTGGGTCTTGGTACCGTCTGGTCTTTCGAGCTCATAGGCTCCATTTGGTAGGATCTTTAAGACTTTGAAGGACCCCCCAGGTTGGATTGAGGGCTCCTTTGATTCTCCAAGTACCTTTTTCATTACCAAGTCTCCTTCCTTGAAACGCCGGTTGCACTTTAGAATTATAGTATCTCTCCGACCGTTGTTTGTACCTTGCATTTCTCATGTTGGCCTCTAGGCGCTTTTCTTCTAGCATGTCAAGGTTTCTGGCCAAGGCCTCGTCGTTGTGGTCGAAGGCAACCTGACTTGTGCGGAGATTGGGAAAATCGACCTCTACGGGTATGACCGCCTCAGTTCAGAAAGCCAGAGAGTACGGAGTTTCTCCTGTTGAATTTCTGCAGGTCGTCCTATATGCTCATAACACATCTGGGAGCTAGCTAGCCCATTTTCCCTTTCCTCCCTCAATGTTGGCCTTGAGTGTGTGCTTGATGATCTTGTTCACCGCCTCGACCTGACCATTTGACTGTGGATGATATGGAGTCGAGAAGAGCTTTGTGATCTTCTATTTTTTGAAAAAAGTGTTTATTTTGAGGTCGTCAAACTGTTTTCCATTGTCAGATATGATCACCTGCGGTAATCCGAATCTGCAGATGATGTTTCACCATATGAATTTGATGACGTGATCTTGATCTATAGTCGCCAACGCCTCAGCCTCGGCCCATTTTGTGAAGTAATCTACCGCTACCAAGGCGTATTTGACCGAGCCTGGAGCTGTCAGGAGTGGCCCAATGATGTATATCCCCCACTTTGCGAATGACCAAGGACTGAGGATGCTTGTAAGTTCCTCTGGGTGGCTTTGATGGAAGGGGCATAGATTTGACATCTATGGCATTTGCGGGTGAAGATGATGGCATCGGCCCTTAGTGTTGGCCAAAAATATCCCTGCCTTGTGGTTTTGTGGGCCAGCGATTCTCCCCCGCCGTGGTTTCTGCATATCCCTTCGTGTATTTCGCGTAGGACAACTTGCCCTTGCTCTGGTGTGATACATCGAAGTAGGGTGTGCTGAAGCCTCGTTTGTACAATTCATCACTGATCATTGTGTATCGTGCAGCTCGCAGTTGTAGCTGCCAGGCTTGAACCCGATCAGTTGGCAGGAGACCACTTGTCAAGTATTCAATGATGGGTGTCATCCAACTCGACGTCGGGGTTTCTAAGGTCACGACTCTCGTGTGTGCGGTGGATGAGTGGGATGGTGTCGTGATGGTGACATCCTTCATTTCTGGTGATCCTTCGAAAGTCGCTAGCCACGCTAAGGTGTCGGCTCGTAAATTCTGTTCTCTCGGGATTAGCTTAACATGGATCTGTTCGAACTTTTGGCATAATATTTTTACAATCTCCTGGTAATCTGTCATCCTGTCGTCCCGAGCCTCATATTCTCCCGAGACTTGGCAGGCTACAAGCTGGGAATCTGTGTGAACCTGCAATCTTTAGACGCCCATAGTTGTTGACATCTCTAGGCCGCTGATGAGTGCCTCATATTCGGCCTCATTGTTTGTCGCAGGAAAGTCAAAGGTAATGGTGTTCTGGAAAGAGATGCCCTCCGGACTTATCAGAACCAAGCTGGCCCCCGATCTGTGGGAGGTCACTGACCCGTCCACAAATAACTCCCATGGTGGGCTGCTTGAACATCCGGTCTCTGAGGAGAAGGTAAGCTCGATGATGAAAGTGGCTAGGGCCTTAGCTTTGATGGCAGGCCAGGGTGCGTATGTTACCCCGTATTGTCCGACCTCGATGGCCCATTTGAGGCATCGGCCCGTTGTATCGGGTCGGTGAAGCACATTCCTCAGAGGTGTGGAGGTGAGAAATTTGACTTGATGATCGAAAAAGTACGGCCTCAGTTTTCTCACACTCATGACCAGCGCGTATGCCAGTTTCTCTAGTACCAAATATCGCTGCTCAGTCTCGTTCAACGTTTGACTGACAAAGTAGATCGGAAATTCATTCCTGTCTTCTACTCAGATGAGTACCGCGCTCAAAGATGTTTCTGAGGCCTCGAGGTATAGGATGAGTACCGTGCTCAAAGCTTTTTCGAATCGTGTCGAACAGGGGCTTGCATTCATCCCCCATTCGGGAGATGAATCTGTTCAAAGCGGCCAGACAACCTGTGAGTTTCTGCACCTCTTTCACATTTCGAGGTGCTCCCATATCTAATATGGCCTTGACTTTTGCATGGTTGGCCTCTATTCCTCGCTTGCTGACCAGATGTCCCAAGAATTTCCCAGATTCGACCCCGTAATTACATTTCTTGGGGTTGAGCCGAATGTTGAATTTTCTCAGGATGTCAAAGGTTTGTGCCAAGTGCATAAGGTGGTCTTCCGAATTTAGACTCTTGACGACTATATCATCCACGTAAACTTCTACCAATTTGCCGATGAGGTCGGCATGTTGGGGTTATACTGAAAAGTATACTTTTACTTAGTATAACCAAACTGAATTTTCTTATTTATTTACTGAAATAATCTATTAATCACTGTTGCATTAAATATGAATGAATGTTATATATATTTATTGAAAACCCGTTCAATAAGTTAAGTACGTATTACGTTGTAGTTAATTTGGTGATGCCAGATCACAGAAGATCAAATTAACAGCTCCTCGTAATTAAGTACAAATTCACAACCCAGATGGAAATGAACAAACCATCATGAAAGGTTGAAGTATAAGGCTCAGATTGGCTTGTCTTAACCAAGAGATTATACTAGTGCATATAGATGCACTGAATAAGGACCTACAGGAGGATAAATTCTTCGGTACTGAATATACAAGAATTAGACCTCAGTGGTATGTTATTTCTTAATCTCCATCTCTTAAATAGGATCGTGTGGAATTAATAACTATTGCTTTGACTTATGATAGGAAGAGAGTCAATGTGATTCGTTACCTTATATCTTGGGCAATATTATAAATTACATGACGATTGCTGACATTTAATACGGGAGAATCGTGTGCAAGTACGTCTTGTTTGATTTGTCCCCTTGGTGGGCTCAGAATCTTTATCATACCAAATCTTGCAAGTGGAAATTTATTTCCTGTATGGATAATAACGTTGAGTTGTCTTTACTCCAAGGACAAAGATATTAATTAATACAAAGCTTGTTCAGTGGCTTAATTAATTAATGGACTAAGATAATCTTAAACACAGGAAATAATGACCGGGAGCCATTTTATAGTAAAGTCGTAATATGGGTTAAGATGGATAGTTCAATATTAATTTTATAGTGGAGTAAATTAATATTAATGGACTTGAATAATATTTGGCCCAATATTATAGCTTCATAGTCCATTTAAGATCCAATTTTAATTCTCCTAAAGGCCCCTCAAATAGCCCAAAATAAAGTCCAATTAACGAAAAGGAGAAGAAAATATTTTGCCTAATATTTCTTATTTTTTTCGAAAATTTGTAGGAAAAAGGAAGAAAAGATTTTCTTGATTTTCTTGTAGATATTTTGTGGAAAGAGATAAGTATTCTTGGAATACATAATTATCCCATAAATTCAAGAAGTCAAATCTTGATTCCTATTGCCTTGTTATTTTCGAAAATTTAGGGAAAAGGGGAAGAGAGATTTTTATGGAAAAATTTAATTAAGGAGAAAAGAATATAGGAGATATATTCAAGATTTCTTGGACACCAAGGAAAAGATTTTCTTCTTTATTTTTCTCCTCAAAAAATCGGCCCCCCCTTGTCCTATATATAGGGGATGAATCTTTCATTCCCATGTGCAATTCCATGTGTTGAAAATATTAGAAATCCACATAGGTGGTGGCAAAATATTTTATTTTTCTCTCTTGTTAAAATCGTTCGTGTGAATCCTCCCACCGGATTACGTTTGTGGACTTGGGACATATTTGGGAAGGCTCTTTGGGTTGATCCAACGTCTCAACGGTTGTCTCTACAAGAGGTATGTAATCTCGTAACTCCTAGATTCCGCATGCTTAGGATTTACGTGGATTATGTGTACGCATGATTGTTTATTTGCTTATTAATTATTATGTTGAATTGATTTAGGATTAATTCATGTTAGTAATTAATTAATTAATTTAAATATGTATTTAAAATTATCTCGAATAGATTCGGGCACCCATATTTTCCCAACACGGCAAACATGTGGTTGACCAGTCTTTGATATGTTGCCCCTGTGTTCTTTAGGCCGAAAGGCATTTTTTTTTATGATAGCCTGCAAAGGCGTCCATGAACAACATCATCTCATGACCTGTTGTGTTGTCTATCAGGTGGTCGATGTGAAGCATGGGGAAGAAGTCTTTTGGACAAACATCATTGAGGTCAGTGAAGTCGATGCATAGTCGCCAAGTTCTGTTAGACTTTTTCACCAATACTGCATTGGCCAACCCATTGAGGTTGATTGGCCTGTATGATCAGGTCATTTTCTAATAACTTCTTTACTTCTTCGGCTTATGATGCATACTTTTTGGAGTCGAATTTTTGCTTCTTCTGGGTTATCGGCTTCCGAGCTGGATCAATGTGTAGTTTATGACATGCGAATTTTGGGTCGATCCCCCCCATGTCTTTGTGCAACCACGCGAAGACGTGTAAGTTCTTTTTGAGAAATTCGATGGCTTCCCCCTTCAGGTCGTCTGGTATCTTGGAACCTATGATTACTTCTAGATCTGGTCGAGTTGGGTCTATCTTGATTTTCTCGAGGTCTTCCCCCGGGATGGCCCTCGAGGCATCCTGCCGGGGATCGTCGATCTCTCTTCGAGCAGAAACTCTTCTGGTTCGGGTCCCATTCTTGGGTCGAGGTCACCATGACTCCTTTTCTTGTTTGTCTTATTACTCAATTTTTCACATTATTTTTCACTATCTATTACAAGTATTTGTTTGCTGGATATCAATGCGGAATTGAAAAGAGACGAGGAATAGATCAAACAACCTCTTGCATCAACTTGGTCACCTTTAACGGTGCCGACTAGCCCACTCTTGGTGGGGAACTTCACACAAAAATAAAAAAGTTGAGGACGCAGCCTCGAATTCATGCTCAAATGGCCTCCGAAGAAAGCCGTTATAGGAACTTGGGAGGTCGACAACTAGAAAAATCTAATGACTAGTAGCTCTAACCTCATTGTTCAAAGTAGAGACTAACCCGATGGCTAGCCGGGATCATCCCAGATGGCTTCACCATTTGCATCAAGGCCTTTCACGACATGGTCGCATGGGGTGATGTAGGCATCATAGTCCCCGAGCTGGTCCAGGGTTTTCTTGAAGAGGATATTGCAGAAGGCACCCCGGCCCACCAAAGAAATTCAAGACATAGTAGTCCCTATGATGTTTGCTTTGATCACAAGGGATCGACAATCGGGTAGACTATTCCAAATTTATCCTTCTTGCCGAACTCGATCGTGCTGGTTTCCTCCCCCACTGTAAAGACTGGGAGCACCATTTCCTTGGCATTCTCTATCTCCCTTATCTCGGCCTTCATTCTCCGTTTGGAAGAGGAGGTCGAGGAGAGTCCCCCAACTATCCCAAGTGGGGAGAGGGTATGTATGACGCGACATCCCGCGTCCTCGGGCATGGGCGGGATAGGTCGTTCCCCTTCCCTATTCTTTGGTCGGCATTTCTCGGTGCGCGCTCTGCCTGTCGGGGATGATCTGCTTGTTGGCGACCTCGATGAGCGCGATCATGGTCCCTTTGAGGTCGCTTGACAAACTCATCCAACAAACCATCTTCGTACTGCCTCCAGAGTTGGGGAGTAGATCCTTGCACTCGCTTGTGTAGTGGCCTACCTGTTCGTGAAAATGGCAGAACTTGTTGAGGTTCAGCTTGCCTTTGTTCTTGATGGGGCGAGGTGGGAGAAGTAATTCCCGCTCTCTGATCTGAGTGTAAACATGCCCGGGAGTCATGCCCAATGCTTCCATCAGCTTAACTGGGATGTTCTCTTGAAGCGGCTTTTCGCCGGGTGCCTTGTAGTGCCCCCCGGCTTTCTTGGAGATTTACTTTGGATCTACGACATCCTTGTCGTCGGATAATCAGGACTCTAGAAGTTCCGATGTGTGGATCAAGTCGCTGGCTCGCCTCCTGAAGTCGACATAGCTAATCGGGTATTCAGCGTGTTGGGATTATACTGGAAAGTATGCTTTTACTTTGTATAATCAAAACTGAATTTCTGACTTATTTACTGAAATAAATTGTTTATCACTGATGCTTTAAATATCATCGAATGTTACATATATTTACTGCATAACTGTTCAATAAATAGTACGTGTTACATTGTAGTTAATTTAGTGATACCAGATCACAGAAGATTAAATTAACAGTCCCTTGTAACTAAAAGTACACCATTCACGACCTAGATGGAAATGAACAATCCATCGTGAAAGGTTGAAGTGTAAGGCTCAGATTGACTTGTCTTGACCAAGAGATTACACTAGTGCATGATTGATGCACTGAATAGGACCTACAGGAGGACAAATTCTTCAGAACTGAACAAGGAAGAATTAGACCTCAGTGGTTCGTTATTTCTTAATCTTCGTTCCTTAAATAGGATCACGTGTGGTTGGTAACTATTGCTTTGACTTATCATGGGTAGAGAATCAACGAGATTCAATGCTTTTTATCTTGGGCAATATTATTGGTCACATGTGATTGCTAAGATTTAATACGGAGAATCGTGTGCAAGTACGCTTGTTCGATTTGCCCTCTTGGGAGGTTCATAAGATTTATCATACCAAATCTTGCAAGTGGAACTAGTTTCCGGTATGGATAATAATGTTGAATCGTTCCTTAACCAAGGACAAAAGATATTAATTAATGGAAAGCTATTTCAGTGATTTGAATTAATTAGTGGGCTAGATAATCTTAAACACGGGAAATAATAACCGGGAGCCATATTGACTGTAATATGGGTTAAGATGGATAGTGCAATATTAATTATGTAGTGGGATTAATTAATATTTATGGGCTTGAATAATATTGTGGCTCAATATTGATAATTCAAGATCCATTGGAAGGTCCAATCTTAATTCTCCTAAAGGCCCCCTAAGTAGTCCAACATAAAGTCCAATAACTGAAAAAGGTGTTTAAAAATAAAATAAATCTTGTTGCATATTTTTCCTATTTTTTCGAAAATTATGGATTAAAATGGGAGAAAGATTTTCTTTGAATTTTGTTATGGAATGAAGATATGTATTCTTGGAATACAAGATTATCTCATTAAATTCAAGAAATCTCCCACTTGGTCATCCATATAGTTATTTTCGAAAATTTTGAAATATAAAGGGCAAAAAAGATTTTCTTGATTTTCTTGAAAAGATATTATGAAAGATATGTATTTCTTGAAATACAAGAATATCTCATAAATTCAAGAAGATCCAAATCTTGGATTCTTGTTCCCTGTATTTTTCAAAAATTCCATAACAAAGAGGAGTTGGGATTTTTGTGGAATATTTTAATTATGGAGAAAATAATATATGAGATATATTCAAGATTTCTTGGAGATCAAGAAAAAGATTTTCCCATATTATTTTATCCCAAATTTTCGACCACCAGACCTCTAAAAATAGGGGATGAGTGTTTCATTCCCAAGTACAATTCCATGTGCTGGAAAAATTAGTAAATCCACAAAGGTGGTGAACAAAGTTTATTTTCCTTTTGTTAATTGTTCGCGAGCATCCTACCACCGGATTGTTGAGCAAGGATTAAGAGAATACTTGAGAAGGTTTCTTTGGTGTGTCTAATCAACGAGGCCATTGCCATTCCAAGAGGTACGTTCACGTTAACTCGTAGTAATTCCGCATGCGTAGGATTTACGTGAACTGTTTATATGCATGATTTGTTGTTAAATTATTATTTGAATTAATATAGGATTAATTCATGCTAGTAATAATTATCATAATTAAATTTGTATTTAAATATTTATCCCGAATAGATCCGTGCAACTTATAACCCAACAACTGGTATCAGAGCCTCGGCTTCGGGCTCTGAATTTTAAATTGTAATTTAATTCACTGTCATTAAATTTGAAATTGGATAGTAGAATTGCTATATCTTTTTTGCAGGTATCCAATTGTCATGGAATTTAATGTGTTTATTTATGCATGCATATAAATTGTGGTTTTTAATTCGATTCGTTCGAATTCATTTTGCCTCGTGAGAAAATCCACGAATAGATTAAGATTTGTTTGATTTGATCAATGTAATAGACTAGTCTAGATCTAGGTTTATTTATTTTTTGTAAATAAATTGTAACCGGATCGGAAATGGAGGCGGAGACGAAGAATTAAAGGATAGATCCAGAACCGTAAGCGGATGACGTGCATCGCGCGAAATGTGCCAAGGGAGGCACGTGCACGATGTGGACGTCGCCATGCAGACGGGCACGACGCTAGGCATTAGGGCGGGATCGGCTCGGGCCGCCTTGGGCGCAGACGGGCGACGCCTAAGATAAAGCTGCAGATGGGCACGCTGAGGACCATGCGCTGGCCGCGAGCAGACGGGCGGGCGATGGCGAAGCGTGGGCCAGGACGGCGCTACCGAGATCCGTGGGCAAGGCGAGGAAGCTAGCGGCCTTGTATGGATACACACGCTGTCCCGCCGAAGCTTTGCGCCGTCTTTAGCCGAGGCGCGGTGGTGCCGAGAGTGACTTCGACCAAGTGGCGGTCGGATCTTGATGCGTGCATCCCAAATTGCGAGCTACTTGGCGTGATGTTTCGAGATGGAGTTCTTTTCGAGACGATCGAGTGAGAGAAATTCAAGACGGTGTTTCTTCAAGATCAAGCCAAGAAAAATCAAACCGTGACAATTGGATAATTTGTGCCCAATATGTTTATTTTTCCACTTTGCTTGATTTATTATTGTGATATCCTGTGCCTTATTTAATTTGTTTAAATGTGTTTGCATGAGAATTGCCCAATGAAAAATCTCACCTTCAAAAATTACTAAGTATGTTTAAATAATTAATTGACAATTTTATTCCGGGTAATATAATTGAATTAATTTTGACCTCCATGATTTATTTATTTGTGAATTCTTTTGGAGAAATTCCCCCCACGGGACGGTCAAAAGATAGCTTTCACATGAATAAATTCCAGATGGATGATTGTGGATTATTTCTAGTGGCGACGATGATCCTCCCCATGAGGCTCGTTCAAAGCGAAATAATAATTCTATATTTAATCATGGTTATTACTTAGGTATAAAATTGATATGCATATACTTCCCGAAGTCCTGTCAATTTTATATTGGTCAAGTGGGAGTCAACTATTAATCTGGATATTAAAGGTTTGTAACTGTTCTTGTTTATAACCTGCTTGAATGTGTTTAAATAATGACCCACCCCACGTGGATTATTTAAACTGTTTTGAGATGTTGGCTGATGCATGTTCATATATTTTTTGAGATTTTAATATAAAACATGTGATCGAACCTTGTGATATATTTATGCTTATGCATATTATTATTTATTTCAGTTCAGCATGTCGTTACCTTTTAATCCACTTCTATTATACTTAAAGTCAATAGAATAAGTATGGAAACTATATTGATTGGAAACGGAAAATTATAATTGTCCTAACTGCACAAAAGCACAAGTGGATTCTTGACACACCAAAATCAGATGAGCCAACTGACGAGTCAAAATGCGAGACTCGTCAGATCACCTTGCGAGAGATGTCATCGCTGAAATGGTGGAGGGCAAACCCGTAAGGGATTATGTCCTCAAAATTAATGGCCCATCTCAACAAACTTGAGGTTCTGAGTGCAGATTATAATCTGGAGACTCAGATGAATTTGGTACTTCACTCTCTGCCCAAAAGTTTCTGAGCATATTGGCCTCGCTAGTTGATTTGTTGCAAGCTTTGGTCTCGGCAGAGATGTTGATGGGGCACCAAACTCAAGCTTTGACGGCAAGTGGTCCGTCTTCATTTTCTAGGCCAAGGGTAGGCAAGAAGAAGAAGAGAACCAAAAGCCATTAGCAATAAAACTCAATTGTTGCCAAGGGCAATGGTAAGATGAGGAATGCTTGTGGTGTCAAGGAGAATCCAAAGAGGAAGTGCTTAAGCTGCGGTGAAAGAGGACAATGGAGGTTTGCCTGTTCCAACCCCAAAAGGGCCGGAAAGAAAGGTAATTCTCACGCACTAATTGTTGAAACTTGTTTTAGCGGCGTATACTTCTCATTCGTGGGTAGTTGATACGGGATCCACTAATCATGTTTGCTTCACGGGTTCAAACTTATCCGACAACTTAGTGAGAGTGAGATCCTCATCACACTGGGCAATGCTACGAGAGTGGCAGCTGAAGCAGTGGGAGAAGTGCACCTGTCTTTTGAAGACAGAGTTTTAATTTTAAGAGATGTTCGTTACGTTTGAATTTTAGAAAGAATTTAATTTCAGTTTCTAAACTTTTTCATGATGGATATTCGGTTACTTTTAATAAAGTTGTTACCATTTCTCTTTTTGATAAATTTATCTGTCATGGAACGTTGTCGAATAATCTCTATTCAATTAATTGTGCACACCACTCACGAAATGCATCCTATAACACATCAATTGTTTCCGAGAAAAGAAAACGTTCATCAGACGTGAACGAGACACTTCTATGGCATCTAAGATTGGGACATATTAATCCAAAGAGGATCCAAAGGTTGGTGAAAGACGGTTCACTGGAGTTTCTCCAAGTCGAACCAATTTCAACCTGCGAATCATGTTTGGAGGGTAAAATGACCAAGAGGGTATTCGGAGCCAAGGGGAATAGAGCCAAAGAAGTGTTAGAAATCGTTCACACAGATGTATGTGGTCCAATGTCAACCAAAGCAAGAGGAGGTTATGAGTATTTCGTCACTTTTATTGATGACTACTCAAGGTACGGTTATATTTTCCTTATGAAGCATAAATCTGAGACCTTTGAGAAATTCAAAGAATTTAAGGCTCAAGCAGAGAATCATAGGGAAAAACGTATCAAGTCTCTACGATCCGATCGTGGAGGCTAATACCTCAGCGATGAGTTTTTGAACTACTTGTCTGATGAAGGGATTGCATCCCAGCTAACTGCACCCGGAACCCCTCAACAAAACGGGGTTGCAGAGTGAAGAAACAGATCTATGATGAGTTATGCGGATCTTCCCAAGTCGTTTTGGGGTCATGCCTTGGAAACAACAGCCTACATTCTGAACTTGGTGCCATCCAAATCGGTTCCCAAAACTCCCAAAGAATTGTGGACCCAAGGCGCAAGCCGGTTTGAGACTCATGAAGATTTGGGGGTGTCCGCCTACGTGTTGGACAAGGAAGCCGTAAATTGATCCTCGATCGTAATTAAGGTTGTTTGTGGGATACCCCAAGGAACAAAAGGGTGTATGTTCTATGGTCCCAAGATCAAAAGGTGGTAATAAGCACCCACTTTAGATTTTTGGAAGAAGACTATATGAACGAAAGAAGACCAAGTGAGATTACCTTAAATGAGCTAAGGGGCTAACCTCGTTACAACCATAAAGATGACATACCAAATGACACACTTACACAACCGAACCTCATCGTAGTGGGAGGGTTGTGAAATGACCGAGAGATTCATGGGGATAGGAGAGTCCTCGGACTTGATCCCCGGTCAAGACGAATCGGACCCATGGACATATGACGAGGCAATCCAAGATAAGGATGCGGTTTCTTGGCAAACAACAATGAAAAGCGAAAATGCTTCTATGGATCATAACAGAGTGTGGGGAGCTAGTCGAACCACTTAATGGGGGTCAAACCCATTGGTTGCGGTGGGTGTACAAGAGGAAAATAGGACCGGGACGGGAAGGTGGAAACCTTCAAGGCAAGACTTGTGGCAAAAGGTTATACTCGAAAAGAAGGATCGATTATGAGGAAACCTTTTAGCCTCAAGCCATGCTCAAGTCCATCCGAATTCTCTTATCGATTCTTTGCGATCTCGACTTTGAAATCGGCAAATGGATGTCAAGACAGCTTTTCCTTAATGGAAGTCTTGATGAAAGAGATCTATATGCAACAACCCCAAGGCTTCATTGAAAAAGGCCAAGAACACCTAGTTTGTAAGCTCATGAAGTCCATCTACGGACTCAAACAGGCATCCAGAGCTTGGAACCAATGTTTTGATCATGTTATAAAGTCTTATGGGTTTGATCAAAACGAGTTCGAAAGTTGTGTGTACAAAAAGTGTGTCGGAACTGCATTGGTATTCTTAGTACTATACGTAGATGACATTCTGATCATCGGGAACGATGTAAAGGTGTTATCGGGCGTAGGGCATGGCTTTCAAAACAATTTGATATGAAGGACTTAGGGAAGCCTCACACATCCTTGGGATCAAGATCACCGAGATCGCAAGAAAAGGATGATAGGCTTGTCGCAAGCTTCATACATAGACATTTGCCTTGAAACGATTCAAAGATGCAGATTCCAAGAAAGGTCCCTTTTTTCGGACATGGAATCCATCTATCCAAGAAAATGTGCCCTAAGACACAAAAAAGGAGATAGATGACATGAAAGGCATTCCATATGCTTAGGCCGCCGGAAGCCTTATGTATGCAATGCGTGTGTCTGAGACCGGATATCCGCTTTGCGTTGGCATGGTGGCAAGATATCAAAAGTAACTCGGGAAAGAACATTGACTTACGCTTAAAAATATTCCAAGTATCCGAAAAGAACTCGAGATAGAATGTTAATTTATCGGTCGATATAGTCTAATCCCCATCGGCTACACGGACTAGGATTTCCAATCGGACTTAGATTCGGTAAAATCTACCTCCCAGAAGTGTGTTTTTGCATGGGGGAGCCATGACATGGAGAAGTCAACCACAAATCGTCGCAGATTCTACCATGGAAGTTTAATATGTAGGCTAACTATGAGGCAAAATGTTAAGCGGTTTGTCTCAAGAACTTCCTAGTGGACTTGAATGTAGTTCGATTTTACTAGCGAATCATCATTTATTGTGACAATGCCGAGCGAGTTGCAAATTCAAGGGAACCAAGAGCCCACAAGGCCAGCAAACACATTGAAAGGAAATACCATCTTATACGAGATATCGTTAAGAGAGGAGATATAGAGGTGGCAAAGATAGCGTCTGAAGACAACCTAGTAGATCCATTCACAAAGGGTCTGCCTCTGAATACATTTGAGAGACATGTGGAAGGAATGGGTGTCAAGACCGTTGCCAATCTGCTTTGAGTATAAGTGGGAGAAATTATTAGGTTCATATAGGTGACATTAGATGTCACGTGTTAACTACACGAGACATGTTGTAGTATACATAAAAGCGCACTTTTGAGTATAAGCGGGAGATTGTTGGGATTATACTTTGAAAGTATGCTTTTACTTTGTATAATCAAAACTGAATTTTTGACTTATTTATCAAATAAATTGTTTATCACCGATGCTTTTAAATATCATCGAATGTTACATATATTTACCGATAACCTGCTCAATAAATAAGTCGTGTTACATTGTAGTTAATTTAGTGATACCAGATCACAGAAGATTAAATTATCAGTCCCTTGTAACTAAAAGTACACCATTCACGACCTAGATGGAAATGAACAATCCATCGTGAAAGGTTGAAGTGTAAGGCTCAAATTGGCTTGTCTTGACCAAGAGATTACACTAGTGCATGACTGATGCACTGAATAGGACCTACAGAAGGACAAATTCTTCAGAACTGAACAAGGAAGAATTGGACCTCAGTGGTTCGTTATTTCTTAATCTTCGTTCCTTAAATAGAATCACGTGTGGTTGGTAACTATTGCTTTGACTTATCATGGGTAAAGAATCAACGAGATTCAATACTTTTTATCTTGGGCAATATTATTGGTCACATGTGATTGCTAAGATTTAATACGGAGAATCGTAAAAAGACGCTTTGTTCGATTTGCCCCTTGGAGGTTCATAAGATTTATCATACCAAATCTTGCAAGTGGAACTAGTTTCCGGTATGGATAATAATGTTGAACCGTTCCTTAACCAAGGACAAAAGATATTAATTAATGGAAAGCTATTTCAGTGGCTTGAATTAATTAGTGGGCTAGATAATCTTAAACACGGGAAATAATAACCGGGAGCCATATTGACTATAATATGGGTTAAGATGGATAGTGCAATATTAATTATGTAGTGGGATTAATTAATATTTATGGGTTTGAATAATATTGTGGCTCAATATTGATAATTCAAGATCCATTGGAAGGTCCAATCTTAATTCTCCTAAAGGCCCCCTAAGTAGCCCAACATAAAGTCCAATAACTGAAAAAGGTGTTTAAAAATAAAATAAATCTTGTTGCATATTTTTCCTATTTTTTCAAAAATTATGGATTAAAAGGGGAGAAAGATTTTCTTTGAATTTTTTTATGGAATGAAGATATGTATTCTTGGAATACAAGATTATCTCATTAAATTCAAGAAAATTTTCGACCACCACACCTCTATAAATAGGGGATGAGTGTTTCATTCCCAAGTACAATTCCATGTGCTGGAAAAATTAGTAAATCCACAAAGGTGGTGCAACAAAGTTTATTTTCCTTTTGTTAATTGTTCGCGAGCATCCTACCATCGGATTGTCGAGCAAGGATTAAGAGAATACTTGGGAAGGTTTCTTTGGTGTGTCTAATCAACGAGGCCATTGCCATTCCAAGAGGTACGTTCACGTTAACTCGTAGTAATTCCGAATGCGTATGATTTACGTGAACTGTTTATATGCATGATTTGTTGTTAAATTATTATTTGAATTAATATAGGATTAATTCATGCTAGTAATAATTATCAGAATTAAATTTGTATTTAAATATTTATCCCGAATAGATCCGTGCAACTTATAACCCAACACGGCGATCATGCGCCGCCACATCTTTGTTCCCTTTCCGAGACGGCCCCAAGCAATTTTGCCTCATCCCCTATGGGGTCTCCCTCGAGGATGAGTTTGTCGATCCTTTCAATGTAGGACCGATCTGATTATGTTTCCCCTTGCCGAGTGTTCATCAATCGTTGCCTGGTCGCAGGTCGCGGTGCCAGGGCTGTGAAATGAGTCAAGAATAGCCTGGCGGGCTGCTCGAATGTGTCCACCGAGAATGGTGGTAGTGAGGTGAACCACTTATGGACTTGGTCATTTAGAGTCAGAGAGAAAAGTCGACACTTGGTAGCATCGGATGTGCCCATAGAGGCCATGTACGAATTGTATTTCGCTACATGGACCCTTGGGTCAGAGCTTCCACTGTAGCGGTCTAGGGCCGCAGTGCTGATCTTCCTCTGGGTAGGCGCCAAAGTGACCATTGTCCCGAGTGGAGAGTCTGGGATGGTGAGACTATTGTCCATCCCTACCGACCTGTTCTAGTTCTCAGCCCGTTCGAGAAGTTGTTGGACCATTCAGGCTAGTGTTGCGATATGTATGTCACGAGGATCCTTGGTAGGAAAGGTCGCGCGTGGGTCGCCATGGTGGATTGCTGAGCCTCTTGGCAGTTCGTCATGATGTACGTTCAAAGCCATCGCGAGGTCTTGCTCCACCTGGTCAGCATGTCGCGGATGAGATTGTGCTTTATCGTCAATGACCATCGGAGCATTCTAGGCTACTTGGTTTCCCAGACGGTTGAACACATTGTCCAAACCAGCCAGCTTTTCCTGAAGTCGGCGATTCCGGATGATGGCGTGTTTTGCTGGGTCGTACGCCAGTTGGCCCGCCGACCGCCCTTTTTCCGCAAATCCGACCTTGCCCTTTGAGGCCCCAGCATCGCGCGCGGCCTTCTTGACCGGAGGTCGCTCTTCTTCATCGTCATAAGTGAGACGCTTCTTATTGAGGACAGCCATTACGGCCTTTGCGTCCTCCGGCGTTTGGACTAGGTTCCACCAGTCAGAAGTGTTCGCCGGAATCGCCTGGTGCGAACTCAGGGAGGCTTCGGCCCCATCGCAGGCATCAGTCTTGTGTCTGGTGGGGTTGCTTTGGTTGATCGCCATTGGGTATGAGATGGGTCTTCTAAGAATTTAGGAGCAAATTGATAGAAAGTTCCCACAGACGGCGCCAATTGTTGTGCCCGGTTTCTAACTCACGGCCAACATATATTGATAATCAAACAAGATGAACGAATAGCGATAACTCTAACAAACAACACCGGAATTTGATTACCCAGTTCGTCTTTTGAATAAGACTACATCTGGGGGCGCCCAAGCCAGGAATATTTTATTACTCTTTATCTGCCTAAAACTCTAAAATTGTTCTTTTTTACAATGAATGATACGTGAAGTATATATAGACAAAGAATTAGGTTAAGAGTCTTCGTGGGCTTCTTCTGTGGGCTTGCTAGGTTTCCAGCCGCCAAGGCTAGGGTTTCCTGGGTTAGCCCGCGATTCTCGCTTCTGGATACACATACCTTGCTTACGCTCCGCGATATCCGCACCACTAACTAACCATATCTCTTCCATATTTATCCCTTAGAAAACTTCGGGCTGAAGTCGCCTTCGATCTATAGGACTTCCAAGTCGCCGTGCGATATTTATATTCTTCCAGGTCGCCTCGCGACTTGCGTAATCTATTAAGTCGCCTTGCGGCCTACGCGGCCCAAACGAAGTCGTCCCCAATGACAAGTGCATGGTGGAAAATCGCCTCACATGGCTGGATTATTTCATGTTACAACAGTCGGTATATGTCTCATTTGCCCGAGCACCGACTTCTTGCGAGTAGCCATCACAGAGGTAGGCGATTGGCGTCGATAGAACAGGATGTCAGGAACTACATATAAAGAAGTAATCCGTTCATAGAGGTTTCAGATAAGAATTAAAGTCGTTAATGAGAAAACTTACAAGGGATTTTAAGGTGATGCGGATAAGTGTACAAGTCGGCTCTAATTCGATCGAGCTCGGTATTTAGGGCGTTAACGTCTCGACAACTCGGAGGAGTGTCGCGGACTATGTTGAAAGCCTCCAGGAAATCCCAATACAAGTCGGCAGTAGCAGGAGTGAACACTGCAAGATAAAAAGGGAATTAGATCAGTACAACCTCAAAGCCATAAGATGTAAGGCTTACCATGTTCAACTCGATGCGCATAGTCGGTCGGGACACAGATGGGCAAGGTACTCGAAGGATCCACGGACTCCCTTGCCCCCTCGACGAACCACCATTTTCGATGTCAATCGGCGACCTTATTGGGAATCCCGGTAACCAGCTCCCGACCTTTCCAAAGTCGCATGGCATTGTAGCCGCCGGCTTGGGTAATCGGCATCATCACATATGCGACCTCACCAGGAGTGGGCAACCGATTTAGCCCGACCTGTCCCAGAATGGTCATAGTGGAAAGAATGTAGCTCCAGTCATTCGGGGTGATTTGTGTAAGGCTCTGATTCTAGGCCGCGAGGAGATGGGAAATGACCAGATGTAAGGGGAAGCGAATTCCCGCCTCCATGGTATGCTCACTGATAGCAATCATACCAGGCGGCGGCTGGTCGGCACTCTCATTGGAGGCCGCCCCGTAGAAATGTACGTCCCAGGGCACTTTGTACAAACAACGAAGAGAATGCACGTACCGGTCAGACAAGATCGACCTGTATTTCAGGTCAGATGCCACAAAATCCGACCTGGTCGACCTCCTATAGCCCAGTTCTGGTCGCTTGTATGGAGCTCGGGCCTCATACGTGTGATAGTCGAAGACCCGCTCATAAGCCCCATAGTTACGGGTCAGGTTGGAAGGGCCTGTAGATGTCCCCATCGTCGGTGCAGTGAAATGGGGAGGACTGATGTTCAACGGAGGAAGATGTGTGATCTCCCACAATTCGGACAAAAATTGCTCGTCATCACCTTCATCATTTCCCCCGTCGTCCCTGTTATCAATTGGGGCATCAGCGGCCGAATATCCCCCCACATTGGTGGCTGCGGAGCTAGAACCATGGCGGCGATGGAGTTGGGCTATTGCCACATCATCGTCATCCGAAGACGATGAGACCAGAAGAAGAGATGGCGTGGGAGTGGACGGAGAACCGAAAGCCATGAGAAGGTTTGAGAAAGGACAAATTCATTACCTGATTCAGTCTCGATCAGAAGTTCGGAAGTTCGCCGGAAACTCGAGCTTTAGATTCAGAAATTGCTTGATTGCGCGAAGGTGGAGGATAAAGGGGTTTAAGCTTAAAACCCTCGCCCTATTTATAGGAAAAGAGGGGGGGTCAAAGTGTAATATGAATAAACTCGAGACCCCCCGAAGGAAACAAAGTCACACAAGTCGCGCGTAACCGACACCGCGACCGCCGATTGGGCGGATTCACTGCGCATGACATCACCTATCTGCCAAGCCATCATGACAGATCCGTCAAATCTCACGCCGATTCAAGGAATCGAGGCGACGATTTGCCTCCACGAGGATGACAATTCGCTTCGGGAACATTTCCCAAGGTCGACTTACCAAAGGTCGATAAAACAACGGGTCAAGTCAAAGGTCCCGATGCGAGCACGCGACCTCGACTTGAGGGGCAATTGTTGTAACATGAAATAATCCAACCATGTGAGGCGACTTTCCACCATACACTTGTCATTGGAGAAGACTTCGTTTGGGCCGCGTAGGCCGCAAGGCGACTTACGCAAGTCGTGAGGCGACCTGGAAGAATATGAAGATCGCACGGCGACTTGGAAGATCGTGCAGGTTGAAGGCGACTTCAGCCCGAAGTCGGCTAAAGGATAAATATGGAAGAGATATGATTAGTTAGTAGTGTGGATATCGCGGAGCGTAAGCGAGGTGTATCCAGAAGTGAGAATCGCTGGTTAACCAGGAAACCCTAGCCTTGGCGGCTGGCAACCTAGCAAGCCCGCGAAAGAAGCCCACTAAGACCCTTAACCTATTTTTTTGTCTATATATACCTCATGTATTGTTCATTGTAAAAAGAGAACAATTTTAGAGTTTTAGGCAGATAAAGAGTAATAAAATATTCCTGGCTTGGGCTCCCCCAGATGTAGTCTTATTCAAAAGACGAACTGGGTAATCAAATTTCGGTGTTGTTTGTTAGAGTTATCGCTATTATTTCATCTTGTTTGATTATCAATATCTGTTGGCCGTGAGTTAGAGATCGGGCACAACATTTGGTAGTTTTTTTTAAAGAAGATGCAAGAAGTAGATACAGTGGAATTGGGATGTGATTTCTGCAGATGTAGTAGAATTGGGGTGTGATTTCTACAGTGTGAAGATGCAATTGATTATGCGTGTATATATATTTTTACGTGTGTATGCAATGTTTTTTAGTATATGAAATGTATTTTTAGTTTATGCAATGTATTTTAGTATATGCAATTTTCTTTTTTTACTGAACAATGCATTTTTATAGGTATATATGCAATTTTGTATTTTAACAATACACAAAAAAATTATAATAATATGCAATTATTTAAAAAATTAGAAGAATTATTTTAATTATAATTTTTTTTTTAAACTGTGAATGTGCCCATATGTCGAAAAATAAACAATAAAAGATGCATTTTGTAGCACCTCATCAATAATATTTTAATTAGTTTCACTATGTATAATATTTAGTTAGTTTTTAAAAAAGGAAAAAAAATTGATTAATGACAGGTGGGTGATTAGACTTTTTGAGTCGGTTTGGTGCAGTGCACAGTGCATTGTCAAATCATATTTCTTTTTAATTTGCCCAATTTTAATAGATGGAAAGCAGGGGTTACTTTGGTCAAATTGCATAGCTCAAAAAGCAAAATTGTACCCCATTGTTATTTCTATTTTATCATTGTACCTAACAGTTTTTTGCCCTTACTATTTTGAACATAATACATATATGCCCTTGAAGTCACTAGAAATTGCAATCACGACATAGTTGTCTTTATAATAGAGTGCATGTTGCTATGGACACTTTTGCCTATGAATTCACAATTCTCTTGATTTAACGTATTCTTTTACTATTTTGAACATAATATAGGTATGTGATCTCGATCAAAGTAATAGAATTAATCAACATTTGCAAAATACGACATACAATTCAATAACTTGAACCTTACTAGTAATTTTTTATAAAATTTATAATAATTAACATTAATATTTTTTATAATTATCTTTACTAATATGTTACTCTTTTTGTACTTAAATATAACTTTTTATATAATATGAATATGTGATGCCAATTATGCATTATTGCACAAAGTATACCAGCATGGCCATCGAAGTTGGGTTACAAGAACTACACTATTGAAAATTTATCCACAAATAACTTTATCACAAAATTTATGTATAAATCACAGAGTAAGCTCTCAAGTTATTTTCTTGCGGAAATTCTTGAATGCTTGATTATTTCTGTAATAAACTCTGAAGGAGTTCACCCATATTTATAGAGTTAAAATTCAAAGAGCCGTTGGAGAGCAATCCGAATTTCAATCTATTTTGGGTAGGGGTTAGGTATGAAGTAATGTATTGCAGGCGGCGTTTCTTGAAGTAGGTAGATTTGTCCTTTTTAGTTGTTTGACCCTAATACTTCATATCTCGCTCGTCAGTATTCGTACACACACATGTCGATCTACCAATGGTTGACAAGTACACTTATGCGGCACTTAGTCAGACCTTTATCTTCACATTCCTCTGGTCTGATCTCGTATGACTTGACTTATATTCTTCATGGAGTCTGACTTGAGCTGACTCTAATTGAGTCATCTGACCAACTACCAGTTAAAATCAGACTGAGTTGATATGTTAACTTGAGTCTGATTCAAGATTGACTTAACACAATTTTGAAACTCTGATGATTCCTTTATTAGGAAGGGTTTCTGATATTCAATGTCTTGTTTTCTTTGAATCTTCTGATCTTCACAAGACTGATCTGATATATTGAGTTCCCCCTCAATATATGACCTAGCTCTAACTATATCAGCTATTAACATGGTCAGTTGGTTTTCTATAAGATCATCAGTCGACTGGTCCTATTACATGTATTTTGGAACTTTCATCAAAATTATAATTTTCCCCAACAAATGAGCACCAAAAGGAGAAAAGTTTAAAGTTATTGCACTTCAACTTTCTGGCATAGCCCAACTACATTATCAACATCCCCTGCACAATGAAGTATTTAATTACCATCAAGAAAAAATATGGCGTCAAGGAATTGGCTAGCCAAATTTTTTGTTTTTTCAACTGGATAAAAGTAAAAAACTCTGATATACTTGACAAAAAACATATACCATTTACCTATAAAAGATAGGGGAAAATCATAAGGAATGAGTCATCAAAACTTTAGTTATGGGATGCACTTTGGGAAAGAGTTAAACCATCCAAGAATGATGAATTGTTATTATCAGGTATGCCCAGAACAGAAGTCAAAATTTTCATCCAAATCTTGTTCCATACTTTTCAAGGAGTTATCCTAAGTAATTTATTACCATTAAATCTTTTCTCATCCTCTGCATATAACTTGGAAAAAATTAGATTAAAACTTCGCAATCTTTTGGCAGGGTTATACTGAAAAACATGTTTTTAAGTGATGTTTTGTATATAAACTGTTTCTTGCAGTTCATTTATTGCATAATGTTCAAATACTTTATATTGTGGACAATGTGATGTATAGTAGATCACAAAAGACCACGTTGTCAGTTTCTTGTAATAAGTATAGCGATTCACAACTTAGATGTAACTGAACAGTCCATTGGTAGAAGTCGATGTAAGGCCCGGGCTGGTTTGTCTTGATTACAAGATTACACTAGTGCATTTGATGCACTGAATTGTACCAACAACGAGATAATTCTTCTAGACTAACTTAGAAAGAAGAATTAGATCTCAGTGATTATTGATTTCTTCATTTCTGTCACTTAATTGAGATTGTATGTAATTAATTAATGTTGCTTTGATTTATTATGGGTAAAGAGTCACTAGGACTCAACACTCTATACTTTGGGCAATATTATTAATTACATGACAAATTGTTAAATTAATATAGAAAATCTTGTCTTGGTAAATAAAGTTGATTATGTCCCCTTGATGGACTCATAATGTTTTTCATATCAAATATGGTCAGTGGATTAAATTCCAATATGATAATAATATTGAGTTCTCATTTCTCAAGGAATAAAATATATTAATTAATTGAAGCATTCAGTAGCTTAAATTAATTAATGGACATTGAATCTTAAACACGATAAATAATAATCGGGAGCCATATTTCGTAATATGAATTAGAATGGGTAGTTCAATATTAATTATATAGTGGAATGAATTAATATTAATGGACTAGAATAATATTGATGGTTCAATATTGGTTTCTAGGCCCATTGGGAGACCTAATCCCATTCCTCCTAAAGACACCTTGAGTGGCCAATAAAAAAACCCATTAACTAAGATGTTAAAAGAAAAAGATTAATTTGTTGCAAGATTAATGAGGGATTATAGAAGGAAAAAGAATATATGTTGAATCCCACTTTTAAGGGGGATATGTTCTTTTCCATATATTCTTTTTTATATATATATGGTAAATCTCACTTTTAAGGGGATATGATCTTTTTCATATATAGTATTCTTTTCTTTTCTTCAATGTTTCTCGAAAATTTCATACTTATAATTAGGGGATTATTTTTGTCCCCTAGGATAAGATATTGGTGTGGCTTGCAACATAGAAAAAATAATTCTTCCTTGAGTGTTAAAAGTTCGTTCGATTCCCCACCGATTTTACGAGCTTGGGCTTAGGGAATACTCAAGAAGATCTTTGGTTGAATGAGTTAGTCTTCTCAACGGTGTCTCTCCGATCTGAAGGTAAATACAATTGTTCCTTAGTTCCGTATGTTTAGGACCTTTGTATGATTTATTGTAGTTCAATACATGAACGATATGATTTAATTATTTTAGATCATAGGTGTTAGATTTATGATAATTCTTATCCAATTTACATCCCAAATACATCTCTGACATGAGTTCATTCTCCAACAACTGGTATCAGATCTAACAGTTTCGGACTCTGTAATTCTGGATTAGAATTTATATCTAATTACATTAAATTGAAATTGGATAGTAGAATTGTTAGATCTGTTTTGCAGATATTCAATTATCATGATTATTTAATGTATGTTTTAAATTCATGTTGGATTGAATATTTTTTTTAATCTAATTCGTTCAGATTCGTTTTTCCCGTGAGAAAATTCACGGGTATATTAGATCTATTTTTTTTTTGTAATAGATCTATCGTAATTTTTTCCGCATTTGTGGCATGTCCATTCTCTAATTCTCTAGAGGAACATTAAAATTAGGAATTGAAGAATGGATGGTTTTTGTTGTTGCATCAAATTCAATTGTCGAGCATATTTACGGAGTCATGAAGATGTAGCTGTCGCATTCACTAGCTTTATTGCTTCTTGGTATCATATTAACACACAATCCCCTATATCTATACCTTTTTTTTAGTACGATTTTAAAAATAATCTAACATAAAAATAAAAGTTTTTTTATATCATAAAATTTATAATTTTCTTTTTAGTACAAGTTTATAAATAGCTTAACATAAAAGTAAAAAAAAAATTATATCATAAAATTTGTAATCTTCTTTTTTAGCCAAGAGAATTTTTTTTTTCAATTTTACCTTTTTTCATCCTTTTATTATTTTAGTCCGTACAATTATATATACATCTCGTACCAACATCATTCCAGCTCGTACCACCATTCAATTAATCACGTACCAATATCACTCCAGTCTGTACCACTATTAAATTAACCTCACACCACGCATATTTCAACCTCATACCACTATCAATTCAGTATGTATAACTATTAAATTAATCACATACCACCATTATTTCAACCCCGTACCATCATTATTTCAGTCTGTATCACAATTAATTCAACTTGTATCATCATTTTTAAATTTGTACTATAATTTAATTAAGTTCGTATTACAATGTATTAACCCCGTACCATCATTTTTTTTTTTTTTTTTTGTTGACTTCATTAAGGGTATAATGACCCAAAAAATAATCTCTTGACTATAAAAGAATGAAACTAAAAAACTTAATTTTTTTTTAAACTAAGAATGGACTAAAAATGGGGGTTTTCTATATTTTTTTTTTATCACAAGTAGACAACTTTTAGAGGCACAAGAGGAACCATTATGTTTGTGTACATAATAGAGAAAATATCATTTTTAGTTCTGTAATTTCGAACAATTTCATTTTTAATCGTATAACTTTTCATTTTTTTCAAATTTAGTCCTAAATGTGTCAATTTCAATCTTTTTTGGTCGAAAGTATTAAAATCTCGCCAAAATCTCATCGGAATAAGCATATGCACCTCACGTGACACTTCAAAATTGATATTTTTTTTTGTTACATGAGTCATGACAGTCCATTTGTGTAGGTTGCCGAAAAATATAAATAAAATCTTAAATTTGAAGTGTTACGTGAGGTGCACATGCTTATTCCGACGAAATATTAAAATTTTGACCAGAACTGAAATTGATACATTTATGACTAAAATTGAAAAAGTAAAAAATTACAGGACTAAAAATGGAATCGTCTAAAGTTACAGGACTAAAAATGATACTTTCCATATCTAAAATCCCGATTATTTTTTTTGGACAAAAATTTGTGTGAACCCGAATTGAAACCATTATAACACATGCATATTGGCACCTGGCTTCTCTTCAATTTTTGGCCAACTCCGCCTTCTCTCTCTTTATCTCTAACATTCATGCACTTTCCTTGTCAATTTCATTAAAACCTTTTCCTGAAAAACTGCCACCAAACGTCCCACTCGCCTTTTGTTTCTTTATCTTTGCTAAGCTCAATTCCACCTTTTGTTTATCTATAAAAGAATCAAACTCAAGCACCGCCAGATTTTGACGCCAGCATTAGGTGAAACGAATTAAATGTTCCTTGCCGATAAATATATAGGCCGTTTTTCTCTTCTCTTCTTTGGAGTAGTACTTGAAGCAATTTTTAAGGGAATAACTTCTTGAAGGCATTCAAGCAATGTTTTCCTTAATCTTCTTCAGAATCAGCCTATTCTGTAGTTTCTTCTAATGTTTTAAAATTGTTCTTGCATTTTTTTTTTTTGAGTAAAATTTATTTTTGGTCCCACAGGACACAGTACCTCATGATTTTGGTCCCAACACCCACCACTTTGGTCAAAAAAAAATCTTATTTTGCTGCAGTTTTGGTCCCACCGTTGCGTTTTCCGTTAAAGTCAGCTGCAGTTTTGGGTTCCGTTAAAGTCAGCTGCAGTTTCGGTACCTCACGATTTTGGTCCAAAAACTGTAGCTGACTTTAACGCAAAACGTAACGGTGGAACCAAAAGTGCATGAAAAAAATAATTTTGGGTGGATGTTTGGACCAAAATCGTGAAGTACCATGTCCTATGAGACCAAAATTGAATTTTATACCAGTTTTTTTAGTAAGTCTATAATTCAATTTGCATTCAACGTGGCTGGCTCTTAATTTGAGCCATTGCTTGGTTTTGTATGATGCGCCAAGAATTTAACCGAGGCATCGGTTATTGATAGTGTATATCTATTTTTTCAGGTGCAATGGCTTTGTTTCTTTTAATTGCATGCCTTTCTATTTTCATTCCATTGCTTATAAGTTTCCAACCCACCTTGTCACATTAATTTCAGATCTGCAAAGAGACTTTGTACTATATATGCATATGAAGTGACTGCCTCTGCCTTAAATAAATGTTGATTTCCTTTCTGCTAATTTTCTGACAGATGAGTTG
This sequence comes from Stenogyne calaminthoides, assembly GCA_037126765.1. Taxonomy (NCBI): domain Eukaryota; kingdom Viridiplantae; phylum Streptophyta; class Magnoliopsida; order Lamiales; family Lamiaceae; genus Stenogyne; species Stenogyne calaminthoides. The sequence goes on along the minus strand of JBBCBC010000026.1, from coordinate 5,132,812 downwards.
CAAATGGAATCAGCTCCAAAAAGGCATGTGCCACGACGCGGCCAAAGTGCAGCTGGAGAAGCAGAGGACTGCAGTAAGAGTACGAGACTAGATCCTGCTAATAAGAAAGATTTAGTAAATGAGATTCAACCGCCAAATTGTGAAGCACATAATCGAATAGTGGATTATAAGGTCGACGAAAATATAGAGCTTCTTTGTGGGGACAGTGGCATGCGAGGCTGCTGGTTCAGGTGCAAAATTTTACGGTCATCCGCAAAGCGACTAAAGGTTCAATATTATGATATCGAAAATGCTGCTCGACCTGGGAAACTCGAGGTGAGGGTTTATTGCAAAATTGATCCCATAAGAAATTTCTCTTTCCGCTTTTGATACCTATGCTCAAGAATGGTCAAATGTGTGAGTTTTTTTTTTTTTTTTCACTGTTGGAACTATTATTGGTAAAAAAAAAAGAACACTTTTGCAACGACGTTTGATACGCCTCTTTAACATTAATTATTGTAGTTGGCCTTTTATTTTATGTTGAGTCTTTTAATTAATTAAGTCTAGAATAAATAATGATCCATGGGCTTTATTTCTTAGAGCATAAGTTAGGGTTTAGGGTGTAGTCTATTTAAATAAGACTTATCTAGAAGTCAGAATTATCATAGATCATTGGAATTGTTGGCAACTTCGATTGTGGTAGAGATTATAGACCTTTTTGAGGAGCCTCGTTTGAGAATTTATATAGTTTTGATTCATGACCTCTTTGAAGAGCCTCGTTTGAAAATTTATTTATCGTTTTGATTCATAGTTCATTATATTCGGGAATTTATTTTCGTTTTGATTCATAGTTCATTATATTCGGGTCTTCACTCTATTAACGTTATTTTGTAGGACCACTTTTGCAATAAACTCATGTGAAAGCATTTGTTTTCATAAATGACTTGTCGTAAATTTGAATGAGATAATTGTAGGAATGGGTTCCAGCATTCAGAGAAGCAGAACCTGATAAAATGGGCATGAGACGAGCTGGTCGCCTCACAGTCAGGCCCTGGCCTCGTCCCGATTCTAATTCGGATGTAAGGTTTGAGGTCGGAACAGCAGTGGATGCATGGTAGTGTGATGGCTGGTGGGAAGGCTTTGTAATTGGGTGCCACACCTCATCACAAACTACACTACAGATTTATTTCCCTGGTATGTATGAAATTGGTTTAATGTGAAACAATTTTACCGTATAACTCTGATAAAAATATCATTTTTAGTCCTATGATCTAAAAAAATAAAAAAAAAATATTTTTAGTCCTATAATTTTTTAATTTTTTCAATTTTAGTAATGAATTTGTCAACTTCGGTCTTTTTTTATCGAAAATTTTAAAATCTCCCCGGAATAAGCATGTGCACCTTACGTGATACTTCAAAATTAATATTATTTTTTTGTTGCATGACAGTCCACTTGTGCAGGTTGTTGGAAAATTTAAAAAATCTCAATTTTGAAGTGTCACATGAGGTGAAGATGCTTATTCCGGTGATATTTTTAAATTTCCGACAAAAAATGACTAAAATTGACACATTCATGACTAAAATTGACACATTCATGACTAAAATTGAAAAGGTAAAAATTTATAGGACTGAAAATGAAATCGTCCGAAATTACAGGACTAAAAATTATATTTTCTCTACAACTATTTCACTATAGAGGTGTAAATGGGTCGAGTTGAGGTGTCACATTCGAAGCCGATCGACTTGATGAAAAAACTCAAAGCTCGAAACTCCACCCGAACTCAATCGAGCTCATTTCTTTTGAACTCGAGCTCGTCTCGATGGAAAACTCAAAATAATCGAGCTCAACTCACCCCTATTTGCAACTATATATCACTTCATAGTATTAAAACTAATACTTTTGAATAAAATAACTAATACTGACAAATTAATAATTTATAATGAAACAACTAGTATTGTTTAAAAGTACCCACAAAATACAAGTTGCATGGTAAAACTGGTCTATATAACTTTGTCTTTAACTTATGCAAACAATTCCGACTGTTACTTCTTCAATATGATCATAATAATAATCACATTTGCACTGCATTTGATCCAGTTACGATTTAATTGCAGGCGAGAACAAGTTCATGACAATGGAGACGAAATACTTAAGAAGGTCGAAAGATTGGATCGAAAACAGATGGGTCGATGTAATGACAAAGTCCGATATTTTGTCTGTTATAACAGCAAGCCTCAACCCTATTCCAAAGGTCTCACTTCCAATACTTACTGGTATCAGCGGAGTTCCGGATTCTTCCGGGACAAGAAAACTGTGCAAGAGCTGCATATAAAGCAACTGCTTAAAATTAAAGAAAATGAAGACTGGTCGCCTAGAGGTTCTGGAAAAACTCGGAAAAAAAATGGTTCAAACAAGTAGAATCCCCATCATTTATATATATAACTTTTGGGGAAAATATGTAGTGTACATAATTTTGCAATATTATTGTCAGCAACTTAACAAAAATTTACCATTGCAACTTACAAGTGAAGCGGACTAACTTCAACATTTCAGATCTTCATCTTCTAAATTAAATCAGGCTCGAACTCGATCCATTAGCAAAAAACCACGTCGGGATGCCCCGGCGCGGGGACTCCGACACTCAAGTAAATTCCGATCTCATTTTATAGTGTAAAATATCAGTATTAGAGTAAAAATATTAGTTAAGAGGTAGAAAAGATGAGTGACGAGTCTTCTTCTTGCCTTAGGAAAGAAGAGTATATACATATATGTATATATATTTCATACCTGAGGGTAATATTGTCATTTAAATGTAATTAGAGCATCATTGTTTATTGGAGTTTGTCCATGGGCTTTTGCATAAGTTTGGACCTTTAGTAATGCATTTATTATGGGTTTGGGTCAATGACAACTAATTATCTAATATTTATCAGTGACATTATTTTTAAGGGTGACATGTTTTAAAAGCGGAAGCGGCGATCGGACCGGACAGCCTTAGCGCTTTTGGTCGGACCGATCCGACCGGGTCTGACCATTTTTTAAAGCGGTTGAGCCGGTATAACGTCATAATTACGTAATATATATTACTATATAATATATATTTATTTATTACTCCTAATTGAATTTTGGAATTTTTATATCTAAATTTAACTAATGAAATCTCCAATCCATTATTTAATTTAAACAAATTAGGAAGGTTAATGAATTGTTACGCGTTATTGAAAGAGAAAGTGCGCACCTGTTATGAATTAATTTTAAAACTGCTTTAAAATTAATTTTATGCCTATGTGTACCTCTTAACTCTTAGCCCTAATTTCTCTCCCAATTTCATTTCATACTTCTCACATTCTCTCTCTACCTTCCACTCACACTCACACGTCAAATTCTCTCCCTCAATCTCCTGAAGAGATTTTCTGGAAGCAAGTGAATAAACCAGAGGAAACAGTAAGCCGTCGCCGTTGATAAATTTCTTTCTTTTTCTTTTTTTTTTGTAAAAGAAAGTCGAACCGCCGAGTGACAGGTTCAACCGGTCACCGGTTTTCACCGCTTCGAGCGCTTTGTGACCGGCTCGATAGTCAAGCGGTCCAATATCCTAAAGCGGGCCGGTGGCCTCGCCGAGTAGCGGTCGGACCGGCCGGTCCGATCCGCTTTTTATATCAACATTATTTTTTATTGAAGTGGAATCACGAAGAGCTTTTCAATATGTTCACTAATTTATTTTTTTCACTAATATATATGGTGATGTGGTAGCTCTAGATGTGACCAATTTAAGAGACATATGAAATGATATTTTAATTGTGATTTGCAAAGCTTGTGCTAAATAACTAACATGATTATTGCACTTATCATTGATTGAAATTTATTTCAATCAATGCAAGAGAGAGATGACTCTGTTGAGGTAAATTGTCATCCAAAACTTCTTTAATTGGTTCAATTTCTCGTTAAGTACATGCACGTTATGTGGCTAAAGTAACTAGAGATTTTAGAACATATTGATCTGTGAGTCTTTGTGACAAGACTGATTATGATGCTTTTATTAAGTAACAATTATTACACAAATAAAATAGGTTGTAGCAATGAGCCGTCTTAGCTCAGCTGGTAGAGCGCGTGGCTTTTAACCACGTGGTCGTGGGTTCGATTCCCACAGACGGCGGTTCAGTCATTTGTTTTGCTGCCACCTTTTTGTTTATAAGAGTTTATTTGGTATGAGCTAGAACTAACTCTTATTTAATTTTATTTTTTATCAAGAAAGTAATTAATTAGTGGAATACAAAATTAGAGCACCTCATTTCTTTCAATGCAAAGTGCAAACCAACACCATAGTTTCGATTTTATTTCATTTATAATTTTCCCCACCGAAATTTCCTCACTTTTGAAGAGTTATAAATTCCTCCCCTTCCATATTGCCACGAACCAAATTGTCAAATACAAACAACAACTAACATTTCTTTTTTTCCTCTAAGTAATCTACTAAAATGAAGCAGTTAATTAGAGGGTTCTCCACGCATGCACTTTAACTTTCACAGATCAACATAGCCTTTAATTTCACCTACTTGCTTGTGTCAATAACAAAATTACCATCCATGTCGTTTCAGTGGAGGAACAGAGATGGTGAGAAATGGAGAGAGAGAGAAATGGGTGGGCAGCGGTGCACGGTGGTGGGCGGCGGCCACCGGATGTCCTTGGAAATTGAAGGAACATGGGTGAAATGAGGGGGAGAAGGCGGTAAGGAAAACTGGGGACAAATGAAGAGAGTTCAGAATTTTTTGAAGAGGGTATAATGGGTAGTGTATGAATTGTGTGAGTGTATAATACTAATGTTGGGGGTGCTAATAACCGGACCCATATTTCGGGTCAAATTTACTGGTTGAACCAATTGTGCCCTAATCTAAATGTCGGCTTACCTCTTTTTTCGGCCTTTGGGTCATCTTCAGATTTAGATAGTTCCTTATTGTGATGTATGATGGGCTTGGCCCAGTCAACACTGTTAATCCACATCATTATTGTTTTTTATATTTAATTTAGATGAGTCGTATCAGATTGACCGACTTATTGGCCAATGATTGTTTTTAAAAATGACATGAGTCTGGTTTATTTATTAAACGAGTCGAGCTAGACTTTAATAGGCCGAGCCATAGACTTTTAAATACTATTGCTTAATAGGGTCAAATAACTTTTATATAGATTTTTAAAAGACTTTTAGACCTGATCTATTTATTAAAAATATCAGATCTAACCTATTACAGATAACAAGCTAGATTTAAGCCCAAAATTTAGGGGGTGTATTTAAGTGAAGAAGGGCTAGTATACCCACTTTTATAACAACAAAAAAAGGTTTATACCCATCCCTACAAGAAAAAAAAAATATACCCATTTTATATTTTTCATCCAAAAATACCCCTATCCATCACTATTCTATCCATTTATATACATGTATACACACACATATAAATTTATATATAAGTATGTGTTAATAAAATATTATATTTAAATACATGTTATAAAATTTAAAATTAAAAACATGGGTCAATAAAATCAAATTATTAGATTTAGTAAAAATCAATATTAGAAAAATTTATTCAATTTTTAGAAATGAATTGATAACATTTATAATTGTAAAGAATTAAAAAAGATAATTGATCCACATAGTTAAATTTGTTTATTATTATTTTGATGTGAAATAATAATTTATTTATTTAGTCTATTGATGTAATATATTAAATTTTAATATTTTTTTTATCTAATTTTAAAAATTAAGATATAACAAAAATAAATAAAGATGAATATATTTAATAAAATTAAATAAAAGAGAAATAGTGTATCATTTAATTAAATCTTAAAGAAATAAGGATGTGGGCAATGTGGGTCTATATTTTTTTTCTAGGCCAAATGATTAAATATAGTCCATACTTTTAGTTTTTCATCAATTTTAGCATATACTTTTTTTTCTCTTTAAATTTAACACATACTTTCAATTAATATTTAAAAATATTCTGATTCATCATTTTCGACAAGGTTTATCTGATATGATCACTGTAATCCACCTGTCTTGTTGACGTGTAACTATTAAAATATATATATATATATATATATATATATATATATATATATATATATCACCACCTGAGATTAAAAAACGTGGATTAAAAGAACTCGGGTCACTATTTTCTAATTTTAAGTGGTGATATTTTTATTTTTTTATTTTAATATTTACACATCAACAAGACAAGTTAACTCCGACGACCACATCAGACGAACCTTGCCGAAAATGGTGACCCGAGATGTTTTTAAGTATTAAGTGAAAGTATGTGCTATACTTGAAGCGATAAAAAAGTATGTGCTAGAATTGATGAAAAATCAAAAGTATGTGCTAAATTTGATTATTTGGCTTTTTTTCTAATAAGGGCATATATGTATTTATATTAAAAAAATGGGTAGATATCTTTTTTTATATGAAATGGGTAGATATCTTTAATTTTTAATAAAAGTGGGTATATCTCTTTTTTCCCTCTATTTAATTGGGATTATATTGGATTTAATTTTATGAACTTTAAAAAGTACGTGAATTTAGAAAATTCATAGACTCCATGCAGAGTTTGGCTGACTTTTTTTATTGATTTCCATGAATTTTCATAAAGTTAACAGGACTATGGAATACAACCAAATAACACAAAGACACTTAAGCAAAATCAACTGTTGACACACGTCTTCATGCAAAAATAGCGCACACACAAACGAATAACGCCATGAGTTTTTTCAAACAAAATTTCTAGGGCTCAAGGCTCAAGCTAATCCTAATCTCTATACAACAATACATGGTAATAGCAGCAATTATAATACTGGGAATTCATGTAGCATTAGGAAAACAGAATGAATTAAAAAGATGGAAAACACGGACCTTAATTAAGAGGTAGAGCGGGCGCCCTCACAGGGGGGAGATTTGTCGAAGGATACTTAGCAGTGACCACGCCGACCTCAAAGACCAGATCATGGCCGATGGATCTGATTCCAGCCGTAACGCTGATTCCGTCAAGAGATGGAGAAGGTGAGAATGAAGAGAGAGAGGAATCTCTGAGAGAATATGTAGAAATCTCTGGTTGTTAGAAGAAATTTTGGAGACTGAAATCTATTTATATTTTTGGAAATGAATCAAAGAAAATCCATAGAGTATTAAAATCATAGACTGTTGATTACCTAAAGAGTTTTTTTAAGACTTTTTAAAATCTGTATTAAATACCTCAGGATTGAATATCCCAAACTTTGAAAGTCTAAGAAATTCTACAGACTCCACAACCAATACACCCCCCTTAATATCAAACCTACATTTTTTTGTGAAGCCTAGCCCGATCAGGCCTATTCTCACCCCTAGGCCCTATGTATAGACTTAGTTTATATAATATTACTCAAAACTCTAATGCACACCCTTTGATACCTCAATTGTTCATCTTACGATATTACATCTGTTAAACTTGGAATGCAAATCGTAGTATTGTATTTGTAGTTTCATATTAAATTTTTCATCTTTGTGTAGACTGTACACTCAACCGAGCAAGAAGCAGTGTTGTCAAAATCGGACCGGACCGGCCGATTGAACCGGCCAGTTAACCGGTCCAGTTAACCCCAACTAACTGTTTTTACGGTTCGACCGAATAGGCCCACTGAAAACCGGAAAAAACCGGGAACCGGTGAACTGCTCAGACCGGACTTTTCTCACTTTTTGCTCAAAACCCAGAACAAAAACACGCGCAACTTCGGAGAAAACCTTCTCTGCGTTTATTCCATGGTGTTGCCGTCCACGCAGCCACCCACATCGACGGCTTCCGCCAACACTTGTGCGTTCTTCTAAGTTCTTCTCGAATAGTTGCTTTTTACAATAGAGATTTACATGAAATTGATTTAAATTGGAGTCGAATTTAGAGAAAAATAGTGAAAAAGATGAACCAGGATAGATATGGTGAGAGAGAAAGTAATGTTGGAACTGTGAAATGAAACAAAAATAACATAAACTATTATTGATGGTGGATGAAATCTTATAAATATGAAGCTTCCACGCTGCTTCCTTTGTCCATTCAGACTTGGAAAGAGGAATTCACTTTATAGAAAATGAAAAGAGGTTCTACTTGGGAAAATAAGAGTTGCTGATGTGTTCACCCTTCTTAATTTGTTTTCTCTCGTGCTCCCACATTTCTCTACTCTCTATGTTCCTTTTCTCCATCTTTAATTTATATTCCCAAAAACTTAAATACAAAATTACATATAAAAAGTACAAAAATGCGTTTACTTTTGTAAAGTGTACAATTCACACTACAATAATATGGTGTGTTCTTGCTACTTATTATGCTTTATATTCTTATTATTTAGATTAGGAGTTAGTTTTTTAATTTATTTTATAAATTATAATAAATATGTGGAATATTAAAAAATATATATAGGAATTATTTAAACGGTTGGACCATCGGTCCGACTGATTGAACCGTCAACCGGTGTCCAATCCGGTTTGGTCACCGGTCCGGTTATGAAAACACTGAAGAGAAGTATGTGTTTATATGTTTTATACTTCTTATCTAGTATAGTATTAAGAATTCCGTGTTACAAATACACTTCAAAATTAAAATTAAAGTGCAAACATGGTAATCAATCCGCCGTCTTAGCTCAGCTGGTATAGCGCGTGGCTTTTAACCACGTGGTCGTGGGTTCGATTACCACAGACGTCGTTACTTTCGATTATTTTATTGTTGCTTTTTTATTTATTTAAATTTCTGTTTTATGAATTTTATCCACCGTTCCCATGGCTATGGCGCTTCAATCATACATATTGCATTTACCCACTCCATTTTCCCTCCCCCAAATTCCGTCCCATAAAATCTCTGCTACTCATCCTTCACCACCACTTCCAACAAGAAGAGCATTGTCGCTATTCACAATCACCACGTTTTTATCCGGAGTCGCATTCTCCCACAATTCAAATTACAGTTGGTCCAAACCCTCGATTTCCGATTTCGCCGAACTCCCGAATTCCGGCGGCGTAAAGGCGTTGGACCTCCGAATCGGCGGTGATGGAGAATCGCCATCGTACGGCGATAAGGCATGATCTCATACCTTATTTCGATTTTTACCTCTATCGTTTGTTTTTAACCCTGTTTTTAGAGTATTTAATTAAGAGGCGAATTGAGTGAATCGGTGTGGTGTTTTTTTGTGATTTTTTGGGGGTTTGCATTTGGAGAAGGTTGTGATTCATTACTATGGAAGATTGGCAGCAAAGCAAGGATGGCGATTCGATTCTACTTATGATCATAAGGATGAAAATGGGGAACCCATTCCTTTTGAGTTTGTTCTTGGCTCTGGAAGGGTAATTCTCTCTGCTACCTCTTTGATTTCTTAAATTGATGTTATGCATAAGTTTCTTCATGTTTTTGCTAATAGTTTTGTCTATTATCACTTACCTTATTTTTTTTATAGCTATATTTACCACAGTGAAACTTGTTCACATTATGAAATTGATACATGACACTTATCAGCTGATATCATTACATTTATAAACTAATACTATGGCTCTTCAGTGTGTAAATGTTATGATATTAATTTATAAGAGTAATGCTATCCATGAATGAATGTTATGATATCCGTATAAACCATTTACAATATACAATCACATAATACCACAAGTGTCTTGTCTGCAAATCCACTATAGATATTACAATTACAATCATATATTTTCTTCATGAATGTGATCTGTTCAGATGAGAAAATTGGATAAGTTTTCCCAATTATTTGAGTGAAAGATGAGGATCATCTTATATTTGTAGTTCCAAGTTGAATGCCACATATTTGTATTGGTAAGGAAAAAAAGTTGAGTGGTAAATTTTGGGCTGAATTAGGGAAAATAAATGTGCAATAGACAAAATCTTTTTTGATGGTGTAATGTTAGACAGATTATGAGACGGGTCAAAATTTATTAATCCTACCCATTATTCACTTGCCAGTACTCACTGGGATTGAATTTTTATTTCAAATAATTGGTACTCCCTCCATCCCTCAAATTTAGTCACGTTAGACTTTACACACAGATCGAGATAAATCAATACATATGGTCAAGTTTAGCTAATATGCCTATTTAACTCTTAACTAAAGTTTTGATAGTTCAGAAGGTATATATGTTAAGTTTAGTTAAGGGTAAAATTGTCTACTACTACTTTTTAGTAAAACAACTAATACCATTTAAAAATGCACTTGAGTTGCAAAGGTACAACTGGTGCATAGAAGTATTTGCCTTGTGAAGAGTAATTATGTTGAGTAAGACTTGACGAATCTGAGAATTATACGCGCGCTTCTTATCATACTTAATTTTAAACTGAAGATGCACCACTGCTCTCTTGTATATATACATCATTCTGTTTTATATGAACTTTTATATATCGAGTAACTACGGGTCCTTTTCTGTGGCCCATCTGAACTAATGTAGGTTATATCTGGAATTGAATCAGCTGTGAGATCAATGAAAGTAGGTGGCATTCGTCGAGTTGTTATCCCTCCATCACAAGGATACCAAAGTACATCTCAAGAGCCCATCCCACCTAATGTATGGCTTTCCTTTGATTATTCCTTATCTATGTTTTTAAATTTGATTATAGTGAATAATAATGTTAATTCATGCACATAATTTGGGATAAATAATGAAGAGATTAAGGAATTGTTAAAATGCAATAAACATATGTGAATGATGACCAACATAAAGAGATTGTTGTAAGTTACTAATTATATTTAGCTTGTCCGTATTCTTAGAATCAAATGTTAACTTGATTGTACAAATTTTTATTTGATTCATATTCTTAGCATCAATAGATTTGTTCTGAATATGTTATCGTCTCTGTTGTGCAGTTTTTTGACAGACAGAGGCTATTCACCACCATTTTCAATCCAACTCGTCTGGCCAACGGAGAAGGCTCAACGTTAGGAACACTCGTATTCGATATTGAACTGGTCAGCGTGAGGCCTCAATGAATTTCTCAACTCTGTAAACAATAATTGACACAACTTTATTCCAGTTGATAGACTTTCTGCAATTTTTTATTTTTAACAATAGTTCCATCTTCATTCCACTTAGAAAACACAAAATATACTCCAAAATCGAATAGTTCTTTGTTGCAAAAAGTTTGCAAAATATTGGCTCTGCTTTTGTGTATTTGTTATGAACAATCGAGTGTTGAGTTTAGTACCTAGGCTAGAAGTCGTAATCAGAATGTAAAGTGCCTATTTTGAAACTCAAGTAAAAAGGCAGACACGCTTACTTATTTTATTTTTTTGAAAAGTTGTATTTAACAACTTTAAAAATATTTGCTTCTGAAGCACTTTTTAGAGTTCTAAAACAGATACTTTTGGTCGATCTCGTGTTTTATTGCACGAATGCATGAAGGATGAATACATCACAATGATGTCATTATTAACATGGCTGCTTGTGATGATGATAAATAATGGTAGAATGTAGTTTTGGGCGTACGTGTTTCTGATAACTGTCAACGGAACTAAGCTGTTGAATTTTCCATCTTTGATAGCACGCGTACATGATTTCTTCAAACATAGAACACCACACTTCTCTAGCTAATTATTTTTACAAATACTTTTATGGACTAATTTTAAATGGTAGTAGTTATTTTACTAAAAAAATATTAGTTAGTTAGTATTAGTTGTATTTTTTATTGAACAATACTCCCTCCGTCTCCAACATTACTTGAACACTTGCCTTATTTGGATGTCCCAACATTATTTGAACATCCCAAAATGGAAATAAACATTATATTAATACACTCACAACACTCTTACTTTATTCCACTCAAACCCGCTAAAACTCACTTTACTTGGTTTGCATGTCATTTCAATGTTCAAGTCCTCATGGGACGGAAGAAATACTAGTTAATCAACACTATTAGTTATTTTTATTGAAGATTATTAGTTGTTTTCATTGAAGATTATTAGTTGCGTGCTAAAAAGTATTAGTTAGTCTGTATTAATTGTTATCACTAAGCAATGTAAACTTTTTTCAAGGTCATGTCACTCAATTTTTATATGTTAAAACTATATTTGAGGAAACGATACTATGTTTAACTGTACATATAATAATTAATATTAAACTTAGATAGAATATACTACTATATATTAAGAATTTGAACATGTCACTTATGAATTGATTTTATGTGCATGCACCATGCAACTCAACGAACTTTGCCCAAATCATAAGTTTCAATTTTGTGTCACTCATATATTATTATGATTTTATCAAAGTCAGTATTAATTATATTTGAAGCAAAGAACACCCCAAAATTACTAATAAAAACATATATAGAAACTCCGTGGGGGACATTCTAACTGGATTGCAAGTCTTGGAAATGGCGTTGAGCAACCGTGCACCGCTGATCTACTCACTGGTGGCACGGGGAGTGCCGCCAGTAGTACTGGCGGAGTACGCCGCGTCCAGTGGAAACTTCAACTCCATTGCCTGCCAGTGTCTCCACAATCTTCCTTCATCAAGCAACAGGTTCACCTACAACTTCGCCAATCTCACTTTCAATTACCTCCTTCACGATGACTTCAGTAAGTCAATTTTTACTCTAATACTGTTCAGTGAAACAACTAATACTGTTATGTGAATACAACTAATACTGTTCATTGAAAACAACAAATACTACCATTTAATAACTGGTGTACCTTTTCTAATTCTTCTTAATTGTTAACAAATGAGCTGATAAGAAGAAAAAACATGTGTTTGATTATGCAATTTCAACCCAATTAGTAGTTGCGGCATTATGTAGATTGTACTGTTTGAAGTAGTAATTTCACATACTATTGCAAACTCTGTTTCAGCATATTGTGTGGTTGCGGAAGAATCGGCAGGAAGATAGATCCCTTCGGCTTTTCTGGAGCTCATTGAGGATGATTTTGTTACGAAATATGGTGATGGGAAGGCTGCAACCATTCCAGTAAATGGCCTTAACAAAGAATATGGGTATAGTTATAATTAAGCCTATTTATAAAGAATGCAGAGATGTATTTATAAGACATAATTCTGTTTAATTGAAATCTGAGATCTAGGAAAGAATTATTGCAGACCAAAGTTGAAGGAACATATGCAGTACTGTATGGAGCACCCTGAAGAGATAAGCAAATTTGCAAAGCTTAAGGCCCAGGTTTCAGAAGTAAAGGGTGTTATGATGGAAAGTATAGAGAAGGTATGAGACTCTTGTTTTGCTATATGGAGTTTATAGGTTGATTGAGTAGATCTCCTGTGAACCCGAGTTCACGGTGAACTTTATCACTGTTATGCATAGACACTATCACTGTTATGTTTATTCATTACCAAAGTATTCTTAGAACAGTGATAGTGTCTATGTATAAGTATAACAGTGATAGTGCGTATGCGTAACAATGATATTTAAAGAAATAGAGTTTCTCGTGAACTTGGGTTCACACAAGTTTTTATTTTCGCATAACTGGCAAATATGACAGTTTGACCGTGCAAACTCTTTTTTGCCCTACTATCATGAAAACACTCTATATTGATCTTTTTAGATATTTATACCCTTACTAATCTAATTCTCATTCCCCCCATAAATCTCATTCCAATCATTTATTGATTCCAAACCCTACCCTGGAATCACCAATAGCTTTAAACCTTTTTCTAGATATACCGATTGAATCCTCTACGCCTAACATCTTCAGCGCGAACACATCGACTCCCATCGTAGTGTCGACGCATAGGGTTTTGAAATTAGGGCTCTAAAAGGCCTCAGACATCAAATCTTGAAAATTCGAGGATTGGAATTTGACAGATTTTTAGAAATCCTGCAGTTGCCCATAGATCGGGAATCTTTTTCTGCATCGACGACGCCATCTTGTCGGAGGATGAAATTATCGACGACAACGAACAAAAATAGAAACAGGCGCACCAGAATATTTCTCAGAAAACAAAAACGGAAGCAAAAGCAAGCGTTTCAAATACACATCCACCACTCCATCGCCGCCTCCTTTGCCGGAGGCGGTGGCCCCACGGCGGCGCCAGCTCAACTTCGGAAACTCCTGAAACCCTCAAAACCGACCGTTCAATTCCTCGACAATGTCATAATCGCCTTCGTCGCCGCTGATCGCCGCCACTCCGGTTGAAACCAGAAGGATGGTGGCTGAGCTTCTCCTTTAGGTTTGGGAATCAATAAATGATTGGAATGATCGTCGCCACTCCGTGTCGTATTGATATGAGATTTTACATACCAAAATTCTTGATACACCATACGGAATGAAACGATGTTTTCAGTATATCACATCGAATCACCCTTACATTTGATTTCTTTTTTCTGATAACTCGGATACTATATAGCATGAAACGATATTTTCAGTATACCTATACCGAAATTCCAATAGTATACCATATCGAATCACCTTTATATCTGACTGCTTTTCTGATAACTTGGACACTATACGACCTAAAACGATAATTTCAATATATCATATCGATATAGAATCACCGTTACATCCGATTGTTTTTCTGATAACTCGGACACTTAATCCGGGGGACCAAATTCCAGAGTCCACTTACGGGAGTCATTTCTGGAATTGATCGCACCTTTGAGTTTCGAATCTGAGACCTAGAGAGAAGTCTGAGTGTTCCCCAACATCTGACTTGATATTATTCTGATATCATCTTATTCATCCTTTAAATATCGCCTTCTCTTCTCTTGCGATTAATTCTCAAAAAAAGAAACAACGGTGTCTCTGAATCAACTTGGCGTTATGTAAAAGTTAGAATTCTTGGCTAAATCTGCATTTGTTATTGTAGATTCTAGGTCGTGGAGAAGCGATAGAAGTATTGTTAGATAAGACTGAGAATCTTCATCACCAGGTCACTCTCTTTCTCTTTTTCACTTATATGTGTGTTTTTTTTAATAATAATCAATATGCATAAGTTATAACCTACAATCTTTGTTGGAAATGTGTGAATAGGCCCAAGAGTTCAAGTCAACAGGAACAAGGCATCACAGGCAAATGTGGCTGCAAAACATGAAGATTAAGCTTATTATTTTGGCCATTGTGATTGTTTTGATCCTTGTTATAGTGCTCTCTGTTTTTATTTTTTTGAAAAGACATAGTGCTCTCTATTTGCAAAGGGTTCAGCTCTGGAAAATGAATTATTGATTCTCTCCAATAAATATTTATGTGCTAAGATTGTCAGAAAATAATGTCACATAATTGATGCACATCAAAAAAACCACATGATCAAAAATTAACAAATTTAATCAATTTGGTACACATAAAAGTGTTCCATGACCAATATTTATACATTCTACACAATTACCAGCTAATACACCCATTCTCAATACGAATCTCATTTTCTCCTACAAAAAGTTTGCACATTTAAACGAGAATCTCCAGCAAATGTACTCTACCTTCATCATCTTGAAGAAAAATAATCATCCTTTCGATCATTTTCGTCGTCATCTCTCATGGTTATCTACACTACCTTATTGTCGAACAGAGCTTTAGAGTGTTGATTCTCTATATGCAAAGGGTTCAGCTGTGGAGAATGAGTTATTGATTCTCTCCCATATATTTATGTGCTAAGATTGTTAGAAAATATGCACATAAAAAAAACCAGATGATCAAAAAATAACAAATTTAATCAATTTGGTACACATAAAAGTGTTCCATGACCTATATTTATGCATGCTACACAGTCACTAGCTAATACACCCATTCTAAATACGAATCTCATTTTCTCCTACAAAAAATGTGCGTATAAACGAGAATCTCCAGCAAATACCTTCATCATCTTGAAGAAATATAATCATCATTTTCGTCACGGTTATCTACACTACCCTACTGTCGAACAGAACTTTAGAGTGTTGTACCACCTGCTTTGATGTATAGTACATCTGCCCAGCCCACACGCTTAATATATTATACGACATCTCAAAATCAAAAGCACATCGAAAAATTCATCATTCACACCATACCCTTTTCCCAATCCCTCCTACACTCCTCAATTTCCCAATCAATCTTTCCTCCCCAATTTTAAATTCCACTTTCCCTCTCTTCTCCGATCTCAAAATTTCATCACATTCATTCTTCTTCTCTCTTTTCACCATTTTTCTCTCCCCACTTTCTTCTTTGTCGCCCAAATCCAAACACCCCCATTTCACTTCCCTCTCTCTCTGCCCCCTTTCCTCACTCATCTCCACGTGCGGCACCGCCGGCAACCACCTCGGCACGTGCCTCACGCCACCCCCATGGTACCATCCCCTGTTATCCCTACCCTTCAACAAACCCCCTTTGATCATACTTTTCCTTATCGGCAATGGCTGAGCAAACGGAATTTCATCTGTATACTTCACGAAGACCATCAGATCGTTAATCACGGCCGATGTGAACAACGAACGAGATCTTATTCCCGTACAGCCGGCGAAGCCTTGTACGGACGCCAATTCCTCGAGCGAAGAAACGACGTCGCTGACGTTCGATTGGGTCCGGCCGTCTGAATTGGCGGCGGCGGCGCTTAATTTGGCGACTGCGGTTAAGTACCTGGTGGCGATGTCGGTTAGGGTTTCGAGCGCGCGGTTTTCGGCTCTCTTGTAGCCCGTCGATTGGCAGATCTGTCCAACCGCCACGCGAATTAGGGTGAAGGAGAATTCCGATTCCGATTTCGGCAACGGCGGCGGCGCCTCTTTGGTTTTGTGTTTTGAAGGGATTTTTTCATGATTGCACAGCGTGCAGTAACGAATGGCCCAAATTGAAACTCGAATTTATCCCTAATTTATGCTTACCGTAAATTTTCCAGTCTCTGTTTCTAGGATTTTCAGAAGATCGCGTTTTCTGATCTGGCTACGAACACGGCGGCGTGCGAAGACGAAGAAGAAGAACCGCCAGTTTTTCTTTGGTTGCAGGCGGCGGCGTTCGGGATCTATGGTTTTCGAGGGTTAATGTAAATGCTATGATACGGAATTTAGACTTAACTGCTACTTTTAGCAGTGATGACGCTACCTAGATTTTTATAAGAGACAGGTCGAGGGTTCGATACTTCGATCCGAAGTAATATTCTTACACGTATAAAATAAAATGTTTAATTAAAAACTAAAAACTTTTAACCCTGTCACGTATCATACAAATTAGGAAAACTTTATAAAATAAAATTACTCTTACGTATCATACAAATTAGGAAAACTTTATAAAATACAATTACTCTTATCCTCTTTTATTTTAGGTCAATTCAGCAACAGATTTATTTGTCTTTTTTCCTAACATTCAAAAAAGATGTATAGTTGCATCGTTCAATTTAAATTTTATAAAATACAATTACACTAAACCCTAATCTTTTTTTTATGGATATGAAATATAAAATTTAAACACGACCTTAAAATTACACCAATTTAGTTTTTTTATCTTTCGGTTATCGATAAGTTTAACGCTTTAGGAAAAAAACTTTAAGATATTTAAATTGATTGAATTTAATTTTTTTTTAGTGCATTTATTTGTCTTTTTATGAAAACATTCAAAATGTATAGTTTTTCATTTTATAAAATAAAATATGAAAGCATTTAAAATTTATCATTACACCATTTAGTGTTAATAAGTTTAACGTTTTAGAAAAATAAAGTGCATATTTAGAATTGCACTTGAATTACAAATTATATTTAGTGCACATGAAGACAATAATAAACCTTAGTTTTTTCATATAAAATATTTTTTCGTAAGATTTTGTTTTATCGATATATAGAGGGTGTTTTTAAAAATTTATAAGTGATTATAATCACCTAAAATTGTGTGAAAAAATAATTTGGAGTGTTTTATTATTTTTTTAGTAGTTTAAATAAGCTCTCTTAAGATGTAAATAATAAGCTTCAAATAGAATGATTTTAGTAGCTTAATAGTCTTTTTTTTAACTTTTAACTTTTTTTGCATACACTATTAATTTTTTTAAAATTTTCTTACAAACACTATCAATTTTTAATATTAATCAATTTACCCATAATCATTATTTTTAATCACTTCTTTAAAATCATAACTTTTTACAAACACCCCATAAAACGTACTGATGTGATATCTATACTAATGTTATTAGTGAATTTATTATTTTATCGTAAGGTCTATATTTCTTGTAGAGAAATTAGCATGACCAGATTTCACCAAGGTCCAGAATGATAATGGACCTAAAATGCTACATAAAAATTGGACTGGATAATTGGGCCAACACTTTTATGGGTCCAGTTATTCACACCCCCAAATTAGGAAATGCACCCAAATAAACTTTGTATGGCCCATTATGCCCTTTTTAAAAAATCCTAATTTTTCTTTTCTTTTCCTATTTTTCTGCCGTCTGCGCACCATCATCTTCCCACCACTGTCCTTTCATTTTCAATCCACAATAAATTGTTGAAAATGAACAGATGGACAAATGATAATGACACAAAGAGCTTCTCTGATCGAACCTTCTTTAGATTGCGGCATATAACAATTCTTGGGCTTGCTGGGAGGCTGCGACAAATCTGATCTCAACTTCAAAATAATATTTCAGATCATTTGCAATTTGTATCTATCTTATTTCTTCTTCTCTTTTTTTTTTTTACTTTTCAACAGTCCAGATTCGAAACTGACTGTTCATTTTAATCAATATTTGCCCGAAAAATATAATGATTTCGGATGAATTTTAACTGAAAAAGCGGTATTGGATAATTTTTATGTGAAAAAATATATTGTTTCATGACGAAATGTCGACGGTAGATGGGCGGCAGTAGGCGGCGACCGGTGGCAGTAAACGGTGACCGGCGGTGGGGGGGTTATAATTTGAATTTGTTTTTTCTTTCGACGGAAGAATTTGAATGTTAGTTTCAAAGTGAAAGGGTGTAGTATGGGGTTTTAATAAATTTAGTGGGTGCATTTCCTAATGTTGGGGTGTGAATAATTGGACCCTTTTATTTCACGTCATGAAAAGTGCGCCCATAAGTTGCTATTGGGCTTTAAAATATGCATTTATAAATTTCTGATGAGAAATATATTTATGTGCAATTTATTAAAATAAAACAAAATACAGAAAAAGAGAGGAAAAAAATCAGATAATAACTCTATATATATATAAAAAAAAAAAAAACTTCGTATGAGATGGATACAAATTTGTACAAATTAACATCCATCTATTAAAAAGTATTAAAACATCAATGTTCAAATTATATTTCGTTTCATCGTAAGATCGTTATACTCATGCTTCTGGCTCAAATATAAAAATTCATTGAAAATTGAAAATATTTACGTATGTATTCATATATGTACACATTGACAATAAATAATGCAGAAAAAATATATTTTTAGTCTTGTAACTTTGAACAATTTTATTTTTAGTTCTGTAATTTTTTAATTTTTTAATTTCAGTTTTTTTTTTGTCAAAAATTTTAAAATTTCGTCGGAATAAGCATATGCACCTCTCGTAACACTTCAAAATTGATCTTTTTTTGGTTATATGACAGTTCACTCGTGTAGGTCGCAGGAAAATTTAAAAAAAAAACTCAATTTTAAAGTGTCGTGTGAAGTGCACATATTTATTTCGGCAAGATTCTGGTAAAATTTTAAAATTTGAGACAAAAAATAATTAAAATTGACACATTCAAAAATAAAATTAAAAAATTAAAAGAATAAAATGAAATCGTCCAAAATTATAGGATTAGAAATGATATTTTCTCAAATAATGCATATCCATTTAAAAAGACGTGTCCCTCACTGTATCTCTTATTCCATAACCTTTTGATAATTAAGACTAGGGGTGAAAATGGATTGAATATTTCCCGATCGATCCGGAACCGTATTCAGTCGGTATCGAATTTGTTATAAAAAATTAGTATCCGGACGGATACAGATTCAGATACAGATAGTTGATTTCGGATTCGGAATACATAATATTCGACCGTATTCGAGTTTTTCCATATTTATCGGATATTATCCGGATAATAAATCCAGATATCTGAATTTTTTAATATATTTTATTTTATATTTTATATTAATATATATAATAATATAATATTAGTACTTAATACTTATGTAATTTTATTAAGAAAATAGTCGGAAACTAAATAATTCAGCCGCACTTCTTCTCATCTCTTCTTCTTCGTCGTTCGTCCCTTCTTCTTCTCCTCTCTACTTCTTCACGTTCGTCCCTTCACCCCCGCTGGCCGCCGCAAATGGAAGGAGATCCACCGTCGTAGATATAATTTTTATAATTTGCATTAAAACTTCTATTAAATATTGCATAGGTAGCTTTTTTTATGTGTTTCAATCACGTTTTGATGATTTTCGTTTGAAATATATTATCCGATTATAGTTATTCGAATCCGGCCCGGATTCGTTCGATATCCGTCCCGTATCCGTATACCGAATATTTTGAATTCATATCCGAATCCGGTTTTTCCGTATCCGATTCCGAATTCGAGAAAATATATGGTTTATGATACGGTATAAATACTATCCGTCCGTATCCAATCCATTTTCACCTCTAGATAAGACTGAATAGTTCCATATATCTATAACCTATTCACATTTCACACAGTATAAATTAGACTATCAATATTCCATTGACATATACTTCAAAATTAGAACATAAACAATAAATTTACAGATGACGCGCTTTGGTCCCAATTGAGTACATACAAACATTAGCCTCCATTCAAATTTAGCCGACTCAACAGAGAGTTTTTTATTACAATTATGTTGGAATATTTATCTAAGTCACAATCCACGTTTTGAAATATATATGTGTTCGTGCTTTAAACAACGTACGTGACAGTTTTTGCCTCTATGCAACGGTTTAACAATTTGGCCAAATTTGAAAAGGAAATGGGCCATTTATGCAATTAATGTATTAAATAATTATATTTTTAATTACATGCACTTAATCCATTGTGTGGCAAAGCTTATTATTCTATTTTATATGTACATGATTCATAATTTTCTATATTTAGGTCGTAATCACGTATATGTTAGGTTGGAAAATTTTGTAGCATTCTTATGATTTATGTCAAAATATCTTATGATAGAATAAACTTACTTGTATAGACAACTTATTGTTCTTTATTAATATTTTTATTTTTTCAGGTAATAATTAAGTTGTGGGGATACTTAACTTATCATTTGAATTTGAAGAAGAAAGAATATCAGTCACTGAATTTTTACATAGCAATCTATTATATGTTTAAGGAGTGTTCTCACTTCTCAATATATATCTAAGCATACATTATATATTCTTAAGCTTAGAGAGAATTCCTATATCTAATCTCCAGATAACACATATAATAAACAAATTCTTATAGTTGAAACCCTATTTAAATCATATCTTTCAAGTGTTCGAAATTAATTAGGCAGTTGAAGAGTTGCTAGTATCTTCATTAAGCAAGCATGCAAACATTTTAATTAATCTTACACCAAGAAAGCTTAATTTGACCGTTGCATAAGCAAAATCTGTTCATATATATTTAATAAAATAAAAGGTTTATCAACCACTACTACACATTTTAACTTGGATAGCTCTACTTGGACAGCCCTTTTAAAAAGAGCTCTCCAAAAACGACCATGGAGAGCGGTTTTTAATAATAAAAAAAAATTAAAAAGCAGTTCGAAACCGCTCTCCAAGGGAGAGCGGTTTCGAACCACTCTGCAAGCTGCTTGCAATGCGGTTCATAACCGCTCTGCAAGATAGAGCACTTGGAATGCGGTTCAGAACAGCTCTGCAAGAGAGAGTGGTTCCGAACCGCTCTGTAAGGCCGTTGCCCTATATCCAGATCGCCCCCACTCCAGTACACAATATCGCGTCTTCTCCATTTTTTCCTCGTCCAACTGCGCAAACTCCCCATATCGCACTCTCCATTTTTTCCGGCGAACGACCATGCGTCGCCCTCCTCCTCCCCTACCGGCGTGCGTCGCCCTCCACCTCCACCTCCTCCTTTCCTACCGCGCCGTCGCCTCCTCCTACTCCTCCCTACCGCCGCCGCCGCCTCCTCCTCATCCTCTCCGCCTTCCTCTATATATAGGTAATTTAATTATTTTATTTAATATTATATATATATATATATATATATATATATATGTGTGTATATATATATATATATATATATAGTGTTAGATTAATTAATTGGTTAATTGGCTTGGTTTTAATTGTTGTTTGTTTGAATATTAGATTGTTTAATTTAGTTTAATTGTTGTTATATGTTATGATTAATTGTTGTTTGATTAGATTGTGGTTAATTGGTTGTCAATTTGTGTGTTGTTTCACTCAAAAGTATTAGTTGTTTCATTTAAAGGTGTTAGTTATTTCATTTAAAAGTATTAGGTGTTTCATTAAAAGGTAATATTAGTTGTTTCATAAAAAAGTATTAGGTGTTTCATTCATAGGTATTAGTTATTTCATTCAAAGGTATTAGTTGTTTCATAATAAGGTATTAGGTGTTTATTCAAAGGTATTAGTTGTTTCATTAATAAAAAAGTATTAGGTGTTTCATTCAAAGATATTAGTTATTTCATTAAAAGATATTAGTTGTTTCATAACAAGATATTAGGTGTTCCATTCGAAGGTATTAGTTGTTTCTTTAAAAAGTATTAGTCGTTTCATTCAAAGGTATTAGTTATTTCATTCAAAAGTATTGTTGTTAGTGTGTGATTAATGTTGGTTCAATTATATTGTTGTTAGGAGCTTTGATTAATTGTTGTTAGTACGTGGCTTGAATTAATTTTTGTGTGTTTCTTTAATTAGATGATTAATGATGGTACATTAGAATACATTAGAAAATTAAAATGAATGTAGATTAAGTATAGTTAGGTATGCTTTTAGGTTTAATACTTTAAGATACATTGTCTTGAGAAACAGTCATATTGTCTTTCCTATATGCATTTGTAGCTAGTTCTATATGGATCGAAAGTGGGTTCGAGCAGATCGATTATCAGATGAGTATAGGAATGGGGTGGAAGAATTTTGTAATCATGCAATTAGACACTGCACCGACCCTCGGTACATTCCATGTCCGTGTTGGAAATGTATGAATGGAAAAACCATTAGTGGTCGAGAAAGTCTGTTTCACCACTTGATGATTCACGGTATTGATAAAACATATACCGTTTGAACATATCATGGTGAGAGAAGAGATGGATGTAGCTCAAGCAACCTAGAAACTAACTTTAGGTTTGAAGATACAGTGGATGCGGATATTTTCGATGATGTACCGACTGTTGATACATAGAGTGGGGATGACGATGATCTGCGAGATCACCCTTATATGTTAGAGAAGTTAAGAGATTCTGTTGGATTACCACTGTGGCCCGGGTGTAAGAAGGCAATAAAACTGTCAACTGTGTTGATATTGTTCAACCTAAAAGCAGCTCACCAATTGTCTGATGCATGCTTCACAAATATGCTGGAAGCAGTTAGTGGTCTATTGCTTGATGGAAATGTACTGTCTACGAGAGCATATGATGCTAAACAAATGCTCAAGTCCATCGGATAACACATCAGAAAATTCATGCTTGTCCGGGTGATTGTGTCTTATTTCGGAAGGAGTATGCAGAACTCGATGAATGTCCCAAGTATGGGGAGAAGCGATATAAGAAAAATAAATCTCCAGCGAAGGTGATGTTGGGGTTATACTGGAAAGTATGATTTTACTTTGTATAACCAAACTGAATTTCTGTCTTATTTACTGAAATAAATTATTTATCATTGATGTTTTAAATATCATTGAATGTTACATATATTTACTGCATAACTGTTCAATAAATAGCACGTGTTACATTGTAGTTAAATTAGTGATACCAGATCACAGAAGATTAAATTAACAATCCCTTGTAACTAAAAGTACGCTATTCACGACCTGGATGGAAATGAACAATCCATCGTGAAAGGTTGAAGTGTAAGGCTCAGATTGACTTGTCTTGACCAAGAGATTACACTAGTGCATGACTGATGCACTGAATGGGACCTACAGGAGGATAAATTCTTCAGCACTGAACTAGGAAGAATTAGACCTCAGTGGTTCGTTATTTCTTAATCTTCGTCCCTTAAATAGGATCGTGTGTGGTTAGTAATTATTGCTTTGACTTATGACGGGTAGAGAATCAATGATATTCAATACTTTATATCTTGGGCAATATTATTGGTCACATGCGATTGCTAAGATTTAATACGAAGAATTGTGTGCAAGTACGCTTGTTCGATTTGCCCCCTTGGGAGGTTCATAAGATTTATCATACCAAATCTTGCAAGTGGAACTAGTTTCCGGTATGGATAATAATGTTGAACCGTTCTTTGACCAAGGACAAAAAGATATTAATTAATGGAAAACTATTTCAGTGGCTTGAATTAATTAATGGGCTAGATAATCTTAAACACGGAAAATAATAACCGGGAGCCATATTAACAATAATATGGGTTAAGATGGATAGTGCAATATTAATTATGTAGTGGGATTAATTAATATTTATGGGTTTGAATAATATTGTGGCTCAATATTGATAATTTAAGATCCATTGGAAGGTCCAATCTTAATTCTCCTAGAGGCCCCTCAAGTAGCTCAAACATAAAGTCCAATAACTGAAAAATGTGTTTAAAAATAAAATAAATTTTTTTGCCTAATTTTCCTATAAATTTCGAAAATAATAAATAATAGAGGGAGAAAGATTTTCTTTGAATTTTGTTATGGAATGAAGATAAGTATTCTTGGAATACAAGATTATCTCATTAAATTCAAGAAATCTCCCACTTGGTTATTTATTTGAGAATTTCGAAAATATTGAAGAAAATAAAGGAAGGAAAGATTTTCTTGATTTTCTTGATTTTCTTGAAAAGGTATTATGGAAGATATGTATTTCTTGGAATACAAGAATATCTCATAAATTCAGGAAGATCCAAATCTTGGTTTCCTTACTCCTTAATTTTTGAAAATACCATAACAAGAGGAGGTGGGATTTTTGTGGAATATTTTAATTATGGAGAAAAGAATATATGAGATGTATTCAAGATTTTTTGGAGATCAAGAAAAAAAAATTCCCATATTATTTTTCCCAAGAATTTCGACCACCACCTCATCTATAAATAGGGGATGATTCTTTCATCCCCAAGTGCAATTCCATGTGTTGGAAAAATTAAAAATCCACAAAGGTGGTGCAACAAATAAATTATTTTTCCTTTTGTTAATTGTTCTCGAGTTTCCTTCCACCGGATTGACGAGCAAGGACTTGGGAATAGTTGGGAAGGCTTTTTGGGGTGTTCGTGCCAACGGAATCCATTGCCATTCCAAACAGGTTAGTTCACGTAAACCCGTAGCAATTCTGCATGCGTAGGATTTATGTGAATCTTTTATATGCATGATTTGTTGTTAAATTATTATTTGAATTAATATAGGATTAATTCATGCTAGTAATAATTGTTAGAATTAAATTTGTATTTAAATATTCATCCCGAATAGATTCGGGCAATTAATTCCCCAACAACTGGTATGAGAGCCCGGTTTCGGGCTCTGAGTTTTAAATTGTAATTTAATTTGTTTTCATTAAATTTGAAATTGGATAGTAGAATTGCTAGATCTTTTTTTGCAGGTATCCAATTGTCATGGTATTTGATGAATGTTTATATTTATGCATGCATATAAATTGTGGTTTTTAATTCGATTAGTTCGAATTCGTTTTGCCTCGTGAGAAAATCCACGAGTAGATTAGGATTTATTTGATTCGTTCAATGTAATAGACTAGTCTAGATCTAGGTTTATTTATTTTTCGTAAATAAATTACAACCGGATCGTGAGCCAAGACGAAGACGATGGATTAAAGACGATGGATCCGAACCGGCGCTGCGAAGCGCAAGACGGGGCGTGGGTGAGGCCGAGGGCCGAAGGCTGCTGGATCACGATCGATCGACGACGGGCGCGCACCGCGGCGCGATCAAGCGGTCATATAGCGGATGCGCGATCGGTACGGGCGCTACTTGAATGCGCGATCAGAGATCCGCCGAGGGGTGCCGCTGAAGGACATGCGCCGGCGACGCGGCGCCGGCGCACCGCGACACGGCCGGGAGTGTAGGGGTGGCATCCGATTCGGGAAATGGGTCGATGACGCTGGTTCGACGGGGGCGAACTTTTTCGAGACGAACGATGAAGACAAAGAAGACGATGAGATCAAGACATGACAAAATTAACTGGGATAATTGGATATATGTGCCCAATGTGTTATTTTTTTTTGTCTTGATGTTTATGCATTATTTTATGCTTATTTAAATTGTGGTTTAAATTTATGGCGCATGAAAAAATGTTTTTGAAAAAATCTCACTTTCAAAAATTACTAAGTATGCTTAAACAATTAATTGACAATTTTATCCCTGATAATAAAATTGAATTAATTTTGACCTCCATGATTTATTTATTTGTGAATTCTTTTGGAGAAATTTCTCATGACGGTCAAAAGATGGCTTTCACATGAATAAATTCCAAATGATGATTGTGGATTATTATCAATGGCATTTATGACCCTCCCCACGAGGTCTGCTCAAAGTTTAAATAATAATTATGTATTTAATCATGGTTATTACTTAGGTATAAAATTGATATGCATATATTTCCCAAGTCCCTTAAATTTTATATTGGTCAAAGTAGAGCCAACTATTAACTGATATTAAAGGTTTATATCGTTTAAACCGTTTTTGAGATGTCAGTGGACGAGTTCGATTTTTGACGGTCGATGACGTTGACGTGGCGAACTTTTTTTTGAACGATGATGAAAACAAAAGACGATTTCTCGAGATCAAGACATGACAAAATTAATCGCGTGACAATTGGATATATGTGCCCAATGTGTTTATTTTTTTTGTCTTGATGTTTATGCATTATTTTATGCTTATTTTAAATTGTGTTTAAATTTGCGATGCATGAGAAAATGTTTTTGAAAAATCTCACTTTCGAAAAATTACTAAGTATGCTTAAACAATTAATTGACAATTTTATCCCGGATAATAAAATTGAATTAATTTTGACCTCCATGATTTATTTATTTGTGAATTCTTTTGGAGAAATTTCCCCCACGGGACGGTCAAAAGATGGTTTTCACATGTATAAATTCCAAACAGATGATTGTGGATTATTATCAGTGGCGACGATGACCCTCCCCACGAGTCCCGTTCAAAGCGAAATAATAATTATGTATTTAATCATGGTTACTTAGGTATAAAATTGATATCGCATATACTTCCCCGAAGTCCCTGTCAATTTTATATTGGTCAAGTGGGAGCCAACTATTAATCTGGATATTAAAGGTTTGTAACTGTTCTTGTTTGTAACCTGCTTGAATGTGTTTGAATAATGACCCACCCCACGTGGCTTGTTTAAACTGTTTTGAGATGTTGGCTGATGCATGTTCATATTTTTTTTGAGATTTTAATATGATGCATGTGATCGAACTTTGTGATATATTTGTGCTTATGCATATTGTTATGTATTTCAGTTCATCATGTCGCAACCTTTTAATCCACTGTTCAATATACTTAAAGACAATTTGCTTACTGGTGAAAACTATATTGATTGGATATGCAAACTAAAACCTGTCCTAGCCGCATCGCCATCCAAATGGGTGCTTGATACACCAAAACCCGAAAAACTAGCTAAGGATGCCGGAATATGGGACGAGATGCAATATGGTGAATGGGAGCTGGCAAATGAATTGATGAAGGATACAATTCTGGCACACCTGTCAGATTTGTTGAGACGCCTTCACCAAGGATATGAGTCAGCTGCAGACATATTGCAGAATCTCGAAGCGATGTTCGAACATCCGACCCGTATGGCAGTCCAATGCGTGAAGCAAGAAATGGTTGAATTAAAAATGGAAATAGGGACGACTACAGCGCATCACGTTCTAAGATTGATTTCATTCTCCAATCCTTACCAAAGAGCTATAATCACCACTATCTTGAGTATCTATTGGAAGATCTAGATTTTACATTGTATGATCTTGTAAATGCTCTCACTTTGGTTGAAAGGGAGATGGAGCGCGAGGAAAAGAACTTGGGAAAACGAAAATCTTCTCTTCATTCTAGGTCAAATGGTGATAAGGATGATTGAGAAGAAAGTTAAACCAAGCAGACTCAACACCAAATAAGAGCATGGAATCAAGCAGGAGAAGCGTTTTGGAAAGCGGCAGAGTAGGACACCTGAGGACGGCCTGTTCCAATTCTTCTAAGAATAGAAATAAAGGTAATTCTCACGCACTAGTTGTTGAAACTTTGCTTAGCGGCGTATGCCTCCCATTTATGGGTGGTGGATACAGGGTCCACTGATCATGTTTGTTTCACTTTACAGTGGTTCAAGCGGACCCGACAACTTAGTGGGAGTGAGATCCTCATCACACTGGGCGATGCTACGAGAGTGGCAGCTGAAGTAGTGGGAGAAGTGCACCTGTCCTTTGAAGATAGAGTTTAAATTTTAAGAGATGTTCTTTACGTTCCTAGTTTTAGAAAGAATTTAATTTCGGTTTCTAAACTTTACCTTGATGGATATTCAGTTACTTTTGATAAAGTTGTTACCATTTCTCTTTATAATAAATTTATCTGTCATGGAACATTGTCGAATAATCTCTATACAATTAACTGTGCACACCACTCACGAAATGCATCATATAACACATCAACTTTTGGATAAAAAGAAAAACGTTCATCGGGCGTGAGCAGAGACACTTCTATGGCATCTAAGATTGGGACATATTAATCCAAAGATGATCCAAAGGTTGGTAGAAGACGGTTCACTAGAGTCTCTCCAAGTTGAACCAATCCCAACCTGCGAATCATGTTTGGAGGGTAAAATGACCAAGAGGGCATTCGGAGCCAAGGGGAATAGAGCCAAAGAAGTGTTAGAAATCGTTCACACGACGTATGTGGTCTAATGTCAATCAAAGCAAGAGGAGATTGTGAGTATTTAAATCACTTTTATTGATGATTACTCAAGGATACGGCTATATTTTCCTTATGAATCATAAATCGAGACCTTTGAGAAATTCAAAGAATTTAAGGCTCAAGCAAAGAGAATCATAGGGAAAAACGATCAAGTCTCTACGATCCGATCGTGGAGGCGAAGTACCTTAGCGATGAGTTTTTGAACTACTTGTCGATGAAAGGATTGTATCCCAAGCGCGCACGGAATCCCTCAACAAAACGGGGTTGCGAGCGAAAAATGAAACTCTTTTAGAAATGGTTAGATCAATAATGAGTTATGCGGATCTACCCAAGTCATGGTCATGCCTTGAAAGCAATGACTTATATTCTAAACTTGGTGCCATCCAAATCGGTTCCCAAAACTCCCAAATAATTGTGGATCGGCGCCAAGCCCACCGAGACACATGAGAGTAAAATTTGTCCGTCCTACGTGTTGGACATGGAAGCCGGAAAATTGGATCCTCGATCGTAATTAAGGTTATTTATAGGATACCCCGGGGAACAAAAGGGTGTATGTTCTATGGTCCCGGCGATCAAAAGATGGTAATAAGCACCCACTTTAGATTTTTGGAAGAAGACTATATGCACCGAAAAAAAACCCGCATGTGAGATTATCTTAAATGAGCTAAAGGGGGCTAACCTCGATTCCAATTGTCTGAGATGACATACCAAACGACACACTTACACAACCGAACCTCGTCAGATTGGAAGGGTTGTAAGACAACCCGAGAGATTCATGGTGATAGAAGAGTCCTCGGACTTAGTCCCCCTTGAAAATATCAAGATGAATCGCACCCATGGACATATGACGAGGGCAATTCAAGACAATGATGCGCTTTCTTCAAAAAAAGAAATGAAAGCCGAAATGGGTTCTATGGATCATAACAGTGTGGGAGCTAGTCGAGCCAATTAATGGGGTCAAACCCATTGGTTGCAAGTGGGTATACAAGAGAAAAAAGAGGACCGGACGGGAAGGTGGAAACTTCAAGGCAAGGCTTGTGGCGAAAGGTTATACTTCGAAAAGAATGGATCGACTATGAGGAAACCTTTTTCACGAGAGCAATGCTCAAGTCCATCCGAATTTCTCTTGTCGATTCTTTAACATCTCAATTTTTGAAATCGGCAAATGGATGTCAAGACGGTTTTCCTTAATCTTAGTCTTGAAGAGGAAATCTATATGCAACAACCCCAAGACTTCATTGAAAAAGGCCAAGAACACCTAGTTTGTAAGCTCAAGTCCATCCATCTACGGACTCAAACAAGCATCCGTCGAGCTTGGAACCAGTGTTTTGATCAAGTAATAAAGTCTTATGGGTTTGATCAAAACGAATCTGAAAGTTATGTGTACAAAAAGCGTGAATCGCATTGGTATTCTTAGTACTATATCGTGAGACGCGACATTACGCTCATCGGAATGATGTAAAGGTGTTGTTGGCGTAAGGGCATGGCTTTCAAAAAGAGGCGGACAAAAACAGGTTTTTGATATGAAGGACTTAGGGAAGCGGTCACATCCTTGGGATCAAGATCACTCGAGATTGCAAAAAAAGGATGATAGAACTTATCGCAGAAAGCTTCATATAGACACCGTCTTGAAGATTTGAAGATGCGAAATTCCAAGAAAGGCTTCATACTTTTCGGACATGGAATCCATCTATCGAAGGAAATGTGCCCTAAGACACAAAAAGGAGATAGATGACATGAAAGGCATTCTTTATGCTTCGGTTGAAAAGCCTTATGTATGCAATGCTGTGCACGAGACCGGATATCTGCTTTGTCATTGGCATGGTGGCAAGATATCAAAGTAACCCGGGGAAAGAGCATTGGACGACAGTTAAAAACATTCAGAAGTATCTTAAAAGAACTCGAGATAGAATGTTGGTCTATCAGTCAGATAGTCTAATCCATGTCGGTTACACGGACTCGGATTTCCAATCAGACTTAGATTCCAGAAAATCTACCTCCGGTAGTGTGTTTTGCATGGGGAAGGAGCCATGACATGGAGAAGCGTTAAGCAGAAATGCATCGCTAATTCTACCATGGAAGCCGAATATGTAGCTGCTTGCGAGGCAGCGAAAGAAGAGGTTTGGCTCAAGAACTTCCTAGTGGACTTGGATGTAGTTTCGAATTTACCCAGCACAATCACTATTTATTGTGATAATGCCGGAGCAGTTGCAAATTCAAGGGAACCAAGAGCCCACAAGGCCAGCAAACACATTGAAAGGAAATGCCATCTTATATGAGAAATCGTTAAGAGAGGAGATATAGAGGTGGCAAGGATCGCGTCAGAAGACAACCTAGCAGATCCATTCACAAAGGGTCTGCCTCAGAATACAATCGAGAGACATGTGGAAGGAATGGGTGTCAAGACCGTTGCCAATCTACTTTGAGTATAAGTGGGAGATATTATTAGGTTCTTGTAGGAGACATTAGATGTCACGTATTAGGAACTACACGAGACATGTTGTAGTATACTTAAAAGCAGACTTTGAGTATAAGTGGGAGATTGTTGAGGTTATACTGGAAAGTATGTTTTTACTTTGTATAACCAAACTGAATTTCTGTCTTATTTAATGAAATAAATTATTTATCACTGATGCTTTAAATATCGTTGAATGTTACATATAATTACTGCATAAATGTTCAATAAATAGTACATGTTACATTGTAGTTAATTTAGTGATACCAGATCACAAAAGATTAAATTAACAGTCCCTTGTAACTAAAAGTACGTTATTCACGACCTAGATGGAAATGAACAATCCATCGTGAAAGTTTGAAGTGTAAGGCTCAGATTGGCTTGTCTTGACAAAGAGATTACACTAGTGCATGACCGATGCACTGAATTGGACCTACAGGAGGATAAATTCTCCAGCACTGAACTAGGAAGAATTAGAACTCAGTAGTTCGTTATTTCTTAATCTTCGTCCCTTAAATAGGATCGTGTGTGGTTAGTAATTATTGCTTTGACTTATGACGGGTAGAGAATCAATGAGATTCAATACTTTATATCTTGGGCAATATTATTGGTCACATGCGATTGCTAAGATTTAATACGAAGAAACATGTGCAAGTACGCTTGTTCGATTTGCCCCCTTGGGAGGTTCATAAGATTTATCATACCAAATCTTGCAAGTGGAACTAGTTTTCGGTATGGATAATAATGTTGAACCGTTCTTTGACCAAGGACAATAAGATATTAATTAATGGAATGCTATTTCAGTGGCTTGAATTAATTAATGGGCTAGATAATCTTAAACACGGGAAATAATAACCGGGAGCCATATTAACAGTAATATGGGTTAAGATGGATAGTGCAATATTAATTATGTAGTAGGATTAATTAATATTTATGGGCTTGAATAATATTGTGGCTCAATATTGATAATTTAAGATCCATTGGAAGATCCAATCGTAATTCTCCTAGAGGCCCCTCAAGTAGTCCAAACATAAAGTCCAATAACTGAAAAAAGTGTTTAAAAATAAAATAAATTTTGTTGCCTAATTTTCCTATAAATTTTGAAAATAATAAATAATAGAGGGAGAAAGATTTTCTTTGAATTTTGTTATGGAATGAAGATAAGTATTCTTGGAATACAAGATTATCTCATTAAATTCAAGAAATCTCCCACTTGGTTATTTATTTGAGAATTTCGAAAATATTGAAGAAAATAAAGGAAGGAAAGATTTTCTTGATTTTCTTGAAAATGTATTATGGAAGATATGTATTTCTTGGAATACAAGAATATCTCATAAATTCAAGAAGATCCAAATCTTGGTTTCCTTACTCCTTAATTTTTGAAAATACCATAACAAGAGGAGGTGAGATTTTTGTGGAATATTTTAATTATGGAGAAAAGAATATATGAGATATATTCAAGATTTCTTGGAGATCAAGAAAAAGATTTTCCCATATTATTTTTCCCAAGAATTTCGACCACCACCTCATCTATAAATAGGGGATGATTCTTTCATTCCCAAGTGCAATTCCATGTGTTGGAAAAATTAAAAATCCACAAAGGTGGTGCAACAAATAATTTATTTTTTCTTTTGTTAATTGTTCGCGAGTTTCCTTCCACCGGATTGACGAGCAAGGACTTGGGAATAGTTGGGAAAGCTTTTTGGTGTGTTCGTGCCAACTGAGTCCATTGCCATTCCAAACAGGTTAGTTCACGTAAACTCAGAGTACCTCGCGCGTCGGGATTTATGTGAACCGTTTATATGCATGATTTGTTGTTAAATTATTATTTGAATTAATATATGATTAATTCATGCTAGTAATGATTGTTAGAATTAAATTTGTATTTAAATATTCATCCCGAATAGATCCGAGCAATTAATTCCCCAACAGGTGATGTGGTACTTTCCGATAATACCAAGATTTAGGAGAATGTATAGTAGCGTTGTGGATGCTATAAATTTAACTTGGCATCATGATGATAGGATCAAAGATGGAATGCTAAGACACCCCGCTGATTCAACCCAGTGGAAGACATTCAATATCAGACATCCAGAATTTGGCAACGAGCCACGACACTTGCGTCTTGCACTCTCAACTGACGGAATTGAATCCATTCAGTATCCAAAGTACCAACCACAGTACATGGCCAGTGATACTGTTAGTTTATAATCTTTCACCCAAGTTGTGCATGAAGCGCACTTACATGATGTTGTCTATGTTGATATCAGGACCCAAACAACCTGGTAACGACATAAATGTATATCTGACTCCTTTGATAGAGCACTTGAAGCTCCTGTGGGATGAGGGTGTCGATGTGTATGATGCTTGTAGAAAGGAGAATTTCAAGTTGAAGGCCATGCTGTTTGGAACTATCAATGACTTTCCCGCTTACGGGAATCTATCTGGATATAGTGTGAAGGGGGCCGATGCACATCCTTGTTGTACCAAGAAGACACATCACATTCGCTTGAGTCATTGTAGGAAGACCGTTTATATGGGACATAGGAGGTGGTTGGACCCAACACATAAGTACAGAATAATGGCCGATGCATTCGATAGCACAATCGAGACAAATGAAGCACCACGTTTATTGTCAGGTTCGGATGTATTGAATGAGACGAAGAATATCGACACACAGTACGGAAAGAGCTTCGCAAAGAGTGACCCCACTAGCTATTGGAAGAATGGATCAATTTTCTTTCAATTGCCCTATTGGAAAGAGTTGTATGTTAGACACTTCATTGATCTAATGCATGTTGAGAAGAACGTTTGTGCCAGCTTGCTCAATACTCTCCTAGCTGATAAGAAGTCCAAGGATGATTACAATGCAAAAATGGATATGATTGATATGGGAATAAGAGCAGAATTAAAACCTGTGCCTAGAAAAAGGGGTCAACCGTGCTTACCTCCTGC
The DNA here is from genome assembly GCA_037126765.1 of Stenogyne calaminthoides. NCBI lineage: Eukaryota > Viridiplantae > Streptophyta > Magnoliopsida > Lamiales > Lamiaceae > Stenogyne > Stenogyne calaminthoides. Next base: position 5,098,483 of record JBBCBC010000026.1, on the reverse strand, counting down.
TGCACACACCTTGTCCAAGAATGAGAGAAAAGAGTTACTTCAGACGCTAAAGGATGTGAAAGTTCCAGAGGGTTATTCGTCCAACCTACAAAGACTTGTATCAGATGATGGTGTGAGACTGATGAATCTGAAATCGCTTGACTATCATGTCATCATGGAGACTTTCTTGCCCATTGCAATACGTTCTATCTTGCCTGAAAATGTGCGCATAACCATAACAAAGTTATGTTGGTTCTTCAAGGCAATGAGTAGCAAGGTCATATATCCTAGAAAATTGCTTGGTTTTCAAAGACAGATTGTGGGGACGCTCTGTGAGCTTGAGATGTATTTCCCTCCATCATTTTTTGATATAATGGTTCACCTAACCGTTCATTTGGTACACGAGACAAGGATGTGTGGTCCTGCTCGTATGCGATGGATGTATGGTGTAGAGAGATATATGAAAGTGCTCAAAGGATATGTGATGAATATGTCAAGGCCGGAGGGATGCATTGCACAACGCTATTTAGTAGAAGAAGCAGTCGAGTACTGGTCTGAATTCATTCCGAATGTCGATGCAATTGGACTTCCAATTACTCGGTACACCAATAGGATGGATGGTGAAGGCATTACCGGTGGTCAATCTGTAAGTGTTAGTATGGAGGAACTAACACTGATGCACTTGTGTGTACTTCACAACACGGTCGACGTGTTTCCTTTTATTGACCTGCACATGCAAGCACTTGTTGATGTTGGGGAATTATTTGCACGGATCTATTCGGGATGAATATTTCAATACAAATTTAATTCTATAGCATGAATTAATCCTATATTAATTCAAATAATAATTCAACAACAAATCATGCATATAAACAGTTCACATAAATCCTACGCATGCGGAATTGCTACGGGTTTACGTGAACTAACCTCTTGGAGTGGCAATGGTCTCGTCGATTAAACACACCGAAAAGCCTTCCCAAGTATTCCCTAGTCCTTGCTCGACAATCCGGTGGAAGGATGCTCGCGAACAATTAACAAAAGGGAAAATAAAAAATTGTTGCACCACCTTTGTGGATTTACTAATTTTTCCAGCACATGGAATTGTACTTGGGAATAAAAGAATCATCCCCTATTTATAGATAGGGTGGTGGTCGAAATTTTGGGAAAAACAATGTGGGAAAATCTTTTCTTGATCTCCAAGAAATCTTGAATATATCTCCTATATTCTTTTCTCCATAATTAAAATATTCCATAAAAATCCCACCTTATCTTGTTATGGCATATTTTTCGAAAATTAAGAGACAAGATTCCAAGATTTGGATCTTCTTGAATTTATGAGATATACTTGTATTTCAAGAAATACATATCTACCATAATATCTTTTCAAGAAAATCAAGAAAATCTTTCTTTCCCTTAATTATCAAAAATTTCGAAAATTTCAAATATGAATAACCAAGTGGGAGATTTCTTGAATTTAATGAGATAATCTTGTATTCCAAGAATACATATCTTCATTCCATAACAAAATTCAAAGAAAATCATTCTCCCCTTTTATTCATAATTTTCGAAAAAAACCAAGGAAAATTAGGCAACAAAATTTATTTTATTTTTAAACACCTTTTTTTAGTTATTGGACTTTATGTTGGGCTACTTGGGGGGCCTTTAGGAGAATTAAGATTGGACCTTCCAATGGATATTGAATTATCAATATTGAGCCACAATATTATTCAAGCCCATAAATATTAATTAATCCCACTACATAATTAATATTGCACTATCCATCTTAACCCATATTACAGTCAATATGGCTCCCTGTTATTATTTCCCGTGTTTAAGATTATATAGCCCATTAATTAATTCAAGCCACTGAAATAGCTTTCCATTAATTAATATCTTTTGTCCTTGGTTAAGGAACGGTTCAACATTATTATCCATATCGGAAATTAGTTCCACTTGCAAGATTTGGTATGATAAATCTTATGAACCTCCCAAGGGGGCAAATCGAACAAGCGTACTTGCACACGATTCTCCGTATTAAATCTTAGCAATCGCATGTGACCAATAATATTGCCCAATATATAAAGTATTAAATCTCGTTGATTCTCTACCCGTGATAAGTCAAAGCAATAGTTACCAACCACACGTGATCCTATTTAAGGGACGAAGATTAAGAAATAACGAACCACTGAGGTCTAATTCTTCCTTGTTCAGTTCTGAAGAATTTGTCCTCATGTAGGTCCTATTCAGTGCATCAGTCATGCACTAGTGTAATCTCTTGGTCAAGACAAGTCAATCTGAGCCTTACACTTCAACCTTTCACTATGGATTGTTCATTTCCATCTAGGTCGTGAATGGTGTACTTTTGGTTACAAGAGACTGTTAATTTAATCTTCTGTGATCTGGTATCACTAAATTAACTACAATGTAACACGTATTATTTATTGAACAGTTATGCAGTAAATATATGTAACATTCGATGATATTTAAAGCATCAGTGATAAACAATTTATTTCAGTAAATAAGTCCGAAATTCAGTTTTGATTATTCAAAGTAAAAGCATACTTTCCAGTATAATCCCAACAGTTGAGACATTTCCCACCAGAGATAGACCATGGATTGAAGTTGAGCACAATCACACGTTTGTTGACTGGTTCAATGGTTATGTAGCAAATATGTTGTCATGGGATAAAGAATCAGTGAATGAAAGAGTTAAGTGGTTATCTAGAATGTCTGATAGACATGTGTATTCGTACAAGTGTTATCTTATTAACGAATACACATTTTATACCAGAGATCATGATGCCACAAGTACAATGCAGAATAGTGGGGTGTTCATTACTGCAACTGCAGGGGATCAATCGAATACTACTTACTTTGGACAGATTAGGAACTTGACTATGTTGTTCACCGACAACCAATCTTCGAGTGCAGTTGGGTGAGGATCTCTAACGGGGTCCAAGTTGAAAGATCTGGGTTCGTACACGTTGATTTGAAGAATGTGGGATACAGAGATGACCCTTACATAATGGCCAGTCAAGCTCAATAAATTTTCTATGTCCCCGACCTAGTTAATAAGAAATGGTCCATCGTGGTTCTGTCAAACAAATTTAACAGTAGTTACCAGACTAGCGACCATGTCGATGAAGATGTTGACATAATCGATGATCCTTTTTAGAACTTCACTCATTTTGTACCCTCTTTCGATGATCTAGCAAATCTATGCCCGTACCAGAGAATAATTATCGATGAGGATTAATATGACAATCCGGATCTTGTTAACATTTATGGTCATGAACGAGAAAAGTCAACCAAAAAACGAAAAAGAAAAACAAGTGCTAAAAAGAAATGTACGACTTTATTGAATGTTGTTTCTTTTGCTTTATAGAATGTTATTTCTTCTGCTTCCTTAAATATTGTTTATTTTTTGTTTATTAAATGTTATTTCTTCTGCTTCCTTAAATATTGTTTGTTTTTTATTTATTAAATGTTGTTTCTTTTGCTTTACAGGATCATGTCTTATCTGCCTTATCCCGGAGATGATGGAGATGATGATGGAGTACATTTAGGAGATCATGGTGGAGATTATGATGGAGATCATGGTGCTGATGATCGACATCATACTGATGACTTGAGACAGAGTGACACTTCTTCTCCCACCACTAGCAGCTCTGGGGATAAGCACAGGAGAGGTATAGTCACGATGGCTTCTATTAAGAGGGCTCGTAGCAAGGGGAAACAAGTGCATGTAATTTTATTACAATTGAACAGTTGAAATTGTAATTATATTGATTGATCGTTGAATCTAATTAAATAATATGTTATTGCAGTTATCATTCAATGAGTATGGGCAGGCAATCGGTAAACAGAGTGAGACGTTGTCTTTCTACCTTGGAGCTGCAGTCAGGCATATAATCTCTATCGTGCTGCCATCCTAGGACTGGCGTAGCGACAAACTGACTTCTTTGAAGGAAAGATTATGGGATGAACTTTCGGTATGTTAATTATATATATGCTTATTGAAAGTTGTTGTATGATTACTAAATTTACTACATTGTTATGTTATATGCGTACAAAGTACATTTCTCGGCCTTGATTATTCAAAGAAGAAGCACATACTGTCGTAAGCTGGAGTATTGACCAAGAATTTTTGGGCTTGGCTGAGAAGTAAAGCACGAGATCCGGATACTAGTCTTTACTCGGCTAATCCGCTTGAGGAGTATCAGAATTGCCCTGCGGTGGGCCCATACTGGGAGGAGTTTGTGCGACGATCTATGGATGATGAGTTCCAGGTAAAATTGATCAATATCATTTATGCCCTATGCTTTTCAGTGTTTATCATATTTCTATTACACTGTAGTCACGAATTGAGAAAAATCGCAAACAAGCCAAGTCGATGGAGGCGCAATATCGTGGATCGAACAAAGGTTATGCAGGCATAAGAGAAATTCTGGTGAGATCAAAATCCTAACATTTAATTTTGTTTATATATTCACTTTTAATATATCTAATAAGGGGACACGTTAATGACTATCGTAGAAAGAAGAAAAAAAGAAAGCTGGAGAGAGTGAGCCTGTTTATTTCAAACTACCAGAAAGACTCGATACGGGGATATTCCCGATTCCAGTGCACAGCGTATCATCGAAGAAAGGGTAAGCTATCCATTAATTTGTCTTTGAATTACAAACTTTTATTTCTAAACAAATGATTAAATAATAATCTTTTGTAATTCAGAACAGTATATCTCGCATTAACCACGCCCTTAAAGACATCCGCTTTGTCGGTCCCGATGATCTACTTGGACGGGCTATAGGTCGTCAGGTAGGGATGTCAATGGGTCGGGTCGGGTCTGGTACTTAGATACCCGGACCCGACCCACTCTTGAAATGGGCGGGCAGTCCGACCCGGCCGGCACGCTGGGCGGGCGACCCCATATTAAATATCTTTTCATATTTTATTTTATTTTATAATTTAAAATATTGATATCAATAGATAATTTTAATTTAAATAACATATTATATTTCATATATACCTAAAAAACGTCTATAAAATTGAATTTTTGTTATCAACATATTAATAAATATGAAAAAATATTAAAATATATTATATTTATATATATTATTTAACATATATTTTGATTTTTAATATATAAAATGGGGCACGGGTCCGGGGCGCGGGTCCCGAGTAATACCCAGACCCGCCTAATTTCACTACGGGTCCGGGGCGGGTTGGGGCGGGCCAGTGTAATATTATCATCCCTATCGCCAGGAGCATTCCGGCCGCTTACGTAGTGTTGGATATGGCGTGACGAAGTCATCATTGGCCATGTTACCTGCTTTTCAAGCCATGAATATGCATGTGGGTATACTTACGAAATAGGTTGCCCAGATGGCTAAAGAGTTGGAACAGATGAGGTCCGAGATACGGTCGCATCACGGAATGTCCTCGAGTGGAGCAAGCTGTGAAAATAGTGTCGCTGATGCTATGTTTTCGGCTAATGCTAGGAACGATTTTATTGAGGCACTTCGAAACGACGTCCCACAGGTATCAGATGTGTCTCACATTTATTTTAATTAAAGACTAGTATATATATTAAAATTTTCTAACTAAATATCTTATTCGAACAAATCCCGAATTCCATGCTACCTTTATTTTTAAAGGATCCTACTTTTGGTTGGTGGCTACATGAACGTTGCTCAATAACTCCGATGGAGTTATTCATGGTAGTCCCATCACTCCCGGTTTTGTAAGGGTCACACCGATGTACTGTGAATCGAAGAAGAGGATTCACCCAAGGTCTAAACCAATTGATGATCTGTCACAAATCGAACAAATGGCTCGGACACTTCATCGAATGGTCGGCCAACTTGGTCTCTTTTCACCATGAAGGTAAATTTAATATATGTTATTAAAGTTCATTATCTTATTTGTCATTCTAAATAATGTTGCAAATTGATTGTAGAAAACCGCCGACACCACAAAAAGCCTAAACATAAATCAAAAGGGTGTCGCAGACCCGATCGAGGGGAGATAACGAGGACTCCACTATTGGTGATCGCAGACTTGGTTATCCATTGCACGAGACTTAGATCACGACTTCTGGCATATATAAATATAATCAAGTGATAGTGGAGTCCTCTGGTTTCAATATGATCCACAATTCCTATGAATGCTTACTTTCATCTAATTTATTGAAGAATACATCGCCGAGAGCATGTGATTGAAGTCGTGAACGACACCGGTGGTTGAGTGCAACGAGCATAGCCTTTACCTCGGTATGTGTTTACTAATTAATTCTCGGATTTACTTTCTATATAGTTTAATTTTCAAATTAAATATTAATTAGCGTATATATGTTGGTTAAAGATATTTGGGTGAGGTATATCTCTCCAGAGATCCTCGAGCATGTGGAATGTATTCCTTCGTCTCCCCCCAAGTGTCTTGCTTAATGGTTGATAGGGCACATACCATGGAGTGGTTAGTTTCTCATATCTTTGAAATTATCTTGACAGAGATCATCTCATTTTTTGGCCAACAAATGTGGGGTGAATACAATAAACATTTCGTTAAAATTTATATTCATAATATATATGATATTTGCACATATGCTAAATTTACAGTTAATTTTAATATTCTTAATATAATATAGGAATCATTGGGTGTTGGTCGCCATAAATATGATCACATTAAATGTTTATTTTATGGATCCTACTGCGAATGGGTTGGCTTCAAATCGACCTAATCTCACTTCGTACATGGAAGCGTAAGTTCATTTTTAATATTATAATATAATAATTTATTTTACTTATTAAAATTATGCATATTTATTCTAACTTTATTTTTTAATTCTAATAATAATAGTGTGATGACTATGTATCGGAGTCATCTTCCTAATCAAGGCTCAAGAGCTAATTTCAATAAAGTGAGCTGGAATAATGTTAAGGTAAATTTAATTTATTAAGTTATCAAATTAATATAAAATAATTATAATTGTAATACGTGATTATAATTGCTAATCAACAGGTACCGAGGCAACGAGATAGTGATCACTATGGACATTTTGTGTGCTGTTATATTGAAGACATAATATGCGCTTCTCAAATGGATGTTCCTATCAACGTAAGTCAATTTATCGATTTATTTAAATTATTATTAATTGAATAAAAAATCATACTATATATCTAACTATATTGATTAATTGATCGTTGTTTGCAGTTTGTCTATGATCGTCCGGTCAAGTCTTACTCCAAACAAAGAATGAACAAATGGAAAATGGATTGGACAGGGTACCTTTACAATCGATTCTTGTATAATTATAGATAGAGTGGGATAACTTTTGGTAGCATATTACTTATTGTTGGGAGATGAATTTAATAAAAGATTATATGATTTTGATTAAGATCCCAAAACCCCTGAGTATTTATTTGTTGTTTTCATTGATCTGTATTGTTTTATATTAATTTATTTGAAGTTATGGTATTAATTTATGTTATCGATATAAATGTATAGGGCGTCATATAGTATAAAATTTTGTTTTTTTGGTTTTTAGAACTTGGTTTTTGATTTAAAAATGGTTTTAAAAATATAAATTAAAATTAAATATATATATAGATATCGAGACTCGCTTTTTAAATCACCAAAAAATGTATTAATATATATATATATAAAAAGGGGTAAGAGAAGACTCAGAAGACCCTGTAGACCGAAGACTCTGAAGATTTCAGAAGACCCGAAAACTCGAAGACTTTTAAGACACAAGACTGAAGACTGAAAACTGAAGATCAAGAATATTCGACAAGCATAATAAATCGCCCAAACTCGATAATGTACTTGGATGAGTCGATGAACTAACCGTTCCGAGGTCATTTTATCTATCCCATATCTCCAAGCCCAAATCAGAAAAACGCGATGCCTTAGAAAGTTAGATTTTTAAGACATTCAAATCCCAAATCAGAAAAAACCAAGTCGGCCAGTGTTGTTAAGGTTATATCAAACTCGAGATTGTAACCAAAAGAGCCGCTGAAGGTGTCTACCTTTAACCGAGACAAAAGTCAAAAAGAGGAAGACGACATCATGCTAAATACCGGGTTCAAAGGATGTGCCAATTAAAAGATGTCGGATTTAACGAAAGTTCCAGATACAAAAAAGTGAAAGACCCTCGCCACATGAAAGGTTATTGCCTAAAAAGTGTTAGGGGAGTTTCAAACCCTAAATAGAGTCGTTTCTCACACACCATAAAGAGGAACTTTAAGCCCTCTCTCCAATAAAATAGTTTTCAAGAACACCTTGGTATATGCCTATAAATACTTTAGTGACCTAACTACTTTGTAAGGTTACACTTAATTTATACTAACTCAAGAGCTCAAACCTATTCTTTTTATGCAAAAGTTAAAGCACTCAAATACCTTGAATTTCCCAAGTGCTTTATATTGAAGAGAGCTCAATTTACTAAGCCTAGCTTGATAAGATTTATCCAAAGCTTAGTTAGATATCCTAACCCTTTAATTGTGCTTCATTTTAAGGATATCTCATCCTAGTTGAAACCAACTGAGAAAATCCCAAACCCTTGGAAGGTAGTCGGAGCGTGTTTTGTTGGTGAAAGAGTTGTAAAGAGTTAGTAAACTACGGAGTAGTCGAAAAACTAAGAGGAGAAGATAGTAAGTTTCAAGATGGGGTAGTCTCAAAAGCTTGTGTGTGATTGAGTAAGTAAACTACTGGAGAGTCGAAAAACTCAAGGCTCAAGACTCGAGAAGTAAACTAAGACGAGTAGAAGAAAAAACTCAGATACCAATTGAGTAAATAAACTCGAGGTAAATGTAAAGCTCGAAGTTGATAGTGAATTTCTCGAAGAGTCAAGACGCAAGATGGATGTAGGAGCTTGAGTCTCCAACCACTATAATATTGTGTTCTTTATCGCTTTCCTTATCAAGACTTAACATTGCATTGACTTGATTTTGAAAGCATACTTTTCAATATTCAGTTGGAATCAATCCATCCGAAGGATGCATAAGTGAATCACTGACGCTAATCACTATTTCATAAAGGGAAGATCTTTCGAAAAAATTCAAAAGCGGAGTATAAACTAAGGGTCAACCATTCAAGACGAAGGTTATATCAAACTCGATAGTTATCAAACCAAAAGAGCGCCCCGAGGATTCTAGCTTTATCCGATCCAAAACTCAAATCTCGAAGACACTTCGAGATTGATTGGGACTATCCGAGGGTTTCGAAAAAAGACTCGGGATCACGTCTCAATAGAAGTTTGACTCGTGAGCGATCTGACGGCTTCTCGAAAACTAATCTTCGAGATTATCGAAACATGCTACCTCGAAGTTTCAAACCCTTAAAAACACCTAACACGGTATTCCCCCCCATACACGTGTAAGACTCACGACACCGACCAACAAGTGGTATCGAGCATTGGTTCAACTTGACCACTATTGTGTTGACCAAAGTTTTATTTTCAAAAATACTTGTGGTCTATCCTGACCCGATCTTATTTGTTTAAAATTTTTTCTTTTTCAAAAGATCGTAAAAAATGTCTTCTAAAAACTTCCCATGTTCTCAAGAGAACTATGATCTATGGAGATCGAGAATGCAGACTAATCCTAGATTCCAAACATGAGCGTATGTGGAGAGTGGTTTCTCAAGGACCATTCAAATTTCTTTGTGGTGAATCCTTAATTACTGAAGAAGATAGAATTGATCCTAGAGCGAAATTTTTCTAAGTCCGATGACCAACTAACTCCTCGAGGAGAGAAAGTTAGTCAATCTAGACTACATTGCAAAAAACACACACTATACAAAGACAATTGATGATGGTGTGATGGGAATGATCTCTCACCGTAATATCTTGCTAAAAAGATATGGGATACACTAAACTCGTTATGTGCCAAGGCACATATCATATAAAAAGAAAACAAACTTTCGAAGTAAATTGGAAAGTTTGAAAGCAGGTTTTGAAATGGATGATGGTGAATCAATTGACAAATTGAAGTCGATTCACTAGCATCATGAATGATCTTAACGCGACTTGGAAAGAAATATCCACAAAGAGAAGTGGCATTGAAAATTCTTAGAGGCCTTTCTAAGAAATGGGATATTCATGCAAAGGTGATTGAAAACACCAAGAACATTAGTTCAATGCCATACCAACAAGTCTTCTCGAAATAAAAAGCCTATGAATTTGTAATTGATAAGAAATCCAAAAAGGTGACAAAGAAAAATGATTCTTCATCGAAAAGAATGTGGCTTTAGAAGCCAAAGATAAAACACCTCAGAAACTAGAAGTCCGAGAACCCCCATGCCAAACATCGATGAGCTTGAGGAAAAGCTAGCAAGATCGATGGCAAGGAGGTTTGACAGACTTAATAATAGATTTGGAAAATACAAAAAGCTATTACAGGAACCACAAAACGGAAAGAAACCCGAGGATGATCAACCGGTAGAAGAAGAAGGACTCGAAAGTCAAGGATCTTCATCCAAAAAGAAGGACTCCAAGTCCAAAGAAGAAAATGATCGGGATGATGATGCCAACAGATGCTATAATTGCGGAAGAAAGGTCACTTCCAAAGATGATTGTCCGCAATTGAGTGCTAAGGAGAGAAGAGAAAGACAAGCTTTTCAAAGACCGTAAGTTCTCAAGCAAAAAGGTCATGGTTGCGAAGAAGAACACTTTTTCTTTCAGGATCTAGCTCTTCGGATGAGATATTCTCGAAGAAGGAAACTAAGTGATGACATCCGTCGATGGCCATTGAGGAGGTAAACTCTTTCGCTCTCTGTTGTTGCTCCTACACTTTCAAGAGTTTTCAAGTTCCATCGAAAAAAAATTTTTGACCTAATGGATTCTTTTGAGAATCTAATGAAGGACTATCTTTGTTTTTGCAAGGACTCAAAATAAAACTCAAGAGCAGAATAAAGGAATCCAATCTTTGAAAATCTAAAATGGAAAGACTCTTAGCAAAACCGAGATCACTTCTCAATTAATGGGAGCTCTTGATGAACGGATGTTCGAAAGTACAACTCTCGAGAAAGAAAAAGTTGATCATGTCCTTAATCGAAAAAGTGAGAAATCCAACAAGAGATTCAAATAATCGGTGAGTTCAATGACCTCTCTCGAGAAGCATAAAACTCTACTGATGTGAGGATAGTCTTGTAAGAAATCGAACTCTATTGAATAAAGCATCTAATGTGATAGATGAAATTGAGTTACCGGAGATATCCACTATAAAAAAGCGGATTGGGATACACTCTGGGAACCTCACAGGTCATCTAAGAATCTTTGCGTCATGTAGCAAGAAAACTATCTTTGTAAAACCAAGAACATTACACTTCAAGTTTCAAGTAATGCCCAAGGTTGTAGACAATGGAAAAGGACCTATGGTTTTGATAAGAAATCCAAATAATCGAAAAGAAGAAAGCCCAAACCTCAAAGAAGGCTAGAAAAACCCGAAAGGTCCATTGGAAAAGTTTCGAGCAAGTACTTCAAAGCCTCGGGTTAAGAATGCAAATCAAAGGCTCCATATCGAACCATCGGGAGAGGAATCCTCGATGAGAAACACTTCAAGAGACATTCTCAATCAAGAGACCAAGTCCTCGAGACAATCGAAAAGACCCAGATTTCAAGATGCATAATCTAAACCTCACTTGCTTAAAGGTAAAGGTTATTCAACCAAGTCAAAAAAGATTTAGACCAAATTTCGTCAAAAGCCCAAAAATCCAACAAAAGGCATGAACCAAAGAAGAATTCAAAAAGCCCATGTTCATGCTAAAGCCAAAGACACATACACGTGTCCTAATTAAGGCACCTGGTAGTAGTAGATGTGTATGTTGATGTTTATGGAAGACAAATTAGCCACTCTAAAGTGATTAGAGTTGTCGGCAGATTTGGATTCCAAAAGGTACATCTAACCTTGTTCGACCCTACACAAATTGGGTACCTAAGAATTGATCTGCTTTTTCGGAGGAAAACAAGGGCACTAAAACCGACTAATGATCACATGGCAATCGATGAAAGCAGAGATGAAAAAGCTCCCGACATTTGGTATCTTGACAAAGGATGTTCAAGACATATGACAGATACAAGAAGACACTCAATGACTATGTTGAACAAAGAGGCCCACGGATCACTTTTGGAGATAATTCCAAGGATGAGATCAAGGATATGGAACTTTGGAAATCGCCTCGATTCATATCCATGGTGTTTCATATGTATCTCGATTGAAGCATAATTTGCTTTCAATTAGCCAAATTCGTGATAAAGGTTTCAATGTTGAGTTCTCTAAGAACTTATGTTTTGTGAAAAATGATACATCACGAAAGTTTTACCGACCGTACAAGAAAAGGGAATGTGTATCTTGTCGATTGAGTTCAACTCCTAAAGATACATGTTTAGTTGCTAAAAGTTCCACGATACCGGTTGGTTATGGCATAAAAGAATGAATCACCTAAATTTCAAAACCCCGAACAAGCTTGCAGATTAGCTCTTGTAAGAGGGTTGCCTAAACGAAGTGTTCAAGAAGGAAACATATTTGTGATGCGTGCGGAAAGGAAAAAAGATAAAGAGCATCATTTAAAAGTAAAGTTGAGGTTTCTACCGAAAGAATACTTGATTACTACATATGGATCTTTTTGGTCCTATAACACCGTAAGCACTAATGGCGGGAAATACACATTGGTAGTAGTTGATGACTACTCGAGATATACTTGGGTCATATTCTTACTCAAGAAGAAAGAGACTCGAATAAAGTCGCCAGAGTTCTTGAAAAGGCTCAAGATTGAGAAAAATCGAAAGTGGTCAAAATCGATCCGACAAAGGAACCGAATTCATAAATCATATCATTTCAATTATTGTGCAAAGAAATGGAATTCTACATACTTAAACATCACCGCAAGGACCCCTCAACAAAATGGTGTTGCCGAAAAGGAGGAATATGGACTCGAAAAGAAGTTCGAAGGACAATGATAAATTGGGCCGATATTCCTAAAAGATTTTGGGTCAAGTCACCAACACCGATGCTACTCTCGTATCGATCCATCTTGACCAAAGAGTCAAGGCAAAAACACCCTATGAACTTTGGAATGAAAGGAAGCCTCTTGTTTTTTTCTTTTTTCGTGTGTTTGGTTGCAAGTGTTTCATACACAATAATGGTAAAGATCAGTTGAAAAATTTTGATAGTAAAGTCGATGAAGGAATATTCTTAGGATATTCTCAAGTCAAGAAAAAACTTCGAGTTTACAAATCGTAGGACTCTTATTGTGGAGGAAACACCTCATGTTGTTTTTGATGAATCTATTTGTGTTCGGAAGAACAGAACATGATGCATGAACCGACTAAGAGGATCACCAGATTAAGCCCTGAACAAAAAGATAAATCATCCATCGAACGAGAAAAGAGAAAGTCAATCACATTCTATGATTGGAGTGACTCGCACTTTCGATAAAGGAAGTTCGGATGGAACTCGGGATGGTGAACCTCGGAAAACCAACATTCCAAAGGTGACCAATCTGACAGACACCCGCCTGACTCGGTATGTGATGCCAATGAAGATGTGGTCATAAATGAGGCAAATTTTTGATCTATCAACCAAAGGGGGAACAAATGTCACCGATAATGTTCTAAATAGAAATTCCCCCGGAAGATGATTCTCTTTCTCCTTTTCTCGTTGTTCCCGAGTTTGCCGATTTAATCAACCTAACATCTCAAATGTTGAGGATATTATTGAAGGGGAACATCAAGAAGGAAATGGTTAGATAGTCATCCTACAAATCGATCAGGGGTGATCTAACCGGGTGTTAAAGACAAGAAGGTTCCATGGTGAGAGTGCAATTATTCTCACGCTTCCTTTCGGATAAAGAACCCACCGAGATTGGTGAAGCTCTACAAGACTCTTATCGATTACCGCTATGCAAGATGAGCTAAATCAATTCTCGAGGAATGAAGTATGGAGCTGGTAGATAGACCCGAAAAGGCACAATGTCATTGGAACCAAGTGGGTTTTCAAGAACAAAAGAGATGAAAACAACAACATTGTGAGAAACAAGGCAAGGCTAGTTGCACAAGGTTATTCCCAAGAAGAAGGCTTTGATTATGATGAAACCTTTGCACCCATTTGCAAGACTAGAAGCCATCGATTGTTTCTTGCATATCTCGCCCACATGAAGTTCACACCTATCAAATGGATGTGAAAAGTGCATTTCAAAACGGTGTGCTTAAAGAAGAGGTTTATGGGAACAACCTCCGGATTCAAACAGAATGACCAAGTTTACGTGCTCGTAAAAGCTTTGTATGGTCTCAAGCAAAGCACCCGAACATGGTATGATACTTTTCTCGGTTTCATCGACCATGGTTTTGTCAAAGGATCGCTGATAGAACTCGCTCGTGGATAGAGGATGGGAAGAGATCTTACTAGTTCGAGATATATGTTGATGACATCATTTTTGATCTCCAAACCATCACCGCAGTGAAAAGTTTTCAACACCGATGAAAGGCAAGTTTGAGATGTCAATGATGGGAGATGAATTTCTTTCAGGTCTTCAAGTGAAACAATCAAAGGAAGGAATATTCATCAACCAGGCAAAAGTACACCGTAGATCCGATTGCCAAATATGGTGTATGACTTGCAATGCAGCTTAGGATTCCTATGAATACTAACTACAAGATGGATGATTCGTAAGGCAAATCGGTGAATCATACCGATTATAGAGGAATCATTGATCATTGCTCTATCTCATCTTAAAGTAGGCCGTATAACATTTGTCGTTGATATATGCAAGATACCAAGCTAATCCTAAGACTAGTCACACGGAGGTTGCCAAAAAGATATTAAGATATCTTAAGGGCACAAAGTGAATAGAGGATTATGGTATCCAAATTGATGATAACCTTGAATTAACCGTTACTCGATGTCGACTATGGAGGTTGTAGAATTGATGGAAGTCCACAACAGAACTTGTCAATTTCTAGGAAGCAACCGATATCTTGGTTTTCAAAGAAATGCACCTCGCATGAGCAACCAAGATCTTCTTGAAGTCAATACATGGTCGCTATGGAAGTGCCGGGTCCGATTCTTTAGCTCGCATAACAATTAAGGGATTATAAAGTTGAAGCTAATGAAGTACCAATATTTTGTGACAACAATAAAGCCATTGCTATTTCACAAAAATCCCAGATTGCACACCGGATGCAAGCACGTGGATATCGACATCACTTCATCGAGATCATGTCGAGAAAAGGACATAAGGATGGAGAAAAATTCATATGATAGTAAAGAGTCGATATCTTGACTAAACCTTTGGGTCAATCAAGATTTCAGAACTTTCAAATTGAATTAGGGATGTTGTAAACGGTGTATAGAGTAAATCAAAAAATGAAGATTTTCGATGCATGAAGTTTTCTCGCATTCTACCGAGAAACTCGGGATAAAATGGAAATCTTGGAATCGAGTCTCGTGAAACTCAGATTCATCAAGGTCAAGACTTCAAGAAGATGTTGAACCCATTCAAGATTTTCGATATAATCGACATTTTATCAAAGACAAGATTTTCGGAAGACCGATAGAGGAAATTAGTCAAGAAGTAATGACTCATCGCGACTCATTTATTGCTCAAATAAAACTCAAGAATCATTCGCAATAAATACAAAACACCGAGAATGTTTTTTCATGGATCGCTTTTAAATTTCAAGAAGGTCAATAAATCATTTAATGCTCTCGCTACATTAATGACCAATGAGGATGTTTTGGCGGCTTACTTTTTCGGAGATCGCTTGGTTCAGATAAATTCGATTAATCGGAGATTAATCTCAACCGTTGTTACTTTCACCTAACCAACACGATTCTCCACGATCTCAAAAGCTATATATACTCCTTTAAGCCATTCAAGCCAAAATTTTATTAAACCCTTCGCTTCCAAATCCTCTGCGCAAATAAAAATCCTTTTGCCCACAAATCTCCAAACCCTAAAGCTTCAAATTCTTAAATCAATCTCTAAAATGGCCCCAACATTGTTTGAGAAATTAGCCATAACCAACAAGCCGTGGTACGAAGTTCGTTGTCTCTCTTGAAAGCACAACCAACTCAAAGCCGTAAGAGGAGAGGCTCTCGTGATATGATTCGACCGCCAAACTCACTTAACTAGTCGCAAACCAACTGCACGGGAGTTTGCGAAAGAGGTAATTGAATTCATCTCAGAATTTGAAAATAGATGAAGAGGGTTGTATGATTCTAAGTTAATCGATCACACTTAGAGATCATCCAAATACGCCGATTTTGAGAGGGATTTGTGCATAATTCCAAAAATCAATGATGTGTTTGAGCTCGGTGGATAGAGGAGAGGATCCTACGATGTATATGTCGGGCAGAGAGCAGAGTACTTAGATAGGATTCCGAGAATCTCGTTAAGTTTGAGGCGACATTGCATAAAGGCATCTAAAGCCACAATATCGCAGGTCGATGGATATTGTGAGCAAGTGCATCATGAGTCTTCATGGAGTTTTGAGCGGATAAAGACCCGGCTCGAGATTGATGGCGGCGATAGAAGCTTCACCCACCACCTGATTTCAACCGGGTGAAATTCCCGATCCGCACGGTGAGTGAAAGCGGACTAAAGTTTTAGGAAGATTGATGGGGCGATCTCAATCAAAGGCAAGATCCACCATGCCACCAAAATTGCTTACATTTTGGAGATGTGCAGAGGAGGAGGATATGTTCACCAATTCGACCCCATTTCCTAAATCCAAAATTCTCCTTAAACCCATTACGCAAAAGAGGGCAGTCATCATCGGAAGAGAGAAAAGAAGGTAGAATCACCTTATCTCAAGAAAAATAGACCCAACAAACCCGGGGAAGGTTTGTTGGAGGCAAAAAATGGAGCAAGGAGCAAAAATGATTGAAGCGGAAGGATCTTGCTCCAAAACGCAAAAAGATTGGTGGTTCTCACACCGAAGGTGGAAGTGATTCCGGCGAGATTCAACCCGAAGGCAAACCGCCGAGTTCACCATTACAAGTGTTGGCTCAGTTATCTCTAGGACACAGATCGATCGGTGAGCAAGTCTTCCTCGAGGTGCTCCGAGACGCATCACTCAGTCAGATAAAATTTCTCAAGAAATTTTTAAAGGAGCTCAGACTTCGAGATGCTCTACCTCGTGATACGCAGCTCGCATTGAAAGAGCCCCCGTAGTCGATTCCGAAGATGTGCAGACTCAGACCGACAAAACCTACTCGTGACTCATACTTTGAGGAAATACTACCAGCCTCGTAACCCACTTTCGATGCAAACCGAGGACCCAATGCACAAACTTGACATATACACGAGGCTCGGGGAGCAAAATATTCTTGATGAGCTCCGAGAGTGATCTACCGCTTGATCCCTTAGCGTTTTTCTCTATCGAACCGTAGAGCCCGAGATGGAAGAAGGGCGAGGGGGCAAGAAGGCGGAGGAGCAAGGGGAAACGGTTCATCCTGACCGCTACTTCCGAGCTCAAATTATACCCGATCCGCCAGATGTTTTCTTCAGATTAAGAACGACAGTGTATATCCTCAATCGACTCTTCCCGAGATGCTTGATATTGTGGCATTCAGAGGGAAGACCGTGGAATGAGGAGATAAATTCTTCCGACCGACTTCTCGGTTCGGGACGACAAAGCTCTGATGAAAAAAATTCGATTTTGATGAGTCGTTCGAGGAAGCTAACCGAGAAGAAATCAATCGAAGTTGAGTGCCCCGAGCAATGGAGACAAATCCAAAGATTTTAGACGGGGACCAACAGGAGATGCCGAGGATTAGTCTCAAATTGAAAAAGAGACTTCACGCAACGATCAACCTCAAACGGAGACTTACAAATGGAGATCTTTAATTTCAGTCTCGATAATCGACCGAGGCTGCTTAAGCTCAGATGATCAAACAAAGATGTATATGCAGAAGTTCCCGAGATTGATCTCACTCCCGTAATGGAGAAACTTGAGAAGATTGAGCCAATGGCGATCAAAATTGCTCGAGATAGAAGAAACGCTAATAATCAAGCTCGTACAATGGAAGGACTTAGCCATTCTTCGTAACCGGTGCGATACAAAAACACTCGACCACTTCGGATGACCTCCATGGAAGAAAAAGTGAATGAAAAGTTGGAGGAGTCAACGCAGAGTTAAGTCTTTGAAAAACAATGAAGCATCGAGAATCGATCAATTTCTAGAGGTGAAACTAGCAGAGAAAAAATGAGGTGCTTGTCGATTCTGCTGTTGAGGAAATGAGCTCGTGTTCATGACCAAGATGACAGAGATGCTTAAAGATGCACTCTCTCGCCGGGCTTTGCCACATATCTCGAAGAACTTTATGTGGCTAAGAACCACATCGTGAGAATGGAAGATGAGCAAGATCGCTTAGCAGGAGAGATCCATTTGTGTGAGTAAAGAGCAAGATCACATGGACACAGACTCTCTCAGACTTCTTCCAAATTACTACAAGCCGGGAAGGGAAAAGGAATGTGAAGACCTCGTAAGTTCATGGCACGTACTTTGGAGAAGAAGGCTCGAAAAGAGGTGAAATGTACAATCTAGCCAAAGCCTTAAGAGAAGTTGAAGCCATCGAGAAGTTGAAGTTCGCCAAGTAGAGAAGCTTATCTACACTGAAGTTTCGAGCAAACCATGCTTGAGGTTGCAAGAGAGAAACCGAGTGCTAGAACTAAGGTTGAAACAAGCCAGCCGGTGCCGAATCGCCTATGAAGAGGAAAGTTTTGGGCGTTGTTCAACCGTAAGCAAATGCGCATAAGGCTTCTAAGCCAATCCAGAGAAAGTTGATTCGGATGATGAAGATGCGTAAGAACTGAGTCTCAACCTCGAAAGAAAGTCTTCAACACCGTAGATGCTCAAGACACTCCAAGAAGAACAAGCTAAGAAAGTCGCCGCTTTGCCTCGTGAGCTTCGTGGATCGTAAAGAAGATAGACGAAGAGCGTAAGGCAAGGAGTGACTTCAGAGGTTTGCGAGCAAAGAGGAAGAGAACATCGAAAGCACTGAAAAGTGGCCCACGTTGATAAATGGATGCCCATTAAACTCAACGACATGTGGGAAGAAGTGAAGAGAACCTTCCGTTCAATTACGATGTTCTCGTGGAATGGAGAGGGAAGGCTCGATCGAACGAAGCTTTCATTGAATATCTTCTAACCTTCTATCCAAAGTATCTCCAAGGTCGATTAACCTTGCGGATGAAGGGGAGTACGAATAGAAGCCCCCCGGTCCATATTCCTATTCTCCTCCAAGACTTGGTAATGACTTGGTAAATGAGAAGGCCATTACGCAAAGAAATTGCTCAAGATCTTTGGTCGGGTTGGGATTAACGAGGAAACAAATCGCACATCATCAAGGAGAGGGAATGAAATTTGAAGAAAAGATTTTTCGAATGTTCAACCCGGAGGTGCAAGTGATGAAGTAGAAAATGAAGCAAATCAAGAGCCGAATCAAGATCAAGATCAAGAACTCGAAAGATTCTCAGTAATCTTTAAATTTTGTCTTTTTGATTTTGTTGATAAAAATCTCATTGTAACTCTGTAATAGTATGCTTATCATCAATGAAGATTTATCATTTTGCTCAAAAGATAGTATCTCATTATCTTATTTACATGTCTTTATTTTGATATCTTTGAATGAATGTCTCTCGAACTCGATTGTATGATGATATGAGAAATTGCTTAAGTATTTGGTAATGATCTATTTAAGAAAGATTCATTCTTGAAGAAATCAAGAATGATTTAAATTGTTGGGAGATTATTTATTTAAAGAGATTCCTTCTTAAAGAAATAGTTGGGAGATTCTCTGCTCAGAACCAATCTTGTAATAGAATAAACCAAACCCCGAGTATAGGTTATTTTGGTTTTGTAAACAAGATAGGTTTTGCATCATCAAAAAAGGGGAAATTGTTGGGAGATGAATTTAATAAAAGATTATATGATTTTGATTAAGATCCAAAACCCCGAAAGTATGACATATGTTCAGATCGATTCTTGATAATTGAGTCGATTCAGCTTTTAGAGTATTCAGATGTTATCTCGCAAAATGTATAGTCACAGATAGTTCAGATGTGTTCAAGACTCAAGAACTCAAGATAAGTTTCAAGAAACTGTTTCAAAGATGAAACCGAAGTTTCAAGACTCAAGATGAAATCGAGATATCAGACTCAAGATGAAATCGAAACTCAAGACTCAAGATGAAGACTCAAGATATCACAAGATAAATCGAGAAACTCGTAAGACTCAAGACTCAAAGACCCTAAAGACTCGGGATTCAAGACTCGTAAGACCTCAAGACTCGTAAGACTCAAGACACAAGATCAAGACTGAAAATCAAGATCAAGAATACCGAAAGACAAGAAATATCGAAAACTCAAAGAATGTATCAATGCTCAAGAGGAACCCGAATGTTCCGAGGCAATCAATATATCTATCCGGGCGATGCACATCAGAAAAACGCGATGCCTTAGAAAGTTAGATATTGCCAAGACATTCAAATGCGCATAAAAGGAACTAAGTCAAGTGTTGTTAAGGTTATATCAAACTCGTAGATTGTAACCAAAAGAGCCGCTGAAGGTGTCTACCTTTAACCGGAGACAAAAGTCAAAAAGAGGAAGACGACATCATGCCATACCGACAATCGATAAAGGATAAAGTCAAAAAAAGATGTCGGATGTACGAAAGTTCCGTTGCAAAAAGTGAAGACCCCATACATGAAAGGCTATTGCCTAAAAAGTGTTAGGGAGTTTCAAACCCTAAATAGAGCCGTTTCTCACACACCATAAGAGGAACTCACGGTTATCTCTCCAACGGATAGTTTTCAAGAGTGACCTTGGTATATGCCTATAAATACCGGGTGACCCTCTACTTTGTGTTGGGGAATGATTCGCATGGCATCTATTCGGGGTGAATATTTAAATACAAATTTAATTCATTAATTATTACTAGCATGAATTAATCCTATATTAATTCAAATAATAATTGCAACAACATATCATGCATATAAAAAGCCACGTAAAACCCACGACGCGAATCTACGGGTTTACGTGAACGTACCTTCTCTCGGGATGGCAAATTGACTTTCGGGTTGGACGGACTAACCAAAAGGACTTCCCAAGTATTCCTTAGCCCTTGCTCGTCAATCCGGTGGAAGGATACTTTCATGAACAATTAACAAAAGGAAAAAATAAACTTTGTTGCACCACTTATGTGGATTTGCTAATATTTCCAGCACATGGAATTGTACTTGGGAATGAACTAATCATCCCCTATTTATAGGAGAGGAGGGGCACGAAATTTTGATGAATTTTCAATGTGGGAAAAGACTTTTCTTGGTCACCAAGAAATCTTGAATATATCCCATATATTTTTTTTCCCATAATTAAAATATTCCACAAAAATCCCACCTCCTCTATTAAGGGTAATTTTCGAAAATATTAGCACAAGAAACCAAGATTTGGATCTTCTTGAATTTATGAGATATTCTTGTATTTCAAGAAATACATATCTTCCATAATATCTTTTCAAGAAAATCAAGAAAATCTTTCCTGCCCATAATATTTCAAAAATTTCGAAAATTCTCAATGAATAACCAAGTGGGAGATTTCTTGAATTTAATGAGATAATCTTGTATTCCAAGAATACATATCTTCATTCCATAACAAAATTCAAAGAAAATCTTTCTCCCTCTTTTATCCATAATTTTCGAAAATTAAGAGGAAATATAAGCAACAATATTTATTTTATTTTAATCACATTTTCGCTTATTGACTATTTGTTGGGCTACTCGGGGGGCTTTAGAGAATTAAGATTGGACCTTCTAATGGATCTTGAATATCTAATATTGAGCCACAATATAATTCAAGCCCATAAATATTAATTAATCCCACTACATAATTAATATTGCACTATCCATCTTAACCCATATTACAAATCAATATGGCTCCCGTCATTATTTCCGTGTTTAAGATTATCTAGCCCATTAATTAATTCAAGCCACTTTGAAATAGCTTTCCATTAATTAATATTTTTGTCCTTGGTCGAGGAAACGTTCAACATTATTATCCATACCGAAACAAATTCCACTTGCAAGATTTAGTATGATAAAGCTTATGAACCTCCCAAGGGGCAAATCAAACAAGCGATTTGCACACGATTCTTCGTATTAAATCTTAAGAATCACATGTGACCAATAATATTGCCCAAGATAAAGACGATTGAATCTCTCTCCGATTCGCTACCCATGATAAGTCAAAGCAATAGTTACCGATCCCACGGATCCTATTTAAGGGACGGAAGGTTAAGAAACAACGAACCATCGAGGTCTAATTCTTCCTTGTTCGGGTTCAAGAATTTATCCTCTCAGAGGGTCCTATTCAAATAAGATCACCATGCACTAAAGGTAATCTCTTGGTCAAGACAAACCAATCTCGAGCCTTACACCTCAACCTTTTCGCGATGGTTGTTCATTTCATCTAGGTCGTGAATGGCGACTTATAGTTACAAGGACCGTTAATTTAATCTTCTCGTGATCGGGTATCACTAAATTAACTACAACAAACACGCATTTAATTATTGAACGCTTATGCAAAAAATATATATAACATTCAATCATATTTAAAGCATTAGTGATAAACAATTTATTTCAAAGAAATAAGTCCGAAAATTCAGTTTAGATTATACAAAGTAAAAAGCATACTTTTCAAAGATAATCCCCAACAATCTCCCACTTATACTCAAAGTCCGCTTTTAAGTATACTACAACACGCCTCGAGTAGTCCGTGACATCTAATGTCACCTACACGAACCTAATAATTTCTCCCACTTATACTCAAAGCGAGATTGGCAAATCGGCCTTGACACCCATTCCACTCACATGTCTCTCGAATGTATTCAGAGGGCAGACGCCAGAATGGATCTCGCTAGGTCGCCCTCGACGCTATCTTTGCCACATCTATATCTCCTCTCTTAACGATTTCTCGATAAGATGTCTTTCCTTTAATGTGTTTGTTTGACTCGTGGACTCTTGGTTCTCTTGAATTTGTAATCGCCTCTAGCGGATATTGCTAGACAAATTCAGATAACCATCCAAGTCCACTAAGAAGATCTAGAGCCCAATCGGTTCTTTCACACGCTTCACAAGCGCCTACTTACCCGAGTCCCATGGTTGAGTCAATGATGCATTTCTTCTTCACACTCTCGTCCATTTGATGGCTACACTTCCCAAATGGAAACACATTAACTCGAGGCGATAATTTCGAATCTAAATTTGATTGGAAATCGAGTCCATGTAAATTATGGGGATTGAGTATCCGATCGATAAATCAACATTCTATCCCGAGTTCTTTTCGTAAACTTCAATGTTTTTAATCGTAGCCCAATTCGCTTTCCTCGAAGTTACTCGATATCTTTTTACCATGCCTACTGCAAAAGCATATATCCGGTCTCGCATACGATAATGCATACATAAGGTTTCCGATAAATGAAGCACAAGTAATACCTTTCATGTCATCTATCTCCTTTTCGCCTTAGGGAACATTTTCTTGATAGATGGATTCCAAGTCCGAAAGGTATGAATCCTTTCTTGGAATCTTGCATCTTTCAATTGTTTCAAAAACCGTGTCTATGTATGAAACTTGCGATAACCCGACCATCCTTTTCTTGGATCTTGATCCCAAGGATGTGTCCCGCTTTTCCCTAAGTCTTTCATATCAAACTGCTTTTGAAAACCATGCCCTTACGCCCCGATCACACCTTCACATCGTTCCCGGCGATCACAATGTGATCTACGTGCAATCTAAGAATACCAATGCGCCCGACACGCGTTTTATACACACAACTTTTCAAACTCGTTTTTGATCAAAACCCATAAGACTTTATAATATGATCAAAACTTTGGTTCCAAGTTCGATGCCCGCTTGAGTCCGTGAAATGGACCTCTTGAGCTTTTACAAACCGGGTGTTCTTGCCCTTTTCAATGAAAACTAGGGGTTGTTGCATATGGATCTCTTTATCAAGACTTCCGTTAAGGAAAGTCGCCTTGATATCCATTTGCCGATTCAAAGTCGAAAATGCTTGTGACAATCGATAAGAGAATACGGATGGACTTAAGCATGGCTATGGGCTAAAAAAGTTTCCACATAATCGATCCCATTCTTTCCGAAAGTATAACCTTTCACCATTAGTCTTGCTTTTAAAGGTTTCAACCTTCCCGTCCGGTCCTCTTTTCCTCTTATATACCCACTTGATCCAATGGGTTTGACCCATTAAGTGGTTCGACTAGCTCCCACACTTTATTATGAAACATAGAACCCATATCACTTTCATTGCTATTTGTCAAGAAATCGCATCCTTATCTTAGAGTGCCTCATCATATGTCCATGGGTCCGATTCCTGAATCAAGTCCGAGGACTCTCCTATTCCCATGAATCTCTCGGTCATCAAACAACCCTCCCACTATAACGAGGCTCCTTGCCAGAAAACGACGCTTGGTATATCATCTAGTACAATGCGACCGAGGTTTGCCCTCTAAGCTCATTTAAGGTAATCTCACTGGTTTCTTTGGTTCTATAGTTTTCTTCCAAACTCTAAAGTGGGTGCGGATGTCCACCTTTTGATCTTCTAACTATAGAACATTCACCCTTTTTGTTCCTGGGGTATCCTACAAAAAAAATTTTTTAATTCGATCGAGGATCCACTTACCCGCTTTCCTTGTCCAACACGAGTTTATTAACACCCCAAAAGTTCTCATGTGTCTCTTACTAGACTTGCGCGCCTCCACAATTCTTTGGGGTTCGAACCCATTTGGATAGCACCAAGTTCGTAATGTAAGTCGTTGTTTTCCAAGGTATGACCCCGAAACGACTTTGAAGATCCGTGATAACTCATCATTGATCTAACCATTTCCAAAAGAATTATGTTGCTTCGCTCTCCGCAATCCCCGCTTTTGTTGAGGGGTTCCGTGCAAAGAGTCGATACAATCCTTCATCGATAAGTAGTTCAAAAACTCATCACGAGGTATTGCTTCCACGATTATATCGTAGAGACTTGATACGCTTTTCCCATATGATTCTCTCGCTGCCTTAAATTCTTTAGAATTTCTCAAAGGACTCGATTCACGCTTCATAAGGAAAATGTACCTTGAGTAATCATCAATAAAATTACTCATAACCTCCTCTTGCTTTGGTTAACATTGAACTACGACATCTATGTGAATGATCTCTAACACTTTTTAGCCCCATTCCCTTGGCTCCAAATGCCATCTTGGTCATATCACCCTCCAAACATGATTCGCAGTGGATCCGATTCAATCTTGGAGACTTCCAAAGTGAACCATCTTTCACCAACCTTTGATCCTCTTTGGATTTATATGACCCAATCTTAGATGCCAAAGAAGTGTCTCGCTCACGCCCCGATGAACGTTTTCTTTTCTCGAAATAGTTGATGTGTTATAGGATACATTTCGTGAGTGGTGTGCAAATTAATTGTATAGAGATTTTCCATCAATGTCCCGTAAATATACACTCATCATTTCAAAAATGATGTCATTCTTATTAGAAGAAACTTAGTGTCCTTTAATCGATTTTTTAGAAACCGAAAGTGAATTCTTTCTAAAACCGGGAACATAAAGATAATCTCAAAAAAAACTTTTATCTTCAAAAGATAGGTGCACTTCTCCCATCGCTTTAATCAAGCACTCATGTAGCATTGCAATGTCTCGCTACTTGCGTAGTATTGCAATAATCGTTACTACCGTAAGATTACAATATATGCCACTTACGAAAGCATTGCAATGTCTTCTACTTTAAGTAACTTTACCCAAAGGTGATGAGGATCTCACTCCCACTATGTTGCCGGATCATTTAGAACCCGTGAAGCCAACATGATTAGTGGATCTCGTATCAACCACCCACGAATGAGAAGTATCTACGCTAAACAAGTTTCAACAACTAGTGTATGAGAATTACCTTTCTTTCCGCCCCTTTTGGGGTTGGAACAGCAAAACCTCCATTGTCCTCTCACCGCAGCTAAGCACTTCCTCTTTGGATTTTCCTCGACACAACAAGCATTCTCATCTTACCATTGCCCTTGGCAATAGTTGAGTTTTATTGCATTATGGCCTTTGGTCCTCTTTTTATCTTGCCTACCCTTGGCCTAAGATGAAGATGGACCATTCCATTTGTCAAAGCTTGAGTTTGGTGCCTTATCATCATTTCGCCGAGTCCAAAAGTTTGCAACAAATTAGCTTAGCGAGGCCAAAATGCTAAAAACCTTTTCTCAAGAGAATGAAGTACCAAATTCATCCGAGTATCCAGATCATAACTGCAGACTCGAGAATCTCAAGTTTGTTCGGATGAGCCATCTATTTTGAGGACGTAATCCCTTACGGGTTTTCCCTCCACCATTTCAAATGACATCATCTCTCATAAGGTGATCCGACGAGTCCCGCATGTTTTGACTCGTCCCGTTGGCTCATCCGATTTTTTGTGTGTCAAAATCCACTTGTGTGCTTTTATGCGCTTAGGACAATTATAATTTTCCAATCAATATAGTTTCCATACATATTGCATTGACTTTAAGTATAATGAACAAAGGGATTAAAAGGTTGTGACATGATGAACCTAAATAAACAATAATATGCATAAGCACAAATATATCACAAGGTTTGATCACATGCCATCATATTTAAAATCTCAAAAAAATATGAACAATGATCACCAACATCTCAAAAACAAATTTTTAAATAAGCCACGTTGGGTGGGTCATTATTTAAACACATTCAAGCCGGGTTACAAACAAGAACAGCCATAAACCCCTAATATCCAGATTAATAGTTGGCTCCTCACTCACCAATATAAAATTGACAGGACTCCTAGAAGATATGCATATCAATTTTATACCTAAGTAATAACCATGATTAAATACGTGATTACTATTTCGCTTTGATCGAGCCTCGCTGGGAGGTCATCGTCGCCACTAGTAATAACCCACAATCATCCGCTTGGAATTCATTCATGTGAAACCTATTCTTTGACCGTCCCGTTGGGGGAATTTCTCCAAAAGAATTCACAAATAAATAAATCATGGAGGTCAAAAATTAATTCAATTTTATTATCCTAATAAAATTGTCAATTAATTATTTAACATACTTAGTAATTTTGAAGTTGAGATTTTTCCATTTGGCAACCCTCATGCAAACACATTTAAACAAATTAAATAAAGCATAAGATAAAGACAAATAAAATCAAGCAAAAATGAAAAAATAAACATATTGGGCACAAATTATCCAATTGTCATGGTTTGATTTTTTTTGGCTTGATCTTGAAGAAACACGCCTCGAATTTCTCCCACTCGCTTCGTCTCTTTAAAATACTTGCCTCGAACCGCCACGCCAAGGCAAATGCAAAATGAATGGATGCACGCCTTGATCCGCCGCCGCTGCTGCCGGGGATGATAGGGCACCTCGGCACCGGCTGGCGGACACGCCATGCTGCCTCGGCCAGGCGCCTCGCCGGCAGAGCGGCAGCGATCCTCGGCGGCGGCAATCCTTCGCCGCCCGCCCGCCTCGCCGCGACATCGGCCCCTCGCCCGCGTCTCCATGGCCGTACGTCTTGTATCCGCCCGTCACAAACTGAGCACGCCCGCCCGATGCAAGGCTTTGCATCTCAGATCTCACCCTTCGGCCCGGCCTCGCCTGCGCCCGTGTCGTGCCCATGTACTTCCAGCGCCACGCCTTCGTTGGTTAGATTTAGGCCCTTTAATTCTTCATCTCTTGGATTCCGATCCTGGGTTTCAATTTATTTACAAAAAAATAAATAAACTCTAGATCTAGACTAGTCTATTACATTGATCAAATCAAACAAATCCTAGTCTACTTTCATTGGATTTTCTCACGAGGCAAAACAAATCGAGCGAATCAATTAAGAACCACGGTTTATATGCATGCAAAATAAAACATTAAAATCCATGACAATTGGATACACCAAAATGTATCTAACAGATTCTACTATCCAATTTCAAATTTAATGTTCACGAATTAAATTACAATTTAAAAATTCAGAGTCTTAAAACAAAGGGCTCGATACGGATGTTGGGGAATGATTCGATGATCTATTCGGGGTGAATATTTAAATACAAATTTAATTCATTAATTATTACTAGCATGAATTAATCCTATATTAATTCAAATAATAATTGCAACAACATATCATGCATATAAAAAGCCACGTAAAACCTACGACGCGGAATCTACGGGTTTACGTGAACGTACCTCTCCGGGATAAGCAAAGTGACTTCGGTCGGACGGACTAACCAAAAGGACTTCCCAAGTATTCCTTAGCCCTTGCTCGTCAATCCGGGTGGAAGGATACTCAAACAATTAACAAAAGGAAAAAATAAACTTTGTTGCACCACTTATGTGGATTTGCTAATATTTCCAAAGACATGGAATTGTACTTGGGAATGAACTAATCATCCCCTATTTATAGGAGGGAGGGCACGAAATTTTGATGAATTTTCAATGTGAAAAGACTTTTTCTTGTCACCAAGAAATCTTGAATATATCCCATATATTTTTTTTTCCCATAATTAAAATATTCCACAAAAATCCCACCTCCCTCTATTAAGGGTAATTTTCAAAATATTAGCACAAGAAACCAAGATTTGGATCTTCTTGAATTTATGAGATATTCTTGTATTTCAAGAAATACATATCTTCCATAATATCTTTTCAAGAAAATCAAGAAAATCTTTCCTGCCCATAATATTTCAAAAATTTCGAAAATTCTCAATGAATAACCAAGTGGGAGATTTCTTGAATTTAATGAGATAATCTTGTATTCCAAGAATACATATCTTCATTCCATAACAAAATTCAAAGAAAATCTTTCTCCCTCTTTTATCCATAATTTTCAAAAATTAAGAGGAAATATAAGCAACAATATTTATTTTATTTTAATCACCTTTTCAGTTATTGGACTATTTGTTGGGCTACTCAGGGGGCCTTTAGGAGAATTAAGATTGGACCTTCTAATGGATCTTGAATATCTAATATTGAGCCACAATATAATTCAAGCCCATAAATATTAATTAATCCCACTACATAATTAATATTGCACTATCCATCTTAACCCATATTACAGTCAATATGGCTCCCGGTCATTATTTCCCGTGTTTAAGATTATCTAGCCCATTAATTAATTCAAGCCACTGAAATAGCTTTCCATTAATTAATATCTTTTGTCCTTGGTCGAGGAACGGTTCAACATTATTATCCATACCTAAAACAAATTCCACTTGCAAGATTTAGTATGATAAAGCTTATGAACCTCCCAAGGGCAAATCAAACAAAAAGCGTATTTGCACACGATTCTTCAGATTAAATCTTAGCAATCACACGTGACCAATAATATTGCCCAAGATAAAGTGCGTATTGAATCTCTCTCGATTCGCTACCCATGATAAGTCAAAGCAATAGTTACCGATCCCACGGATCCTATTTAAGGGACGAAGGTTAAGAAACAACGAACCATCGAGGTCTAATTCTTCCTTGTTCGATTCTCAAGAATTTATCCTCCCAGAGGGTCCTATTTAGCGATCACCATCATGCACTAGTGTAATCTCTTGGTCAAGACAAACAAATCTGAGCCTTACACCTCAACCTTTCGCGATGGTTGTTCATTTCCATCTAGGTCGTGAATGGGCGTTACTTATAGTTACAAAGGGATCGTTAATTTAATCTTCTCGTGATCGGGTATCACTAAATTAACTACAATGTAACACGTCTTTAATTATTGAATGCTTATGCAAAGAAATATATATAACATTCAATCATATTTAAAGCATTAGTGATAAAAACAATTTATTTCAATAAATAAGTCTGGAAATTCAGTTTCGATTATACAAAGTAAAAAGCATACTTTTCAGTATAATCCCCAACACTTTGTAAGGTTACGGGAAATTTATACGCAACTCAAGAGCTCAAACCTATTCTTGCAAAAGTTAAAGCACTCGAAATACCTTGAATTTCCCAAGTGCTTCTATATTGAAGAGAGCTCACTTTACTAAGCCTAGCTTGATAAGATTTATCCAAAGCTTAGTCGAGATATCCTAACCCTTTGCATTGTGCTTCATTGTAAGGGATATCTCATCCTAGTTGAAACCAACCAAGAAACCCCAAACCACTTGAGAAGGTAGTTGAGTGTGTTTTGTTGGTGAGAAGAGTTGTAAAGAGTTAGTAAACTACGCGAGTAGTCGAAAACTCTAGAGGAGAAGTTAGTAAGCTACGCGGGGTAGTCCGAAAAGCTTGTGTGTGATTGAGTAAGTAAACTACGGGTAGTAATTTAAAACTCAAGGTCGGATTGAGTAAGTAAACTACGGAGTAAATCGTAAAACTTCAGGGGCGAATTGAGTAAGTAAACTACGAGGTAGTCGAAAAGCTCGAAGTTGATAGTGAATTTCTCTTAAGAGTCGAGAGAGTGGATGTAGGAGCTTGAGTCTCCGAACCACTATAACCTGTTGTGGTTCTTTATTCTTTCCTTATCTGTCTTAAATGTTGCATTGACTTGATTTTGAAAGCATACTTTTCATCGATATTCATTTGGAATCAATCCAATTGAAGTTGCATAAGTGAATCACAAATTAATCACTATTTCATAAAGGGAAGGTCTTTTCAAAGAAAGCTTAAAACGAGTATAATCTAAGGGCCAACCATTCAAGACGACCGAAAGAAGAACAGATAGTTATCAAACCGAACTCTCGTCGAGAGGATTCATAAGCTAGTTATCTGATCCAAGCAACTCGGGATCTCTCGACACTCGTGATTGATTTGGGACTATCTCGAGGTTTCGAAAGCGACTTTCGGGATCCTTTGTCTCAATAGACTTTGACTCGGAGCGATCCGTCTTCTCCGAACCTAATCTTCGTGATTATCTCGACCCAAGTGACCTCGAAGAAGAAAAAGTTTTAAAACACCTAACACGTGTATTCCCCCATACACGTGTAAGACTACTTACACCGACCAACACTTATATATATATATATATATATATATATATATATATATATATATATATATATTTGTATTGATATACTTCATGCATGTTTTAATTTGTTTTATTGACTATTTATTTATTTCATGATGTGTATGTGTTTATTAATTTATTTGATGTTTTTTATTATTAATTTGATGTATATATATTATATATATTATAGTATAAAATTTGGTTTTTAGTTTTGGTTTTGATTTTTATATAAACAGGATTTTAAAAATATAAATTAAAATTAAAAAAAAATATTGGACAGCGGTTTTTAACCGCTGTCCAAGTGTATTTATATATATAAAAATTAAAAAAAAGGGTAAGAGAGCGGTTTGTAAATCATTTGTCCAAATGAATATTCTTGACAAAATGTTTTAAAACCGCCTTTTAGTGCAATATCTTGGCAACGGTTTTTTATCAGCTGTCCAAACTTGGACAGTTATTACTTGAAGAACTGTTATAACTGCTCTTCAAGATCATTTTTAACAGCTCTCCAAGTCCAAATCTGTATTAGTGAACATGCAAACGAGTATAGTTTAAAGGTTTTCACATCTTCGCATGAGCTATATTTAATAGTTCTCCAACTAGTAAATTAGCCTAGTAGTGAGTACTTATAAGTCGTGAGCTTAACAATCCAAAAAGCCAGCTTATTAGCTGAATAATGATTTTTTTTTTTTTTAAAAAGTCTATTCACCCCTCCTCTATACATTTTACCATCATTTAGACATTTTTAATCTTTAAATTAACTGCAAACAATTTGCCTATATAAATGTAATTTATAGGTAAATTTATTTGTATGTCCTTTATAAACTACAAATATAATCTACGGAAAAGAAAATAGTCTAGGAAATTATTTGTGTAGGTAATTTATTTATATGCAGAATTTACAAATGTATAGGTAATTTGTTTGTCTTCTAAAATTTTAAGAAATTATAGACAAATCATATGCAATCCTCACTATTTAAGGACTGAATTATTTTGTTGAAAAATTGCATAGTCATTTAAAAAATTTTGTAGACAATTTTTTTTTTTATTGTAGTGACCTGGGCCAAGTAATAATGATCGGAGGAATATATTACATTTGAGACACACTTGTATGAGACGGTCTCACAGTGAGAATGAACATAATTTTGGCATTGTGCTTTAACACTTTGAAAGGGGTGGGTGTTGATTTGTTCTAATTTATAACCCGTATCATATATGAAACCATCGCATACAATTTTTTTGTTTTTTGTCTTTACTACTACATTTACTATAGGCATTAGGCAGTGTGCATGTTGTCATGGTTTTGAGGTATAAGGACATTCCCAATGGAAAGACAAAAGAGGAGGCAATGACAGATTTGTTGAGAAATACCCCTTCAATGGAGAGGCAAATTGAAGGCAAATTTAGGGTTGGTGAACAGTGTGTGAGATATTTGATGATGCATTGTTCACCCGGCAATAATTTATTTTTTTCTATTTTCATTTTTTTTATCAGGTTTCTTGTTTTCATTTAATTTAAATTATGTAATATTATTTTAAGTGAATAAAATAATATATTGATTTAAAATATGTAAATTTTTTTAGTATTAATATGAGATTGTGATGAATTGTGTTATTGAACTTTGATATTTTATATCAAATCTTTTCAATAAATTAAATTTTATATCATTGAATCATTGTGCATTATTTTTTTATTAAATATATCATATTTTAATTATGTTTAATTTTTTAAAATTTAAATGTAAATATAAAATTATAAATTTGATAATATACAAATATTAGATAAAATAGAAAATAAATTTGATTAAATTAAGAATATTCTAAGAGAATATTACGTTAAGTTAAAATTTGAGTGTAATGGTTGGGAGTGATTTTATTGTTGGAGACAAATTTCAAGAAAATTTGGTGAAGTGAAGTTAAATTTGGTGAGATGCAGAGCATTGTAACTGTTTTTTTTTTTTTTTTAAAGTGTTATCATAACTTGTAAATCTGCTTTGAAAAAATTATTGAAAATGGATATATCACTCACCTATACATGAATTAGGTTTCCATCAAATTTCATGTTGTGGTAGTATTACTTACTCAATTACAATTTCAGAATTATTTCGAATTGATGAAGGCAGACTTTACATGAATGCACAATTTATTTTTTATGCTCTCAAGAGTTGGGAGGGATGAAATGATGAATTGATGATACTTAGGTTAGTGGGATTATAGGTACGTATCAGCCGCTTATGTGTCAAGTTCTCATTTTTCTAATTTATCTTGTTCTCATGATGAAATATTATGACACATTGTTTGATTAGGGCTTTTAAATAATTTTTATTTTTTTCATTATTTGATTGAAATTTAGTGAAAGAATTTATTTTTATCTAATGACACATTGATTTCATCACATCTAAAAGCACTAACCTATAAGATGTGAAATTAATTCATTTATTATCTCTGTCTTACAAAGATTAGCTCTCACTTTTCACACAAAATAATCAAATATTATTTACTGCGTTTGAAATTCTATATTTTACCCATAATTCTTTTAATATATGCTTATTTATTGGATGACAAAATAAAAGATTGTATTTTATAAATATATTAAACAAAGTATACCCTTCTAAAGACAAATGACCACAATTTAAGCGAAAGAGAACTTTTATTTTTTCTAGTCAGGGGGAGTACATTATGAATTTATGGATGATATTCTTGAGATTTTTTTAACTTGTACAATAAAATTTAAAGAGCTGGTATGCTGTGAAACTTGTTCACCGTGAAACTTGTTGACCGTGAAACTGATTTATTTTTACACTTCAATTATCACGATTACACTCTTTAGTAATATATAGGTCACACTCTTTAGTTATCACGACCACACTCTTTGCTGTAATATTCATCACACCCTTCATTTTTATAAGTAATATTCTTTATAGTAAAAAATCACACTCTTAAACTATATAAATCACATTCTTTAGTAATATAAGTCACACTCCTAAATCAATTTCACCGTGAAACTTGTTCACCATATGCTTTCCCAAATTTAAAATATCGTCAGTTTTTTTTCCCAAAAAGAAGACAAATATTTAATTTTAGGCTTATTGAGTTTATTTCTAATTAAGTGATGTTTTAGATTTTTTTTTCCTATTTTTTTTTCACCCCTATCTCAATCTCACGAAATAGAAAAGAGATATGGGGTGAGAGAAGATACGGAATAAAATAAGGAGACGAGACAAAAAATTGTATGAATCAAAGTTCATGGTAAACCCTCATTTTTTAAATGTCACTGTTATATATACATACTATTATTGTTATACATAGACACTATTACTGTTATGTTTATTTAGTGTTACTGTTTAAAAAATATTTTTAACAATTATAACGCATAAATATAACAGTAATTGTATTTATGTATAATAGTGATAGAGCTCATTGTAAATTCGAGTGCAAATAAAATCTATTCTAAAGATTGTGGGTGATAAAAAAATATTAACAAAGATATATTTTTCATTGTACAACTATTCCTAGTTTTATACTTAAATTTTAAAATATTGGTTACTTAGGAAGGAAGGGAGTATTAAATTTCATACTCCAATTAATACAAAAGGAAATGCTAGTATAATATTACATGTTTTCCCATAATATTTACTCCTACTTTAAAAGATTATATATCTTCAATTTGAAAATATTATTAGTATTTTTAATTGATAATAAAGGTAATATTACTTGCCTAATCATCCGTGATCCCCTCCTTAGGCAAGCAATTAACATTTATAAGTTGATGTAATATAGTATTTTCTTCTATTCTTTTAAAATATCATTTTGACCTTTTACATAATGACAAAAATCAAAAATTCGTATGAGATGAGGTACCAACTAGCACAAATCAACATCGACCAATCTAAAGTATTAAAATGTCATATCTGAATTATATTCCATCCATGAGACCGTATTCCAAGTATGCCTCAATATACAATTAAACGACATTTTATATTTTCAAGATTAATTAATTATATATCTTCTTAATTTACCTTTAAAGTATTAAGAAATATTTTAAATAGTAATAATTTTTTTTGTTTTGTAAAATTTCAAAATAATTAATTTAAAAAATAATTGAAAATTAGTGATTCTTTTATAGAGTATATCTCATTAGCACCAAATGCACCATATAACTCAAATGTATTATAAAAACGTGCAATTTACTTTATTGAAACGTTCAACTTGTTAACATTTGAACAAATTAAATATTTCAGGAAAACAAAATATACGGTGCAATTATAATTTAATACATACCTCTTTTTAATATATGTGCATTGATTTTAAACGGAAGGAAATCAACTCTTCTGTTAAATAAAACAATATTAATTAATAAATATTACTATAATATTAATATATAAATATAATAATATAAATTTTATCCTACTTTCTTTCATAAAGCACATACTCTCTCCATCCTATTTTTGACTATCCGGTTACTGTAGACACGGAGATTAAGAAAAAATAGGAAATAATAGTATTAAATGGTGTAAAGTGGGTAAAGTGAATTTAATGAAAAGATATAATAGTATTAAATGGTGTAAAGTGGATTTAATAAATATAAATAATAATATTAAATAGTATTAAAAAATAATTTATTTCTTTTTAAAAAAATAATCAAATAAAATTAAAATAGTTATTTAAGAAAAGTGGACAACTAAAATTAGAACGAGGAGGGAGCATCATTTAAGAGGATCACACTTTTTTTTTTTAAAATCACACGTCAATTTAATATCCAATATAACTAAAAAATAATGGGCTGTACCTGTACTTTAGTGTATCAGATCCATTGAACAGCCCCGGCACGTGCCTGGGGCGGGCCCCACAGCCACAGTCACGTTTGTCCCAACACATCCATAATTACGAAAGATCCTCATGTCTTGACTAACAAACTCTTCGCGTACGGCCACATCGGGACCTGTACTGCACCTCCACGTCACCCACGCCGCACCTGATTTTACCCAACTGCCCCTGTGACAGCGAGTGGTTCGCAAAATAGGCCCCGCCGAATTTGGCTTTATTGTACTCCCTATTTTCTATTTTTTATTATTGTTTAATGTAGACACGTAGATTAAAAAAAAATAAAAAATAATAATATTAAATGGTGTAAAGTGGGTAAAGTGAGTTTGGTAGAGAAAAATAATAGTATTAAATGGTGTAAAGTGAGTTTGGTGAAAAAAAATAATAATATTAAATAATATTGAAAGTTGTTTTATTTCTTTTTTAAAAATAATCAAATAAAATTAAAACGATTATTTATAAAAAATGAACAATCAAAATAAGTACCGATAAAATAGTACGTTTGAGGGGTTATTTATGGGAGTTGGAGATGGGGACAGGAATTTAATGCCTAGGTTAGCAGCCCACATTTTGTATTTACTTTACAGTTTTCCACCCTTTATCTGCATTTACTATGTGATCACCCATACTCCCTCGTTTTCCTAAATTCAATGTCAATAAATGCCTTGCATATCTCCTTTTAACGCTTTTATATATATATATAAAAAAGTATTGAGTAATACTTGTATGTATCGGTTGTAGAGCAATTATTCATTTCTTTTGGAAAAATATGATCCCTCTTTATTTTATAATTTGTCTCAAATTATAATTTTTTCTATTAAAAATACAAATGATTTAAAGTGTTCATATTTAATAGTATATATTGAGATTAAATATAATTCCTTTTGTATGCGGTCATTTAAAGTGTATTGATAAATTCAAAAATATAAGTCCAAAAAATAATATTTTATTATTTAGTATTGTTCCGTGAAAATCACTTATCATAGGAGAATTCAAAAATTAAAAAAGTTGTGTCATGAAAAGGATTTTAAGTGATAATTTTATGCATATTTATACATATGAAGTGAATAAATTAGTTGGAGTATATATATATATTAAAAGTAATGATATTTTGTAATAACATTGAGAATATTATAAAATTGTATTTTATGAAAGTTATTTTACTTTTAGATTGTGAAAGCTATTTTGAGACATATAAAAAGAGCGTGCATCGAAAAGCGTCTCATACAAATGTATATTAAATAATTAATATTGTTAATTTGTTATATGACAAACTGTTCATTGAAAATCATTAATACAGATAAAGACTACGCACAAATTTAATTGTACAAGTGGCATATACTAGAATTTGCCATTTTATTTAATTTGGTGATTGACTAGTCTGAATTGCGATACTGACAATTCATCCCTAAATTAAATTTTGGACGGATTCTCTATCTCTCACAATTAATTTATTTTGGATGGATTCTCTCTCTCCCCAAAACCAACTTTCTGGAATGTATAAAACCCCACAACCCCATTTTTCTCTCTACTCCATTATACACTTCTCTCTCTCTCTTTTCCACAAGTCAAAAATATCATGGCAGTTGAAGCAACGCATTTCAATCTTTTTACTCTGCAAGAGAGGTGAATTAGTTTGCCTTTTTTATTCGATCTGTTTCTTCTTCGTAGTTTTTTCCTCATATTTGGTTTTGACTGATGTCTATATAAAAATTTGCAGAGATTTGGTGAATTCTTCGAACAACGAACAACGGATGTGTTTTCCGGCGAATCCGATTAAGAATCATCAACCGTTTTATCAGCAGGCGGTTTGCGATTCGATTTTCCCCAAAAAATCAATCAACACTGAAAGCGGCGTCACCTGCAACATGAGAAAACGATGCAGAGATTCCGTCGGAGGAGATTTTCCGGCGGCCGGGATATTCAATGTCGTCGGTGAAAACTTTTTGCCTCAAACGCAGCAATTCCAGTTGGAGATCGACGCCTTAATCTCCCAACATGTAAGCTTTTTGTCCTTTTTTGTAAGATTAATATTAATTCACAAATCTGTATAATTTTTTTGTGTGAAATTCAATCTGTACTATAAGGAATTGAGATTGCAATCTTCAGATCGTAATTTGATTAAAAAAATGATCAATTGCAATTTGATTAAAAAAAAAATTATACAACAGAGTTGCTGATTTCTAATTTTGCAGGCGAAGAGAATCAAATCCGAAATACAAGAAAGGCAAATGCAACAAACAAAGCTCTTAATCGCATCAATCGGAGAAGGTGCACTGAGGAAATTAAACGAAAAAGACGAACAAATTCAGAAAATGATCAAACTAAACATGTTCCTTCAAGACAGAGTTAAAAGCCTCTACATTCAAAACCAATTATGGCGAGAAATGGCGCAATCAAACGAGGCCACAGTCAATTCCCTCCGTACAAATCTCGAAAATGCCCTCGCCGAAGCCGGCGGCGCCGCCGCCGTGGACGACGACGCCGAATCCTGCTGCGATAACGGTGATGCTATTCATAACGAGGGTTACAAGAGGAGTTGCTACGGTGACAGGCGGTGCAGGCGGTGCGGCGTGAAGGAGGCGTGCGTGCTGCTGTTACCGTGCAGGCATTTGTGCCTCTGTAACGGTTGCGGGAGCGGGCCCCACCAGCCAAAAGCGTGCCCCGTGTGTAACTGTAGCATGAACGCCACATTGCATGTTAATAACATGTAATCGAATCAATAGATAGGAAATTTGAATTAGCCAGCGGAAACACTTTCTTTATTTGATAAATCATTTTTTTGTATTTTTGTTTATTATGATTTGTTTGTTTTTGATTAGTTAATTAATCCGATTATTTTATTATACTCACATTTTTTTTTTGGAAGATATTTTCCCCCTTTGATTTGGTTATGTGAATTTCTTATTTAAATGGTATATTTCGTGATTTGAAGAAAGTGGTGATAATATTGTATTCGTTTATCGGTGTGCATGTTATTAATAAATATAATTATACGAGAATCTGACATTTGAAAGATACTGTAATTAGTTTAAAGCTGGGTATCTAAAATGTAGCCATGTTCTACACTTTCTTTCTTTTAAAATTTTCTTTAAGATCTTTTGAGACCGTTAATAGTGCAAGAACATCAATTGCAATTCCTCATTTGAAAATAGATTTGACTTTTTTTTTTAAGTTACGTAATTAAATTTGGAGATTTTGTTCACATGTGATACTTTTCAGTAAAAAATTCTAATATTATTGATAAAAATAATTAAAAATGACTAGCTTATATTCATATGCATAAGGTGCACCGTGCACTCTATAATATATTTTAGAAACTTACAACTTGTTGTATTGAAATTTATAATTTTTTTATATTAAAATGTTTAAATGTGTCCGTAAATCATAGTTTCATGTCTCAGTATAATAAATCACAAATTTTAATGCATTAAGTTGAAAATTTTTAAAATAGACCGTGACAAGACTTTGAGTTACATATATAATAAAATGCATACAAAACTGTGTCATCATCTTGTTGTTACAATTTTGAAAGATTTCTGATTCAAAATAAGAACAAAACTTATATTTTTACAGATTTAGTGATTAGTGATACTTTTGAAAGACTTATCATAGAGTTGGCAAAAAACATGTCAACATAAATTTGGTCCCCCCAGTAAAAAATCTGGTAACATGGTCGACTTTTTGGTAAGAATCCTATTTCTGAAACCTACTTATGATTCTTTATCTGTTTGGGTGGTCCTCTTTTGTATTATTACTATTAATTATGGGCATGCCTTTTAACCATTTATGTTAAATGTTACAATAGCATTATAGCACCACAGTTTGTGCTCATAAATGCTAATGTAATGAATATCGAAACTTTATTGACTTGAAAATATATAGTAGTAATTCTTTATTTTCTTTTAGGGGTAAATGGATATTCTATTCCTTTAAAATTTGTAATACTATTATGTTTGTTTAGACTCCACTTGCAATACCATTATGTTAGTGATACATTATCATTTAATACATGACAAGGACGGATTATAGAGGGGTTACACCGGGCTCCAGTCCAGTGCAAGACCCTACTAACTTATTTATTATTTGTATATAATATATGAAGATAACTCAATATATGTATTTAAGCCCACTGTAATATTATTTTTTTATTTTATATTTAATTTATAAATCTCAATCTAAAATTAACTCTTTATTCAGTTATTAAATTAAGATACAACTTAATATAAAAAAATTTTCCTGATCTATCTGTCTCTCCTTCTTTTTTCTTTTTCTTATTATAATTTAATTAAAGTATTAAAACACAACAAAAAAATTATTTTATTATAATTTTAAATGTGTTTTCTTGAGGCTCTCACACCTAAATATTTAGAGTTTAATCATCTGAATATGATTTTATTTTTTTCGTTTAGTATTTTTATTTATTTAACTTGTTCAATACTTATTAAATATCTACATTGTTCTCTCAATTTTTGTCTTTTTCTTTTGAAGAATATGTATTAATAATTTATTTTTTATTTGTTATATATTATGATAATGATAAATTTTTTGTCACTTTAATATTTAAAAAAAGAAATTATAAATGTAATTAATTACTAACATGAGTTAAATGAGATATTTTTGAAATGATTAAAAAAATACTGAGTATAAGTTGTATAATTTTATTTTAATTAAATATTAGTATTTATTAATAAAAAAACAACATATTTTATAAATGAAGACCAATCTTTTGAAATAGATAAATTCGAACTTAATTATTGATAAGTTTTATGTTTTGAAATCTCATATGACACCACTTAAATTAATATATTAAAAAAATGCTATGTGTAAATATAAAATTTTAATGTGACGAAACTTCAAAAAAATTCAGCCGACCCCACCGTTAAATCCTGGATCCATCCCTGAATACATGTGATACTCATAATTATGATAAAATACAAATGAAAGGAAATAAGACGGATCTTTGGTGCACTAGGTGCATGTTCACTCAATAGTGTATTTTAGAAACATACAATTTATAGCATTAAAACATACTACTTGTTAACATTGGACGTATAATTTATTTTACAAAAATAAATTACACGTTTCAATGTAACTAATAATATATTGCAATGAAACGTATAATATAAGAGGAAGCTGGGGAAATAAAGTGGGAAGAACAGATGACGCGACACATGATTAAATTATTTTTATAAAATTGATATTACTGATATACTTTCTCAGTCCAAAGACACTCCTTTTTTTTCCCAAATTGTAGACCTCTTTCTTATTAAAAGTTATAAATTATTTAACATTTTCCTACTTAATATACATAGGGTATTTTGTTTTTGAAACTTTTAATATACATTGGGGGTAATTGCTAAAAACTATAAAACAGTAATAGGGTGTTACCATTAGATACATTCACTGTTCCAAACTGCTAATAACTACAAAAATTAGGCTGAAAATGTCCAAATTAACCTTACAATCTATATTCAAGTTTCCAATATAGATACAAACAGTGAGATACAAATATCACTTCCTGTTGGAGATATCACTTCCTGTTGGGGTTATACTGAAAAGTATGCTTTTATTTTGTATAACCAAACTGAATTTTCTTATTTATTCACTGAAATAAACTATTAATCACTGTTGCATTAAATATGAATAAATGTTATATATATTTATTTATTGCAAACCCGTTCAATAAGTCAAGACGATATTTGTAGTTTGGTGATTTAATTTGGTGATACCAAATTCACAACCCCGATGGAAATGAACAAACCATCATGAAAGGTTGAAGTGTAAGACCCAGATTGGCTTGTCTTGACCAAGGAATTACACTAACAAGATTTAAGTCTTGTTGAATAAGATTTCCATGTGAGGACAAATTCTTCAAGATTTAATATACAAGAATTAGACCTCAGTGGTGTGTTGTTTCTTAATCTCCGTCCCTTAAATAGGATCGTGTGAAATTAATAACTATTGCTTTGACTTATGATGGGAAGAGAGTCAATGCGATTCGATACATTATATCTTGGGCAA
This sequence comes from Stenogyne calaminthoides, assembly GCA_037126765.1. Taxonomy (NCBI): domain Eukaryota; kingdom Viridiplantae; phylum Streptophyta; class Magnoliopsida; order Lamiales; family Lamiaceae; genus Stenogyne; species Stenogyne calaminthoides. The sequence continues at coordinate 5,056,640 of JBBCBC010000026.1, read as the reverse complement.
TATTATTAATTACATGACGATTGCTAACATTTAATACGGAGAATCGCGTGCAAGTACGTCTTGCTTGATTTGTCCCCTTGGTGGGCTCAAAACATTTATCGTACCAAATCTTGCAAGTGAAAATTTATTTTCGGTATGGATAATAAAGTTGAGCCGTCTTTACTCCAAGGACAAATATATTAATTAATATAAAGCTTGTTCAGTAGCTTAATTAATTAATGGACTAATATAATCTTAAACATGAGAAATAATGACCGGGAGCCATATTATAGTGAAATCGTAATATGGGTTAAAATGGATAGTTCAATATTAATTTTATAGTTGAGTAAATTAATATTAATGGACTTGAATAATATTTGGCCCAATATTAGAGCTTCATAGTCCATTGAAGGTCCAATCTTAATTCTCCTAAAGGCACCTCAAATAGCCTAAAATAAAGTCCAAATTAATGAAAGAGAGAATAAAATATTTTGCTAATATTTCCTAGCATAATTTTCGAAAAATATGTATGGAAAATGAAGAAAATATTGTCTTGATTTTCTTGTAGATATTTTATGGAAAGAGATAAATATTGTAGGAATACATAATTATCCCATAAATTCAAGAAGTCAAATCTTGATTCTTTTTCCCTTGTTATTTTCGAAAATATGGGATAAAAAGGGGAAGAGATTTTTATGGAAAATTTAATTAAGGAGAAAAGAATATAGGAGATATATTCAAGATTTCTTGGAGACCAAGAAAAAAAATTTCTTCCTTATTTTTCTACACTAAAAATCGGCCCCCCCTACTCACTATTTATAGGGGATGAATATTTCATTCCCAAGTGCAATTTCATGTGTTGGAAATATTAGAAATCCACAAAGGTGGTAGCATAATATTTTTTGTTTTCTCTCTTGTTAAAATCGTTCGTGTGAATCCTCCCACCGGGTTACGTTCGTGGACTTTGGGACATATTTGGGAAGTTACTTTGGGTAGATCCATCGTCTCAACTGTTGTCTCTACAAGAGGTATGTAATCTCGTAACTCCTAGTTCCGCATGTTTAGGATTTACGTGAATTACGTGTACGCATGTTGTTTAATTATTATGTTGAATTGATTTATGATTAATTCATGTTAGTAATTAATTATTTAATTTGAATATGTATTTAAAATGATCTCGAATAGATCCAGACAACCATAATTTTTCCAACACTTCCCTATGTCATGTCATCCTCTATTTTTTCAATTTAATTCAAATTTCAAACCCCAATACATTAACACAAATAGATACATAGATGGTGGATAATTATTACAAACAAAGCGGGGTGGGGGGGGGACGGAGGTGACAGAGGCAGTGGTGGCGAAAAAATACCGGTTAGAAAAGAGAGCAGAACGATGGTGGAGAAGGAGAAGACGAACACGACGGTGGTGTAGTGGATGCAGTCAGATTTTTCGAGGCGATGATGCAGTGGGGTGGAGATAGTGATGTGGGGATGACGGAGGTGATGGAGGCAGTGGTGGCGAAAAAACACCGATGAGGAATGAGAGCAGAATGATGGTGGAGAAGGAGAAGACGAACACGACAGTGGTGTAGTGGATGCAGTCAGATTTTTCGAGGCGATGATGTGGTGGGGTGGAGACAGTGATGTGGGTTGTCAATTGAGGGCGATGACAGAGGTGGTTGAATTGGACAACGAAGAAGCGAGCCGCCACGACGGCGAAGTGGTGTTAGTATGGTGGTGGCGGTGTGGTGTGTGGTTGGAATTTTCTGGTGAGTTGCAGGGTCGCGGTGGTATTGTGGTTAAAGAGGACGAAGGTTGCGCGTGGTGGAGGAAGAAAAGGATTACACGAAGGCCCGAAGCTCTTTGAAAGAAATGAAACTCCTGTTCACATATGCAATACAACATCATGTAATGCAAATGCATAAACTATTATGCAATTGTATTTACATCGTATGCAATAATGTTCTTATTGGTTCACTCATTTATTTTAGAAGTTTATTATTGTAAGTACTAGATAGATCATGTTTATTTTGTTTTAATACAATATATTTTTTTAGGATTTTATTCTTCTTTTTTCGTTTTTCTTTTATTTTATTTTGAAAAATGCATAAATAAGCTTCTAATAATTTATATATTAAAAAAGGTATGAAAAATGAAGTCCAATAAAAAATAAATTTGGATGTTGTTTATTAAAAAAAATTATTTTTTCATTGAATTAAATATAAATAAATCCACCATTTGTGATCATAATTATCACACTAAATTATTCAATTAATGATTATATAAAAAGACATGTAATCAAATTTATACTATTATTTTTTAAAAATATTCATTACACTTAGAATGATACATACTTTTAAAGAATGCAACACAACAAGTATATGCAATATAAATAAATAATTACTAAAGTTTAAACCTACAATGCAATATTGTTTACATTAATGCATTACATAATACATAAATGCAATATAAACTGTAAAGAATGCAATATGACAACATAGATTGATATATTAATAAGTATATATATTAATGAATCAACTACATTGTCAAACTAATAAAATATTTAAATAATTAAAGAAAGAAAAAAAAGAATATAATCTACCGAGACCCCATTCGATTACTTTAAAAAAGAATCTTTCATGGTTGGATTTTATTGAAGTGGAACGATAGTAGCGATTTTGGCGACGATGCAATCTTTTCCGGCGATGATGCAATCTTCTTTTGCAATTATAATCAATAATTAAACAATTTATGTAACAAAAAAAAAAATAGATATATACAACATAACTACGCACATGCATATTTTGATTCAAATTGCATAATAATAAAACTGTTTAAATAATAATATAACTATTTTGCATACTGGGAACATCACATCCAATAATTTTACCCTTTATTGCATTGAATACTATCATCTTGCACACTACAATAAACATTTCACAGTAGCATAAAATACCTTTACACGTCACAAATAGGGGGTGGTTTGGGGGTTGTCTATGTATCTAAAGACCAGATGTATAAGAAAACAAAAAACAATATCAAGATTTTTTTCAAACCATGCATATAATTCTGATTATATTCGCCAAATCTAAAAAATTAAGCACAAACACATAATCCAAAGACAAAAATAAGATACAAATAGTAAAGCCTACACGTAATTACTTTTACAAAAATAAAGAATACAAAATCAATTGATTTTATCCCTTTTCACAATTTTTACGGATGCCGCAGATGATTATTTCAAAAAGGAATTTTTCATGGTCGGGTGTGTCGCTATTGTACGAAGGTTGCGATTTCTTAAGGCAAAAAAATAATGAAAATGAAGAATACGGTGACGATTGGGCATCTGTTGCGGCCGGTGGATTTTCGAGTGTATTCGGGCCCACGAGCAAGTACGAGCCCGAAGGTGAGATTATCGTGAAGGAATTGAATCGTTTAGGAAGGGTGTGAAGGTGAGAATGAAAGAATGAGAAAGTGAGAGAATTTTTGCAGCGGTGGAAAGAGTGAAGAGGAATAATAACTTTTTGGTGGGGAGGGGAAATTTGAGGAATAATTATTTTTGTGGTGGGAGAGATGAAGAGTAATGAGGAAGCTTCCTACCCAGATGCAATTACCAGCCTTCTGTCCCATCATCTGCAAAATCGATCACATCACCTGCAAAAAATTTCTCCCAACACGCCAGAGCACGTGAAACTGGGAAAGGGGTAAAATTGGTTTTATTTTGTAGTTTTTAGCAAATATTTTATGACTTGTAGGTATTAGTAAGGGGAGGAGGTCCAATTGTAGGTATTAGTCGATGCCCCTATACATTGGGACTAAATATTATTGTTTTTGTATTCAATAAATAAAGATACATTATGAATTTAATTTATAGATGAATTCAAAATTTCAAACGCTTAAAATGATATTCCTTCTATCCACAAAAACTGTGTTCAATTCTTTGGCTCACAAATTTTAAGAAAAAATAGATAAAGTAGATAAAGTGAAGTATATTGTAGGGTATTGTGAGGTCAAATTATTAATAAAATAATTTTTGTGAGTAAAATATGTGACAATTTGAGAAATTAAGTGATAGTTGAATGATATAGATAAAATGATTATGTAGAGAAAAAGAATGAATACACTTTTGATGAACAAACAAATAAGAAAAGTGAGCAGTTTTGATGGATGGAGGAAGTAGTATTTATTGATACGTGTGAAAAATGGGAGAGTACCATCAACATGGACCGATAGAGTAATAATGATTATTATATCGATAAGGTTGATTAGACATAGGAGTATGCACTATACGGTTAAAATCAAAATAATTGACAGAGTTGAACCAAAATTTATAATTCGATTTGGTTCGATTCAGTTATTTTCTACTGAATACAATATACTATATATAATTATATAAATAATATGATAATTTAATATTATGTTATATTTTTAGGCCCAATATGATTTAAAAAGTTCAAAAAAAATCCAACAAAAATAAAAATGTAAAACTTCAGTTATTTCGCGGTTTTCATATTGTTTCGATCGGTTTGATTATTAACTATAAAATGTTAGTTCAGTTCGATCACAAAATCGATCGATGCTCACCCTTATGCTGTTACAAAATAAGAGAAACCGTAAAACAACAATTTGTGATCAAAATATATGGCTTGTTTTATTATATTAAAATGAAACTGTGATTGTAATAAAATATATACAATCAATTGTTTGGTGGTAGCTATTTTAAATAAGACACGTGCAATTAAAGATATGGACCAATCTATTTTCCTAACTTTCGCGGTAATTTATGTGGATGTGAAAGCAATTAATTGGAACAATTTAAGTATCCAGTTGAAATCAATGTCCCCTCTACCCTTTCTAACGGGACACATCGCCCACACTTGAAGCAATTTAATTCTTGCAAGTTAGAGAATAGAAGAATTATTGAAGTTGATTTTCCTTCATCTTCAATTATAATTCATTACATCTACACCCAAATTAATTATAGTTTTCCTTTTCTTAGGTGTTAGTGGTCAAACCAATTAATTGTCACAGGTGTTAAATCATAACTAGGTAAGTGTTCCACATGTAATTGTCTTCTTGTATTACTATACAAGGGAATTAAATGCAGCGAAAGCGTGGAGTTCGTGACAATACAAAACAACATTTTTAATCTCTATTGATTCCATTTGAAAAAAAAAAATACAAGAAATGCTCGATTCTTTAATTCTTAATTTATAAACGACTTCATACAAATATTACAAATGACTTATTTAAATAATGGAAAAACTTAGCTAATTATGAAAATAAATTAAATGCTAACAAATCAAATTAAATATACTAATTATTAATTTTATAATTAAATCGTAATTATAAATAAGTTATCGACGATTTTGTTTCCATCAAATTTTAATTTTAACTCTCTTCTTATTTTCCGTCAGTGTGGGTACTGAGCAATATAATCACATTTTACATATATTTATTATTATTTACTTGCTTGTCTTAAAAAAAAAAAAATTATTATTTACTTGCTTAATCCCTGAAAAATATTTTTGAAGTCAACTAAAGTGGACCGGACGTAATGTGAAGCCTGTGAAAATATGAGTTCCTAGCTAGTACACTACAAAAAGAATTGGAATTTGCTACGAAAACACGTAAATCAACGTCATTTTACACCGATATATGGCCATGTATGAAATTTGCGATAGAAAATTGACAAAAAATTATGTGAGACGAGATACAACTTAGTACAAATCACATTTGTATCTTTTAAAATGTTAAAGCATCAATGCTCAATTTACACTCCATTTCACCGTGAAACCGTCATATGCAAGTATGCCTCTAGAAAATATGGAGACTTTCAGGTACAGTATAAAACGACATCGTATAGCATAGGACATATAATGAGTAGCCTGTTAATTTGCAAGTCGTATATTTGGTATATGTGAGGAGCATATTGTCGTTGCAAATCTTTGTAATCCCTACGACATCCCATCCGCCCTATGAATTAATAGCATTCTTCTTATCATATGATCGATCACACAAACTAACCTAACAAAAAGGTAGAAATTGATTCTCGAGATGCAATTAGTGAAAAAGATAAATTATATTTTCTTAATTGATCCTTATATTACTATAATTTGAATCATTAAATTTATTCTTATATTATACACACTGTATATTTTAAATTACTCTATTCGTCCTAATTATATAGGTTTTTTTTTTTTATGGATGTCCCAAATATATAGGCTTATTTCTAAATAAAGTAATGTTTTCTAATTAATTTATTAATATAAACTTATGCATTAATTATGTTGAAAACTATAACAATCATTAAATAGAGGTATAATAGAAATTTGACTTGTTTAATTTACTTTTTCAATAAAAAAATTTAATCTGTGTGAAAAATCAAATAAGTCTATATATTTGGGACGGAGGGAGTATATCATAACTGAAAGTACTAAAATACAAAGATAAAAACTTGTATAGACCTGATTCATGCTATGAACTCGGTTATTTAAGTATCACTGTTACATACAAAAACTCTCACTGTTATGTATAAAACTATCACTTTTATGAACAAAAGTAATCACTGTTTAGAAAATGTTTTATATTTTTAAACAGTAAAATTTTTTTTACATAACAATGATAATTTTTACACATAATAATGATAAATTTTATTTGTGAATCTGATTCATATTAGTGTTACTAAGATACAAAATGAATTATCAACTACGGGAAGGTGACTACAAATAATGACCTGCAGGAAAAGGACCAAAAGCTGTCTTGTTTTTAGGAATTTTCTCCAGCCTTTCATTTTCTTTCACCAAGAAATTCAATTCTTTTATTCATTTATTATTTTTAACTGATTCTTGAAGATTATGAAATGCTCAAGGACTGTTTGGCAAAGTGGACAAGGACAACGACTCCAATGACTTGAGTCGTTTTCCTGGAATCATCATATTCAATTGCCGTGTACATATATATATATATATATTAATAAAAATCATATAAAACGGTCTCATATATAAAATAAATGCAAATTAATACAAATAATTAAAACATATTATTTTTAAAGTGTTAAAATGTAATGCTCAAATTATACTTCGTTTATCATGAGACCGTCTCGCACAAGTTTTTTTTTTTTTTTTTGCCCCCACCCCTCTCTCTAATACATATCCTCTTCCCTTTTAAAAATTAGAACAAATTATTAAATATTTATCATGTTAGATTGTCATAATTATTATTGTTTTTTCAATGCGTGACAATGAGTCGCTCACTCATGACAGGCATATAAAAATTCTTGATGTTTCTCTTGTTTCGTTGTTTGTATTATATATTATCATATTCTAGTATCTTTTAAATAATCTATACTTTGTAATATTATCATAGTATTGTATGTACATGTGCATTATACAATTTAAGTACACGTAATTTATTTTGCTTAGAAGTACAATTTATTTCAGTGACTTAGAATTGCATATTTTAATGTAAATAAGTTTTTTTATTTCACTGAAAAAAGTTGTTTATTTTAAAAATACATTTAATTTATAAATACACATGATGTGTAAGAGAATACTCTTTCATTATATATATATATATGTACAACTGTGTACACAAATATAGAGTTAGAATCACGAATGATCCCATAACTTTGGGCTCAAATAAATTTAGTCCCATAATTTTTTTTTTATTTTTGATTTTAGTCCCAATAATTTTGATAATGTCCAATTTTAGTCGAAAAATTGTCATTTTACTGTTTTTATTTGAGGCTTTCTGGCGGATACTATGACTAGACTGCCATGTGTATTTTTTTTAACATCTGAAATTTTGGGCATATATAATTAAAATTTTAAACTTAAAATTAAAACAAAATTGACGGCAAGAATTAGTCAAACACACTTAAAAATACACGTGACAGTACATGTGGTAGTCAAGTCACAACATCCGCCGGAAAGCCCCAAATAAAAACGGCAAAAATGACGTCGTTTCGGCCGATTTGGGACTAAACACTACAAGAAAATGAAGAATTGCCTACGAAAATGTTCAAATGGCTATGAAATTTGCCTACGTAAATTATTTGGTTCTTAAAAAGTGAGATTTGTCTACGATTTGCCTACCAATATTTAGAATATTTTTTTTTAAAAATACCTACAAAAACAATTTCCTAGGTAAACAAATTACCTACGAGCAATCTACCTACACATTTGTAATTTCCGTAGGCAAAATTACATACACAAATAATTTTCTAGACAATTTACATTTTCGTAGGCAATTATATTTGTAGTTTTAAAATAGCCTATATAATTAGAAAATTTTGTAGGAAAGTCGTAGGCAAACCTTACTATTTAAGGACGTGTTGAGAAATTTGTAGTTTCGATGGAAGTTCCAAAACAGATAGTGTAATAGGACCAGTCAGACCTGTTAGCTGACTGATGATCTAAATAGCAGATAGGATGACCAGCTGAAATGTATAGACAACTGAAGTAACATATAGGTCACATATTGAGGGGGAACTCAATATGTATAAGTTAAGTCTTGAAGATTAGAAGATCAGTTAACTTGTAGAACAGTTATGCTGAAGATCTGATGATTGAAATAGATAAGCCGAGAAGCAGATAAGCAGAAGAGTTCAAGACAGAAGACCGTCCAGAAGACCTACATCAGATGACATCAAGAAAAGGTCAGTAAGTTGTGCTAAGACAACTTACGAACAGAAGACCTAAATCAGGTAGACAGGTCAGTGTTCGAACGGATCCGTGTCAACTCCATCATGTAACTACTTCATTGTTACCTAGTACGAGGAAAGTGTTTAGACAAGAAGAATGTCAACCCTGTTGTTTATTCAAGTACTGCAAATTGTACTTGATAGCCAATGAGGAGTCGACAACGCACGTACGGAGTACTGACAGTCTGCAGAAAAGTGGTTCAGTGTCAAACGGCTAGAAAGGACAAGCTTGCATGCTTTCGGCCATGCCGCCCCTGAAGCACGTCAATCCGCCTGCAGACCTACCTAAAATAGACCGAAATTCGAATTGATATCCAACGGCTAGTTCGATTTCGTGCCTATAAATATGGGATCAAACCTTCATAGTAAGGTTACAGAAATTATCATCAAGCTCAAGCACAAGCAAATTTCCGCACGAAGAACACAAACTCAAGATTTATTCTTAAGTGTCTATCCCATTGTTCTTAGCATAGAATATTTATCCTTCAGCCTTAGGCTACTTAGAAGATAGAATAGTATTCAGTTGGAACATTACAAATCTTATACCCAAACAAAAGTTAGGTTAAGTTTGTTATAGCAAGATTTCAGTCTAGGGTTTCTAGATCTGATTTCTGGGATCAGTTGAGTGAGAACTCGTGAAACATCTGTTGATTGTACTGTGTTGGACTAACGCATTAAACTAAGTCCAATTGGTTAAGTTGGTGCCCCTGCTGATAGGGAAGAGTGGACGTAGGACAAGTTATCCGAACCACTATAAATCTTTGTGCATTTATCTTGCTTTACACTTATCTGCACACTACTCTTTGTTATCTGCATGCATATTCTGTACCTGGATCAGATTAACATCAAGCTTCTGATCTAATCAGTTTGACACCTTTGTCATCTGATCTGAACCAGATTGGTCAGAATCTTTGTTTGAGTAAAACTGGTTTTCACACGGGTTTACTAATCTTCCGCACCATCAGTTAAACTGATAGACGCCGAATTGATCTGGTTCATACAAATCAGTAAGTCGGATATCAGTCCATTGATTCACACCGCACTCTGATCAGGCATACTTGCATATCACACCTGATCCACAAAAAGTTTTGGAAGTCTATTCACCCTCCCCTCTAGACTTCCACCCTCACTGAAACCCGTTCGGGACCTACAGGACGAATTATATTCGTTGGAAATTTCGTAGGCATATTGGAAAGATATTGAAAAATTTCCTAGGCAAAGCACTATTTTCTTGTAGTGAAAATTGACATTGTCAAAGTTACTGAGACTAAATCGGTGACATAAAAACTTATGGGACTAAATCTATTTGAGGCCAAAGTTATGAGACCATTTGTGGTTCAAACTCCACATATACATACTATTATTTTTATTTTTTTTCAAATAAACTCTATTATTGTTATGTACAATAATTATCATTGTTATGTACAACTTTTTTTTACTATTTAAAAATGTAAATATCTTTTAAATATTAATTATTTTTATATATAATAGTGATAATTTTTATACATAACAGTGACATTAAAAAAATTGAGTTCTCGATCAAGATAAAATTGGGCATGCGTATAGTAACAAAATGATCTGCTACAATTATGCGAGGAGAAAATATCACAAATGGTCCTGTAACTTTGTCCGATTCCAGAAATAGTTCGGTAAGTTTAATTTTATCAATTGTGATCCTTTTGGTTTTAATTGTAGTCCTTTACGCCGGATAATTTAAAATTTGGTAGGAAAATTGACCTAACTTTTTATTCTGGTCACATTGACAGTCGCCACCACTCTCATTTAAACTGTCTTTCATCAAGGAAGAAAAATCCTCAATCAATTTCATGTTTTGATTATAACTCCCCGTAAATCACAACTTCAAAATCACGAATCACATTCATTATCGTGGCTAATTTCGAGTGATTTATGTTGAGGCGAGTGTCAAAACTTATACTATTCTCTTCCTTTCATTGAACCCATCATTTCAATATTTTTTTCGCATTATTTTGTGTGCTACATCATATTTTCGGCCATTTTCCGGCTAAAATTTTTAATTTTCCGGCGAAAAGGACTACAATTGAAACCAAAAGAACCACAATTGATAAAATAAAAACTTAAATGACTATTTCTGGAATCAGACAAAGTTACAGGACCATTTGTGATTTTTTCTCATTATGCAGGCGTGGCAGATCTTTTTTTTTTTTTTTTTGTGAACATTGCGAGCGTGGCGGATCAATCGTGCAGTCTTTGGAATTTATCAAGAGATGCACGGTTTTACTGATATCGGGCTCACATTTCAAAAATGAATTCTAAATTGAAACTATTAATCGCTTGGGTTCGATTGCATAAACTTGAAAATTTTCTCAATTTTATGGTTGGATTATTCGGTTAATCAAATTTTAACATAAAAGGAGTTTCAAATTTAATAAAATTATACCTATAATTATTATATATTTATTAGTATTTCTTCAGTGCGATAAACAGATTGTATTCTTTAAATTTCAACGGTAATTATGTAGTATTTTATAAAAATTTAAATTAAATTTATTTTGCTCACCTACCGATGAATCATATAGCATTTAATTATGTATTAAATTCACCGCTGATACTAAAATTCATAAAAATATGAAAATTCTTCAAAATCTGTATAATTTAAAATAAAAATATTGAAATCAATTAAAAAACTCGTATTATTAAAATCAATAAAAAAAACTTTTAAAAAATAATATTAATATTTAAAAAATTTGCTACAATAATTATTGTTCACTTTTTTATTCTCTTTCTTTAAATTTACTTTCATATAGTTATAAATTTTATTCTCGTGAAAGGAGGCGCCAAAATTAATGTGTAACTAATATAAATTATTGCTCCGGTAGTCCATATTGCTAATATATTGTTTTTCGTTTTGGTATAAATTAAAAGGCGGGTCTCATGTGCATTCAGGTGCATCGTGCGTTTATAAAATATTTTAAAATCATGCAACTTATTTTACTGAAAGATGCAATTTATTTATGTTGAACCGTGCTACTACTTTTTCATATTAATAGTTGCTCAGTTTAGTGTAAATAAGTTGCATCTTTCAATATAATAAGTTGCATGGTTCTAATTGCACTATGAATGCACAGTGCACCTGTATGCATACAAGACTTAATCTACATTAAATTATAGATTTATTCTTTATATAATTATTAATTGTTTTTTTTCTTATAATTAGGTATTCGACCAAAAAATTGATTAATTTGGTCCAATGACTGATTAATTTAGAGGTTAAAACTAACCAGATGGCTTAGCCCACCTGGCCACTGGGCTCCTCAATTGAGTGGGAGACCCAGGTTCGATTCCCTTTGGGAACGAATTGGAGTATGGGAGTTATAAAGTGGCTTGGTGAATTTGTGGAGTGTTTGGGTGCTTGGTGTACTAACTACTAACATCTAACAACTAACTTTGTCCGATCAAAAAATAAAAAAATAAAAAAAATTAGAGGTTAAAAATCTACTATTCATTAGCGAAGATCCCACTTCAAGTCAGAACAAAACTATGAATAACATTTATCAATTAATATTATTATATTTATAAATTAATATTATAATTGTTAAAACTAATGTCCAAGTATCAGTTCGTGCTAGCAAAGGTATTACTTGCAGAACTATACAATATTAGTTAAACTATGAACGAAATCAGAAACCAAAACACAATGCACAGAGATTTTACGTGGTTCGATCCAAGAAGATCTACATCCACAGGATCGGGGCACTCTTCCACTATCAATCGAATGATCAGTTACAGATTACAAACACCAACACTCATGAATCGATTCAGATTTTAGAAATCGCTCAAGAACCCTAACTCAAAGCATGTATCTCAAACCCTTGTGAAATCAGAGAGAATGAAAGATGAAAACTAAAGCTATTGAATCAACAAATGAAACCCCTCAATCAATTTGGTGATTCGCTCTCGAGAAACCGTTCAATCGAACTCTGAAATCCGTTCCGCACGCCACCCAATATAACTGAATTTGTTATGAAACAGTCCAGCAACAAATAAAACTGAACCAACACCAACTCTGCAACTAATGGTCCGGTTCAGCAATATAGACCGGTTCTTTAGTATCCGAACCCGGTTCTGGAAAGCTCTCAACCCAACTGATGTGAACCAACACTTAGATCATTCTTCACTTCATGTTTTGACCCTCACAATTCTCCACCTCAAATAAAAAAGTGTAAGAATGTGCCCTTCATTTCCAAGACCCATGTAGCAACTTCAATCAACTTCGCAGGGCCCAAGCTTGACCAACTCTGAGCAATACTTGAACTTGTTTCTAGGTAGTGATTTAGTAAGCATATCTGCAGCAATATCCTCAGTACCAGCTTTCTGAATAACCACAGTACCCTTCTCCACCACATCCCTTACAAAGTGTATCGTCACACTAATGTGTTTTGACCTTTCATGAAACACTTGGTGTTTAACCAAATGAATGGTGCTCTGATTGTCACACAAGATAGTAATGCTCCTCTGAGTAATGCCAAACTCCTATGTAATCCCTTTCAACCATAAGGCTTCTTTCACTGCTTCAACAACAATATATTCTGCTTCTGTTGTGGACAAGGCAACAACAGACTGAAGCACAGATCTCCAACTAACTGTTGTCCCATAGAGTGTGAAAACATAACCAGTTAAAGATTTTCTGGTATCAATGTTCCCAGCAAAATCAACATCTACATGGCCAAGAATTGGTTCTGAATGCTCATCTGTTTTTTCAAACAATAGACCTGAGTTTGCAGTGCCATTTACATATCTGAAAACCCACTTCAATGCTTCCCAATGTGTGCTACCAGGATCTGACATGAACCTACTCACTACACTCATAGCATAAGCAATATCTGGTCTGCTACAAACATGGCATACATCAAGCTACCCACTCCATTTGCATATGGGACACCACTTACCAACTTTCTGTCAGCATTGTTCTTGGGAGATTGATCTTTTGATAACTTGAACTGCTGTCCAAGTGGAGTATTCACAAACATAGCCTGATGCATAAACAACTTCTTAAGTACCTTTTGAAGATATCCACTCTGAGATAAGAACAATCTTCCTGCTGTTCTCCATCTGACAATATCCATTCCTAAGATTCTCTTAGCATCTCCTAAATCCTTCATCTCAAAAACTGAACTTAGCTTCTTCTCGAGTATCTGAATTTTGGCTGAGCTTTTGCTAGCTATAAGCATGTCATCAACATACAGAAGCAAGTAAGTGATGACATTCTGTCCTTGTCTTTCTAAGTAGACACAACTATCATAAGCAGATCTAACAAAACCAATAGATGTCATGAAGCTGTCAAACTTCATATACCATTGTCTGGGACTTTGGTTAAGTCCATTTAGTGACTTCTTGAGTAAAAAGACTTTGTTCTCACTTCCCTTCTCAGCAAATCCCTCTGGGTGCTGCATGTAGATGGTCTCTACTAGTTCTCCATGCAAAAATGTTGTCTTCACATCCGTTTGCTGAAGTTCCAAATCTTCTTGAACCACCAGAGCTAACAACAATCTGATTGAGCAGTGTTTAACAACTGGAGAAAACACTTCATTAAATTCTATTCCCTCTCTTTGTGTGAACCCCCTAGCTACCAGTCTAGCTTTGAATCTCATTTGTTCAGTGACTCCAACCTCCATTTTCCTGTTGAAAGATCCACTTGCAGCTTACAAGTTTATGATTCTTTGGCCTTTCAACTAGTTCCCAGGTGCAATTCTTCTCCAGAGATTGAAGTTCTTCTTCCATAGCTATGATCCATTTGTCACTGTCAGTGCTGGATATAACTTCTCTATAATCTCTAGGCTCTTGATACTCTAGTTCTTCAGTTGTGATCAGAGTATAAGAAACTAGATCTACATGACCAAATCTGGTGGGTGGTCTGATGTTTCTTCTCAACCTATCTCTAGTCAAGCTGTAGTCTCTCAAGTTTCCATCTCCATCTGGTTCAGCATTTCCATGTTGACCATCAGTGCCCAGATTCTCTTCATCTCTCCCAGTTTCACTTGACTCAGGTAGCTCCACCACAACTGGTGTAGTGTCATCAGTGATGTTCCCATCCATTTCTTGAGGGCTGCCATGACCTCTATAACCCATCTGTTGCTCATTAAAGGTAACATCCCTACTAATAATGCATTTTTTATTACCAGGTTCCAGGCACCAGAGCCTATACCCCTTCACTCCCTTTGGATAACCAACAAAAATACACTTTAAAGCCCTTGGTTCAAGTTTATCTTGTCTGATATGCACATATGCAGAACATCAAAAAACCTTTAGCTTAAAGTAGTCAGATAGTTTCCCATACTAGACTTCATCTGGAGTCTTCATTCCAATTGCAGTAGATGGTGACTTATTGATTAAGTAACTAGTTTTGTTAACAGCTTCATCGCAGAAAGATTTTGGAAGTTTTGCATCAGATAACATACATCTGACTCTTTCTAGGATTTTGCTGAGGGTTAGCTGGTACTGTTCTATGTCTGGTGATGCCCCTCTGTCTACAGAAAGCCTGAAATTCTTCTGATAAATATTCTAGACCATCATCAGTTCTAAGGTGCTTCAGCTTCCTTCCTAACTTGTTTTCATGTTCTGTGACCCAATCTTTGAATCTATCAAAGGCATCACTCTTTTGTTTCAATATAAACATTCAAACCTTTCTAGAGAAGTCATCAATAATGGTCATGAAATATCTACCCCCTCCATGAGATTCTACTCTAGAGGGTCCCCAAATATCTGAATGAACATAATCAAATTTCTCATTAGTTGAGTGTGTACCTCTTGTGAATGACTGTTTCTTAGATTTTCCAAGTATGCATTGCTCACAGAACTGTAGCTTTGATATCTCTTTCCCAGAGAACACCCCTTTCTTTGACAGAACCACCATCAATTTTTCACCAATGTGGGCTAACCTTTTATGCCACAGTGCAGTGTCAATTACATTGATTGTAGCATCTTCAGTACCAGTGACAGTTTCTCCTGTAAACACATACAAGCCATTTGACTTCTCACCATTCTGTAGGGGAATGATTCGCACAGATCTATTCGGGGTGAATATTTAAATACAAATTTAATTCATTAATTATTACTAGCATGAATTAATCCTATATTAATTCAAATAATAATTGCAACAACATATCATGCATATAAAAAGCCACGAAAACCTACGACGCGAATCTACGGGTTTACGTGAACGCATTCTCGGGATGGCAAAGGCTTTGGTCTGACCGGACTAACCAAAAGGACTTCCCAAGTATTCCCTTAGCCCTTGCTCGACAATCCGGTGGAAGGATACTCGCGAACAATTAACAAAAGGAAAAAATAAACTTTGTTGCACCACGTATGTGGATTTGCTAATATTTCCAGCACATGGAATTGTACTTGGGAATGAACTAATCATCCCCTATTTATAGGAGAGGAGGGGCACGAAATTTATGTGAATTTTCAATGTGGGAAAAGACTTTTCTTGGTCACCAAGAAATCTTGAATATATCCCATATATTCTTTTTCCCATAATTAAAATATTCCACAAAAATCCCACCTCCTCAAATAGAGGTAATTTTCGAAAATATTAGCACAAGAAACCAAGATTTGGATCTTCTTGAATTTATGAGATATTCTTGTATTTCAAGAAATACATATCTTCCATAATATATTTTCAAGAAAATCAAGAAAATCTTTCTTGCCCATAATATTTCAAAAATTTCGAAAATTCTCAATGAATAACCAAGTGGGAGATTTCTTGAATTTAATGAGATAATCTTGTATTCCAAGAATACATATCTACATTCCATAACAAAATTCAAAGAAAATCTTTCTCCCTCTTTTATCCATAATTTTCGAAAATAATGAGGAAATATAAGCAACAATATTTATTTTATTTTAATCACCTTTTTTCGGTTATTGGACTATATGTTGGGCTACTCGGGGGCCTTTAGGAGAATTAAGATTGGACCTTCTAATGGATCTTGAAAATCTAATATTGAGCCACAATATAATTCAAGCCCATAAATATTAATTAATCCCACTACATAATCAATATTGCACTATCCATCTTAACCCATATTACAAATAAATATGGCTCCCCATCATTATTTTCCGTGTTTAAGATTATCTAGCCCATTAATTAATTCAAGCCAATTTGAAATAGCTTTTCATTAATTAATATCTTTTTGTCCTTAAATTAGAATCCGGTTCAACATTATTATCCATACCTAAACAAATTCCACTTGCAAGATTTGGTATGATAAAACTTATGAACCTCCCAAGGGGCAAATCAAGCAAGCGTGATTTTGCACACGATTCTTCAGATAAATCTTAGCAATCACATGTGACCAATAATATTGCCCAAGATAAAGTACGTATTGAATCTCTCTCTGATTCGCTACCCATGATAAGTCAAAGCAATAGTTACCGATCCCACGTGATCCTATTTAAGGGACGAAGGTTAAGAAACAACGAACCACTGAGGTCTAATTCTTCCTTGTTCGATTTACAAGAATTTATCCTCCTCAGAGGTCCTATTCAAATAAGATCACCATGCACTAGTGTAATCTCTTGGTCAAGACAAACCAATCTGAGCCTTACACCTCAACCTTTCGCGATGGTTGTTCATTTCCATCTAGGTCGTGAATGGCGTACTTATAGTTACAAGGGACTGTTAATTTAATCTTCTGTGATCGGGTATCACTAAATTAACTACAGTGTAACACGTACGAATTATTGAACAGTTATGCAGTAAATATATATAACATTCAATCATATTTAAAGCATCAGTGATAAACAATTTATTTCAGTAAATAAGTCTGGAAATTCAGTTTCGATTATACAAAGTAAAAAACATACTTTTCAGTATAATCCCCAACACATTCATCACAGTTCTTCTGGACATAGTTATGAGAATTGAGCCCCTTTCATGTTGAACTCATATCCAAGTGAATTCAATGATACTAGTGGGATGAGATTTCTTTTGAGACCTGGGACATATCTGACATCTGACAGAATCCTGTTCTTCCCATCAAACATCTTAATTTTCACAGACCCTATTCCTTTCACCCTACAGCTCTCATCATTTCCAAGAAGTATAAGACCTCCATCTTGAAATTTTAGATCCACAAACCATTTATCCATGGGACACATGTGAAAGGAACAACTAGAATCCAATACTCATTCTTCATGCATCTTGTTTTCACTCATTGTCATTGCTTCTGCACTCTCATAACCTTCCTCAGCAATTGCAGCTTCTGCTTCTTTAGGAGTCTCTTGAGTTTTCTTTTCCCTATCAGGGCAATTTTTCTTCAGATGCCCAGGCTTATCACAAGAGAAGCATTTCCTCTTTTCAACAAAACCAGAAGAATTCTGATCTGGTGCAGTGGACTTGCCATCTTTCTTCTTCTGATTTCCCTTTTTCTTTCCACCCTTAAATTTTACATTCAAACTCTCACCATCCTTGGTAGATTTCTTGTCACCCTTCAGCTAAAGGAACTTTGTCTTGATTGCAGTTTGAATGGAATCAAAACTCAATTGTTCCTGTCTACCAAACAACAAAGTATCCTTGAAACTCTCAAAGGATTTTGATAAGGCATTCAACAACATTAATGCCTTATTATCATCTTCTAATTTCACCTGAAGACTTTTCAAATCATCCACAGACCTATTGAATTCATCAAGCTGCTCTATTAAACTTTTCTCTTCCACCATCTTGAAAGCAAGAAGTTTCTGCTTCATGTACAACTTGTTGGAAACAGACTTTGCTTAATACAAACTCTCCAGTTTCTTCCACAAATCCAAGGCAGATTTCTCTTTAGCCACCTCTCTAAGAGGTTTGTCCCCAAGACATAGGATGATAGCACTGTGTGCCTTTTCCAGGATCTCGTTCTTCTTAACAAGATCTGTAGCAGCAGTTGTTGATGAAGTCGGGCCATTGATCTGCTGGTAGCAGTGCATTCCCCAATCCATGTTGAATTAGCAGGGCTCTCTTCTTTATTTTTTCCAGAGTCCGAAATCATTCTTTCCAGTGAACTTCTCTAAGTCAAGCTTCATCAATGTCATTCTTCAATCCGTGTTTCCCATAGACGGCGCCACTTGTTAAAACTAATGTCCAAGTATCAGTTCGTGCTAGCAAAGGTATTACTTGCAGAACTATACAATATTAGTTAAACTATGAACGAAATCAGAAACCAAAACAAAACGCACCGAGATTTTAAGTGGTTTGATCCAAGAAAGATCTACATCCACGGGATCGGGGCACTCTTCCACTATCAATCGAATGATCAGTTACAAATTACAAACACCAACACTCATGAATCAATTCAGATTCTAGAAATCGATCAAGAACCCTAACTCAAATCGTGTATCTCAAACCCTTGTGAAATTAGAGAGAATGAAAGATGAAAACTAAAGCTAATGAATCAACAAATGAAACCCCTCAATCAATTTGGTGATTCGTGTTGAGAAATTCGGGGTGCCCGGATCTATTCGAGATGTATTTAAATACATATTTAAATTATTCAATTAATTACTAACATGAATTAATCCTAAATCAATTCAACATAATAATTAAACAAGCAATAAGCATCATGCGTACACGTAATTCACGTAAATCCTAAGCATGCGGAATCTAGGAGTTACGAGATTACATACCTCTTGTAGAGACAACTGTTGAGACGATGGATCAACCTAAAGTGCCTTCTCAAATATGTCCCAAGTCCACGAACGTAATCCGGTGGGAGGATTCTCACGAACGATTTTAATAAAGGAGAAAAACTGAAAATATTTGCCACCACCTTTGTGGATTTCTGATTTTTCCAACACATGGAATTGCATTGGGGATGAAGAATTCAACTCCTATTTATAGGACTAAGGGGGGGACGAAAATTTAGGTCTAGTTGGGTCATTCGGAAATTTTCTTGCTTCTTCCTCAAGATACAATCTTGAATATATCCAATATATTTTATTTCCCAAAATATCTCCCAACAAAATCTTCTCATCTCCTTCTTGTACATTATTTTCGAAAATATCAAATAAAATAGGAAGAAATAAGTTCTTTTTCCTTTCTTGAATTTATGGGATAAACTTGTATCTCAAGAATACTTATTCCATAAAATCTTTTCAAGAAAATCAAGAAAATTATTTTCTCTCTCCTACTATTTTTTTCAAAAATAATTAGGAAAAATAGGCAATAATATTTTCTTCTCCTTTTCATTTATTGGACTTTAATTTGGGCTATTTGAGGGGCCTTTAGGAGAATTAAGACTGGACCTCCAATGTGCTATGAATCTATAATATTAAACCAAATATTATTCAAGCCCATTAATATTAATTTATTCCACTATAAAATTAATATTGAACTATCCATCTTAACCCATATTATGATCTCACAATAATATGGCTCCCGGTTATTATTTCCCGTGTTTGAGATTATCTAGTCCAATAATTAATTAAGCCACTGAATAAGCTTTATATTAATTAATATCTTTGTCCTTGGAGTAAAGACAGTTCAACATTATTATCCATACCGAAAATAAATTTCCACTTGCAAGATTTGGTATGATAAAACTTCTGAGCCCACCAAGGGGACAAATCAAGCAAGCCGTACTTGCACACGATTCTCCGTATTAAATCTTAGCAATCGTCATGTAACTGATAATATTATCCAAGATATAAGGTATCGAATCGTGTTGATTCTCTTCCCAACATAAGTCAAAGCAATAGTTATTAATTTCACACGATCCTATTAAAGGGACGTTGATTAAGAAATAACGAACCACTGAGGTCTAATTATTGTATATTAAGTACTGAAGAATTTATCATCCTGTAGGTCCTATTCAGCGCATCATAATGCACTAGTGTAATCCCTTGGTCAAGACAAGTCAATCTGAGCCTTACACTTCAAACTTTCACGATTGATTGTTCATTTCCATCTGGGTTGTGAATTTTGTACTTAGTTACGAGGAACTGTTAATTTGATCTTTTGTGATCTGGTATCACCAAATTAACTACAGTGTAACACGTACTATTTATTGAACAGGTTTGCAACAAATATATATAACATTCAATCATATTTAATGCAACAGTGATAAATAATTTATTTCAGTAAATAAATAAGAAATTCAGTTTGGTTATACAAAATAAAAAACATACTTTCCAGTATAACCCCAACAATTCGCTCTCGAGAAACCGTTCAATCGAACTCTGAAATCCGTTCCGCACGCCACCCAATACAACTGAATTTGTTATGAAACAGACCAACAACAAATAAAACCGAACCAACACCAAATCTGCAACTAATTAATGGTCCGGTTCAGCAATATAGACCGGTTCTTCAGTATCCTAACCCGATTCCGGAAAGCTCTCAACCCAACTGATGTGAACCAACACTTAGATCATTCTTCACTTCATGTTTTGACCTTCACAATAATATTAAATATTATGTGTTAGCTTATAAAATAATAATATTAATTAATAAGGGTAAGGGTATCGATATTAATTTTATAGTGTGAATAAATTTTATGTTTGAGTTTATCATGTGATAAGAAAGAAGAATTTCCGAATAGTTGCAAAAGTAAGGATGATTAAGGTAACTTCAGCGTGATGGCCTACAACATGTGAACATTGATACAAATCTGGTGTGGCCCCATCGCATTCTAATGGCATGTACTATTGGATTCAACGCCATAGCATTCTAAGTACTCCCTCCCATTCAGTTTTTTAAGATTTTTTTTCTCAAATTCGTTGTTCCTAGAACTTTGATTAATCAACATAATTGTCACTTTGTATTAACTTAATTCTTTTTAGATATATTCACTTTTGCTCTGGTGATAGTACATTAAAGGAACATATAAAAATAGAAGTAAGGAGAGAGTACAATATTTGTTGGTGCAAGTGGAGTTGGTGCAAGTGCAACCCCACTTGCTTTGTGATGTAGTAGTGACTTTCACTCCCCAAAAAATGAATTGATCTTTAAGGAGAGCAGATACACTTTAGAAGAGCTAATCGAGGGTGTTAAGTTTTGCACTTGGAAATGAATTTGGACTCATTATCCGATTTCATTCATGGTGTCTTTCAACACTTGGGATTGTCAGCCTCTAGAAAAATTACCGTTGAATCTGTAATTGATTTCTTGGGATTATTTCTTTTATTATTGTTATTTGTTGGCATTTGAGTACCCCTTATACTCAATTAATGAATTTTATTTTTACCTTTAAAAAAAAGAATCATTTTGCTTTATTAACTCCCATGATTCTGCATTTATCGAAATTCATCTTCAAACCTGAAACAAGTTCCAAGAGTCCGAAAAACTCGTCCCATAACCCGAGCATTTTCCAAATTTACAGCACCCTTTGTAATATTGGCGAACGTTTTTACTTTATTATCATCATATATATATAATAAATTACTACAATTATTCAATCATTTTTACATTACTTTTTACAAGTAACATTTTTCTATCATCAACCTTTTCAAAAAATTTACTTTATTAAATTCTATAAAAACCACATTTCCAAACATATACAAAATACAAATACTCTTTTTACTTTATATCAAATCCTTCAAAATTCTCCCCATTGGATTGCAAATTCCCTCAAAATTGTAAAGAAACAGGGCCTAAACCTATAGATTCTATTACAAACAAGTGTTCCCACACCAATAAACAAACAAACCTTTAATGAATAGTGTGAGCCCAACAATTATATTTTGCAAATTTATTGTTTAAAATACTTTATAAATTGATAAAATTGGAGGATAAAACATATTGTAATGAGACAAGAAGTGCATGATGATGAGAATGAGAACCTAAACAAAAAAGAGAGTCTCCCCATGCATCAATCCACCAGTGTGTGGTCTATGATTTAGACAAGGCACGCTCATTTATTGTACTTTTATAATTATACCTATTCTAATTCCATTTAATTTATGGGCCCAAATAATTGACTAGACCACAGAATCCCAGTATCTTGGCCCATATTTCTGTACTCATCTCTAAAGCCCGTGGGCCCGTTTCTCGAAAGGAATTGAAAGCTGTCTCACCTAAAGTTGTCCACTTTGTAGGTTCATCAATTTTCTTGTTTTATTTTATAAATGGACGTGTGGACAAATGCGTGGGTAATTTTTGTGCTATTTACCATGAATTTTTTGAATATATAAATAGTACTATGCTACCAAAACCATATGGAAAATATTATTTTTAGTCTTGTAATTTTGAACGATTTTATTTTTAATTTTGTAATTTTTTATTTTTTTTAATTTTAGTTTTAAATGTGTCAATTTCAATTTTTTTTATCGAAAGTTTTAAAATCTTGCCGGAAGCTCACGTGACACTTTAAAATTGAAATTTTTAAATTTATCGGCGATCTACACAAGTGGACTGTCATGTAACAAAATAAATATACCAATTTTGAAGTGTCACGTTAGGTGTACACGGTTATTCCAGCGAGATTTTAAAATTTTCGCTAAAAAACGACTGAAATTGATACATTCATGACTAAAATTGAAATAGTAAAAAGTTTTAGGATTAAAAATGAAAGGCAATATGCATCTTCAGGTCCCTAAACTATTACTTTTTATTTCGAAAGGTCCCTAAAATATATTTTTTTGTTTTAAAAAGTCCCTGAATTATTAAATTTTATTTTGAAAGGTTCCTAAACTATTTATTTGTTTAATGAAGTTCCTAAACTATTGATATTTGTTTCAAGCAGTCATTTCTGACGAAATTTTCTAAATAATCTAGCGGAACCATTAAATAAAACAATGGTCTATATTGACAATTTTGAGAATGATGATGTGGACATTTACTTAACGGTTCTGTTAGATGATTAAAAAAAAGTAAATAAGGACTGCGTGAAACAAAAATCGATAGTTTAGGGACTTCATTAAATAAAAAAATAGTTTAAGAACCTTTCAAAACAAAAATTAATAGTTCAGAGACTTCTGAAATCAAAAAAATAATTTAGAGACCTTTCGAAATAAAAAGTAATAATTTAAGGACCTAAAGATACATTTTGCTAAAATGAAATTGTTTGAAATCACAAGACTAAAAATGATATTTTCTCCCCAAGGATGCACATGATATAACTTTGATCTTGCTGGGGAATAAATAATAAATCACACACTTGATTAGGTTTCACCAAGAGTAAATATATACGATTAAATTCATTAAATCGTTGATCATCAAATGCAAGAAATTAATTAAAATTCCCAAATTTTTGCTTATGATATCCATCAACGCTTTTATTTTTTAATAAAAAAATCGACAACCGTTATTTGATAACGTAGACTAGATTAGTATCCGAACTGTGATTATTTGCTTGCGCAACATTATAGATATTATGGTATGGGCTTGGCCCATTTTACATTGCTTATGTTTGTAATGGTTGGGCCTATATAAGTCGATTATAGTTGGGTGATTTTACTCGCAACCATAAGGTTTTCCTAGGTTACTGCTGTATTTTGTACTCAACTCCAAAAGTAATTACCGTATATGATTATACACCACATGTATTAAATGATATTTATAATGAAAACATGACATATTTAAATAGTACTAAAAGACAAAAAATTATGTGAGTACGAGTTTATGGTGAAGTCTTTCTTTTAAATATCACTGTTATATATACATAATATCATTGTTATGCACAAACTCTATCATTATTATGCATATATATTATCACTTCATTTTTTTAAATAGTGATGGTGTTTTATGCATAACAATAGTATAATTTATGCATAACAGACTAATAATGATGAAGTTTATGTATAAATTTGATTCATATAAGTATTACTTTTAATAGAAATATAACACATGATGTACATAATTAGAATAAAAGGTACTACCCTAGCCTTCTTTTAATTACAACCATCATTATAGATTGATAAATTTTGAGTTTTTATAAATTCATTGTACACAATTTTATTAATTTAGAACCTAGCTAAAAGATTTATTCTAACGATTCAGGACTTGAAAGATAAAAAAACTATTAATTCAAAATTGAAAGTTAATTAGTACTCCCTCTGTCCCAAACTTGTTTTCCTGTATTCCCTTTTGGGCGTTCCATACTTGTTTTCCTATTTCCTTAAATGGAAATTTATACTTTATAACTTTATCAAATGAAATACTAATAAATAATTCTTTTTAACCCCAACTATCCACCACTTTATCATTTTATCATATAAAATATTAATAAACAACTATTTCTACCCAACACTTTATCACTTTAAAAAAAAAAAAAAAAAACCCGAGTACATAGTAAATAAGAAAACAACTATGGGACGGAGGGAGTAATAATTAATTTGAAACCTGCTTCGACGTTGAACATAATGATTGATGTTGCATCAACTATGAAATATCTTCACCACGGGTACTCAATCGCCATTGTTCACTATGTTCACATGTTGCATCAATTAGACTATTGTCGAGGTAAGTTATTTTGGGATTGCAAAATAATTACTCCCTCCGTTCTAAGAGCGTGTTTTAAAACATTTAAAACAGCTTCTAGAAGCACTTATTTTCAAAGTTCTCTCCCAAATTTTTGAAAATAAATGTTTCTGGAAGCTGTTTTAAGTGTTTCAAAACACACCTTAAATACTTTTCATTGGTTAGAGAACACACTTTTTAAGTATCAATCTAATTAAGTTGCGGTACATGTCTCAATTGTGACGAAGTAAAATAACTCAAGTAATTAAAGTATCATTATCTATTAGATAATGATGTCATAAATTCGAGTCACACTTTGCCAAATAAAAAAACATATATATCTCAAGGATCTAATTTCTTATACAGTTGTATATATATATCTACAAAGTCAGAATTCTGATGGCATTTAATTTAGAACGGCTAATTGTAATTGTGGCCTATTATTATAGGATTTAGTCAACAATATTGGAGAGATCTTAAAATATATTCTGAAGCATACGTAAGAATTATTCTTCCCGCAACGATATATGTTAATTGATATAAACGTAATCTATCTGTTCATTTTGTTTAATTGTTAATTAGCTTGAATTATGTATTCTGATTACGTTAGGATATACCCCCTCAGTCCCGCAATAACGTGCACCTCTATCTGGGCACATAAATTAAGAATTTTTTTTTATTGGTACTATTTAAATTAATTATAATAATATTGTGAATGTGTAAGTTTTAAGTGTTTTATCATTTTAGAAAATATGCACATTATTACAAAATGTACCAAAAAAAAAATTATGCATGGTTATTGCGATACGATTGTTTATGATATATCTAAATAATAAATATAGGAAAGGAACGGCAGTATTGAGTATTCATGCTGTCAAAATTTCAACCCGTACGTACTGGAAGGTGTTACGTACGTACATCCTAATAATCATCGCCCATTTTGACTTGTTTCACTTGCGCGTATTTCTTCTCGCATTTATATACAAACAAAAAAATATAGAGAAAATCTCTATATTTAACAAATCCTCACTTAAAAAATTATTTTTTGTCAAGATTTTAGTTTCCTTTTTAACGATGAGAATAATTTTTTGGATCATTATACACTTAATGAAATCAATATATCCGGGGAATTCACTATTAGGTGTAAATGGGTGCCCATAATTACTAATATGTATTATCACTTTGAATCATTACTCTTAGGTACAGTATAATTTGTTAAAAATCACTAGTATCCTTACTAACTCATCTAAATTAAAAACCCACAACAAATATAATCTGCCAGCTTCTGTTCATGATTAGATGTCCGGCTTCTCTTCCCAATGCCGCCTTTTCCAATTCCAGACGCAAAATTTCAACTCAGTACAATTATTGTTAGCTTCATAACCCAAACCTTCACAATTGCTATATTCCAATTTGTAAGACCTTCATATGTAAGATTTTACTCTCTTTGTCTCAAATTTTACTTCATCTCAAAATTTATTTTTTCTCCGAAAATTAGCAGATTTGATATTTTTTTTTGATTTATGTTCTTTGTTAATACATATTTGTTCGTTCTTTGTTAATAGATATTTATTCATACATCTTTGGCACAAGCGCAAAAAAAGTATTTGCACAAATTTTTTTTTTTTTTTTGCTTGAGTGCAAAACTATTTGCACAAAAATACAGAAAAATATATTTAGACAAGAATGGAGAAAGATAAAATTATCAAACACAAGAATGCTCAACATCTGAATATATTTACACAGAAAAAAGACTGTATTTTCACAAGAATACTCAAAATTTGAATAAAAATTCCAGACATTCTTCATTTCTCTTATTTCTTTATATCTATACAAATGCAAAAAAATTTGCACAAAGCATAAAATTATCCTACACATGTGCAATCATTTAATTCTTCCTTCAACTAATTTGCTATCATTTATTCTTCCTCAATTGAGTTTGAATTCTGCCAACCCATCTACCATCATTCCAAGCTGAATAATTGCAGAGTACCATAATTTTTTGCAAGTGGAGATCAAAAAAAGATTTTTTCATCTTATTCCTAGGGCAAAAATTCAGCCACCCCTAGTATTATAAATAAGGGATGATTTTTTTCATCCCCAATGACAATTTCATGTGTTGGAAAAATTAGAAATCCACAAATGTGGTGCAACATAATTTTATTTTTCCTTTTGTTAATTATTCGTGAGCATCCTACCACCAGATTGTTGGACAAGGACGAGGAAAAACTTGAGAAGGTCTTTTTGTGTGTTCGTGTGAACGGGATCCATCTTCTCAACGGTTGTCACTCCGAGAGGTTAGTTCACGTAAACTCCTACCAATTCCGCATGCGTAGGATTTATGTGACGAATTTGTATGCATGATTTGTTGTTGAATTATTATTTGAATTAATATAGGATTAATTCATGCTAATAATAATTGTTAGAATTAAATTTGTATTTAAATATTCATCCCGAATAGATCCGTGCAATCAATTCCCCAACAGCCCAGGGCTTACCATATTGGTCCCAGATAAAGAAACCGATGGCAAAGAACATGGAGGCTTCATTGTAGGCCGCATCAACCTTTAGAGAAAAGTTGTTCTTGATCGCGTCTTGGGGAGGTTGCATTGATCTCTCTGTGTATGTGAGGATGTGAGAGATTTTCCTTCTTTCCAAATGATATTGCTCAAGAAAGGCTTCTGTCCAGGTAGCTTGTATTTTCACTGTTTCAAGTCTTTTCAAACTTCCTTTTCCATGTGTGAGGTCACATTTTTCTTTCCAAATACCTCACATCTTCGTACTAATCCTTTCCATTTCTGGGGCGTCAGTGGATTGAAGGAGGAAGATAGTGAGACTATCGTGGGGGCCGAATCGCGCCTTTTTAATAAGACTTCCCCATTCGGTGTTCTTTCAGGCTCTTTTTATTACCTGGCAAAAGAAAATAGCATGATTAGTATCAGCCTGATGGTAACCACATAGGATGCACCTGGTGGAGCAAGGCACGTGATGAGAAACAAGGTTAGCCTCAGTGGCAATTGCATTGTGTGCAGCTTTCCAGAGGAAAATTCTGACATATTTGAATGGATAAAAAAGAGATGAAAAAGACGGAAGATTGTTGATTGGGGCCTGGGTGTGTATTATTTATTTATTATTACAAGTAAGGGGTAGAAATGACATTTTAACACTCATTTTGTACCTAAAAGTTCTATGGGGTTTTGATTTTACTGGAAGATAATTTTGTAGTGTATTTTGTACCTACAAGTAATTATCCCTTTTTTAAAAATGGTGATACGAGCTTTATTAAATGATGATACGGAGTTAATATATATTAACACAAACTTAATTAAATTATAGTTCAAACTTAAAAATGATGGTACGAGTTGAATTAAATTGTGGTACAAATTAAAATGAGAGTGATACATAATTAATTTAATATTGATACAAATTGAATTGATAGTGGTACAAGCAGTGGCGGATGGAGCATGGTGAAAGGGTATGCAAGTGCATACCCTCTTTTCTCCCAAAATATTACTACATATATTATATTATATATTTAGTTTAAACAACTATATGACCATAAACATGTATACATACTATTTAGTTTAAACAATGACTTAAAATTATTAACACCCATCTCAAGTATCTTCTTTTGACAAAAATTGTTTAGACTAGTTGAATTTTATCTTATATAATTAGTTTTCAAGTGTTGGTTTATTGTATCTCAAGAATGAGCATAATAATTTCGTTTATGATAAGAATAGAGACGATAATTAAATTTCAAGGCTTAAAAATATTTGGGAACTCTCTCTGTAGAACTTAACGAGATAAATAAGCATAAAATATATAGTCTTATCTACTTGCTTCTAAAGATGATATTGATCCTCCTAAGACAACTAAGTGCAGAAAGAACATTCTTAGTATTTGACTATTTATGTGAAGAACATAGTACGGAATAGAGATCAATTTATGAATGATTGCTTAGTTATTTACATAGGGAGAGATGTTTTTTTTTTTAAATAAGCAAAAATAAAATTTTAAACCACTTTCAAAGTATGAGAACTCGTCGAGAATAATTATAATATTTTATTAAATGAAATAAAAAAAATTGTTTGTAATTCTTAATATTCAGTGTTTTCAAATTATATATAGATTGTATATATTTTGTGTATGTTACAATTTTTTTTTTTTTTAAAAAAAACTTGCTTTTCATTTTAAAAACTTGCTTTTCATTTTAAATTACATAATTTTGATTATTTTTTTATCATTTTTTAATAATTGTGCATACCCTATTTAAATTTTGTGTATCCACCACTGGGTACAAGGTTAATTGAATGATGGTACGAACTGAAATGATGTTGATACAACCCTACAAGATGTTTATAGATATATATATCTTTGTTTGACGTTAGACATTTATTACTAGCTTACTGCATGCACTTTAATTTTATTACTATTTTACTATGAATTTCTTTTCTCACAAGGTAAAGATGAATTTCTTACAATTTTTTTTTAAAAAAGAAAGCGACGAAACATGTGAACAAGCATAATAACACACAAATTGAACAAGTTTTTGTAAGAGAGAAAAATATGAAATTAATCATATCAAGCCCATTTAGCCATGAGAGACATTCCTCCTGCACCCAAGAGAACCGCCATGAAAGACTTGATCTGAAGCTTCACACTTCCTTGCAACTTGGGTCCCATAAAATCGGTGGCCAAAAGATCAACGAGAGCCATGTAGATCAACAGTCCCGCAGATGATGCGTTAAGCAATCCAACGGTGATTAATGCACGAGGGCTGTTCTCTTGGTAAGTTTTAGCTAATGCTATTCCCAGTGCTATTCCGAATGGAGTTGTTACTGCGAAGAAGAACGCCATTCCTGCTTTCTTTACCAACTTGTACTCCGCCTGCACCATTAAATTAATGGGAGAACTACACATAAGTACAATTCACGAATGCAAACTTACTAATATGTACATAGGCACAAAAAAATTGCACATAAACAGGTACATTTATACGCATATGTGCAATTATTTTGTATATATTAGTATGTTTTTAAAAAATTTGTACCTATTAGTAACTTGATTCAAGATTTTGTACCCACGAATAGGTCTACTGTACAAATTTGTATAGATACAAATCAATCAATTTAGGAAGGGTCAGCGGGTCAGGTGGTCAAAAATGGGTCAAAGCGGGTCAACGATGAGTTATGTAAAGTGAAATTGGGTCTCAATTGAGATTTGTATGTATACAAATTTGTATCCTAGACTTTGTCATTTTATTAATATATATACTCGTCTCGACATTGGGAATGATATCGCATGTAACAATTTTGATGTTTAACTTTGTATTCCACGGTCTAGATGTGACACGTGGATGACTAAAAAATATTAACGAACTATATATACCATGACGACACGTGTTAATGATTCAGAAAGTGGAACATGTAATGAAATACAAATTAAATTTGTTGCAGAGAAATCGAATTGTCCTGAAAAAAAGTCTTGTTTTTCAAGTGGACTCTTTTATTTTTATCTAGCAGTTGAAGGTATAATATACTTTTTATATCCGGAAGCATTTATAAGAGAAATACACAAAATTTCACTCTTATTTTTAAGAAAGGTGTGATATCAATATGAAGTTAGTGAAACATTAAACGAGTGTTAATTAGGTATGACAATTAATACAATTAATTAATTATTACCTGGAGAATGCAGCCTCCAAGGCCCATTCCTTCAAACATTTGATGGAAGCAAAGTGCTGCAATGAGTCCTTTGATTGAACATGTGTTGTTAGAAGCCCCCATTGACAGCCCTATCACCACCGAGTGAACGATGATACCTAGCTCCAAAACCTATAATATTATGTCCAAAATCCAAATCAATATAGCATATGTACGTTTTTAATTTTTTTTTCTTGAATTTTATGTCTAAGGATTGGTGGGTGTATATGTGGAGTTCAATTCTTCTAAACTTTGATTAGGATATGCATCATATGTTATACTCTACTATTTTAATATGCCGTTAATTATTTCTAATAATATATTTATTAAACATTAATTATAAATTTATATGATAAAATAGTAAAATTTAATTTGCTCAATAAACCTGGCGCCAAATTCACCCCAACTCTAGTTTCTACTACTCTAAGTTGACTATATATATATAGTAGTTTTTTATAATAAGAACCAACACACCCAAAACTTGGGAGAGTTGACTATAGTTTTTAATTTTTCTGACACATTAATTGAACTCCATAATTTAAGTTTATGAGTCTACTTCCATTTTCGATTTTATGTTTGTACCTCTTCAGTTTGACGAAAAGACCTGACCTCAAACAAAATGATAAATTGGATATTGAAATTATACTCTAAATCAATTATTTAAATTGCGTATTAGTCAAACTAGACGTAGATCGAAATTATTAAAAAAGTAGAACGAGTAAGTTTGATCCTTTATTTTAAATTCCAGACACCTTGAATTAATTATGTATATCCATGAATGACTTGAGATGCTCAATTTTTTATGCATGTACACTGAAAGATGTTTCTGTACTTATTTGATATTAACAGAAACCCTAATTAACACAATGATCAATTAATATGACGCACTCAACAATTATTGATATGTACGATACAATACCGATCCAAATTGGCATTCAAATCGTTTTTTTAAACATGATAGTGAACACACACACAATAAATAAAAACATCTCATACAATTTTAACCTTTAATTATAAGAAAGGTCTCGTGACATCATGAGTTGTAGCAAG
The DNA here is from genome assembly GCA_037126765.1 of Stenogyne calaminthoides. Lineage (NCBI taxonomy): Eukaryota > Viridiplantae > Streptophyta > Magnoliopsida > Lamiales > Lamiaceae > Stenogyne > Stenogyne calaminthoides. The sequence continues at coordinate 5,024,783 of JBBCBC010000026.1, read as the reverse complement.
CACTCCATAGTATATTTTATTTTAAAAGCATATATGAATCATACAATTTATTACACTGAAATGTACAATTATGTTTTACGAATACAAATTTTAAGTTTTAGTGCACTCAATAGTGTATTCTTGAGAATTAAAACATACAACTTATTTACACTGAACATGCAACCTGTTTTCATGAAAAAATAGCATGTTTCAATGTTAACAAGTTGTATATTTTAAAAATACTGCACGATACATCTAATACATATAATACACACAAGACAAGACAAGGCAATTTAAAAAACTCAACTTGATAAAAATTTCAAAAAACTCGATAACATTAGTTACTAGGATTTTAATTTATAACATCAATACTCAATAGTGCACTTATACGTTTAAACTCGACTCAATCATGCGTAGCTGTCCTCAAGTAACAAGTTGATTAATTAAGCGTAAATTAATAAAATAAAATAATTTGGTACTTACCATTGCAATAACCCGATAACGTAGCAACTGCGGACCCATAACCTCCAATTTCCGTCCATGGTGGTGCCCATGGAAATGCCCACCTTCGCCGGCTTCCACCGCCGCCATCTCCCGCTCCTCCGGCTGCACCACTCCCCCACTATGCTTCTTCGAGTACATACTCGTCGCCAACGAATCAATCATAAGCGTCACAATAGCAGACAGCATCGCCACAAATCCCGTGAATGGAAACTTATGCCACTGGTTTTCCTTCAAGCACTCCGACGACAGCATGTCGAAAGAATCCGGCAGCACGTGCATGAACCCCGTCGCCAGAATAATCCCGGCGGCGAACGCCTTCACAATCACGAAGAGGCTCCGGTCGGGGCTCAGCGCCGGGACGGAGCGCGTGACGAGCGGCAGCGACACGCCGATGATGCTGGCGATGAGGATGGTCACGATGGCGATGATTTTTAGGGGTAGGGCTTTGCTCTTGTTGTTGCAGCTGTCGTCCTCCGCCGCGCCGCACCCCTCCGCGGCGGCGCCGGAGAGGAGGAGGAGGAGGAGGGCGGCGATGGTGATGATTGTTTGTGTTTTGGAAGTCATGTTTTGGTAAGGTGATAATTAGGGAGTGGTTTGGAGGGGATTAGTGGGGAGATTAGGGGATTTATAGGGGGGAGGAGTCCCATGAAATGGGATGAAGCGGTGGTGGGATTTATAGGGGCGTACGGATGGCACGTGTTTTGCACGTTACGTGGCGACTTTCTGTGTACACGTGGCTGTATAGGACAAATGTGTGTTGCTTCATCATCAATTGCAATTAAGTCATATGTTAGTTACTCAGGTCCACCAATCAAGCTGCTGTTTTTAATTAAGGGTAGAAAACGAAAGAAATAATGTGAATTAGGTTTATACATAAACACTATCACTATTATGTATAAAAATTATTAATGTTCTGCATAAAAAAAATTACTTTTTAAAAATATAAAGCATTTTTTAAGCAGAGATTGTTTTTGTGCATAACAGTGATAATTTTTATGCATAACCGTGAGAGTTTTTGTACATAACAGTAATACTTAAAAAATCGAGTTCACGGTGAACTCGAATTCACATAAGTTTTTGTCACAACGAAAAAGTTGTGGTAATTCGTTCATGTTATAAACCTTGTTTTTATTCACATATTTGAACCTATCCAGATATGATACAGGCCAAATTTTGTAGGTTAGGAAAATGTATTGAAATAGGAGAAATTGGTCAAATAATTAAAATTCATAGCATACACTTGGTTCATGAGAGATCAACTCGACTTGTTAATAATATAAATTTTATATCATTACACTTAATATACTGCACTTATTGACTGATATTATTATACTTATAAATTTAATATTATAATATTAAATATTATTTATTAATTTATAAGAGTAAGTGTATTAATTTTTAAGTGTAATAATATCAATTTCATGTTATGAAAAAGTTTCACAATAGAGTTTATGAAAAGTTGTTGATAAATCAAAAATTTTCAGGAATAATATATTTATAGAACAATAACTTAGGGGAGGTTGTGTATTAAGGATAATAATTTTACGGATATGAAAATGCGGGACAATATGTTACAAAATTTGTAAATATAAAACAATGTATGTTTTAAAATTTATAAGTATAGAACAATATATTTTAAAAAACTGTAAATATAGGACAATTGAGTTCGAACAAATCCAAATCTCACATGACATTTTAACCCGATTTGTACTTATTTGGGCTCGATTATCCTACATTTATAAAACTTAAAACTTATTGTCTTATATATTAATTTTATACACATTTTAAAACATATTGTCTATATTTTCAAATGAGTAGGTCTACTGTACAAATTTATATAGATACAAATCAATCAATTTAGGAAGGGTCAACGGGTCAGATGGTCAAAAACAGATCAAAGCGAGTCAAGGATGAATTGGGTAAAGTGAAATTGGGTCACAATTGAGATTTGTATGTATACAAAATTGTATCCTAGACTTTGTCATTTTGAATTTATAAAATTATTATCCACACTCCTAAATTATTGTCCTAAAAATACATTTTTCCCCACACTTTTCCTTGATTTTTGGGGAGAGAAATGACTTTTGCACGTGGATTAGCTAGGGTAAATCAATCAAATATTTTAGATTGGATTTTATAATCTTATTTTCATAATTATGATTCGAGTTTAATTTGTATTTAAATACATTTTTTTTATTCAAAAGTAATTTAGTTTGTACAAACTCTCTTGTAAATCTGTTTATAATATGAAACTCATACAATTACACTTTAAAAATCGATACCACTACTCTTATAAATTAATATCTACATCATTTATTATTATGATCTCAATTTATAAATGTAATGATATCTTTTGATAAGTGTAGTGATATTAGTTTATAAGTGTAATTGTAAATTTCACATTATGAATAAATTTCATCGGAGACGTGCTCTTTAATTTGGATGCGATTTGAGCCTTGTTCAGACTCGATTATCCCACATTTACAGAATTAAAATATATTATCCTAAATTCATATATTTTAAATCATGTTATTTTATATTTACATAATTTCAAACATTGAATTTGATTTGATATTTCCAAATGTTCGATTGATATATCTATCTACACTTAATAAATAATAAAATGTGACAATTAATTAACCAGGTGGCTTAGCCCACCTGGTCATTGGACTCCTCAATTGAGTAGGAGATCCAGGTTCGATTCCTTGTGAAATGTTTGGGTGCTTGGTGTACTAACAACCTAACAACTAATTTTGTCCGATAAAAAAAAGTGACAATTAATTTATTATATATATTATTTTTCATTTATGCCGTCGATTAATTAATCATATATATCAATTATCATCTAAGGAATAAATCAGATTATTTTTAAAAATAAAAAATTATATCGATTAAAATGCTACTGAATAAGTCGAATATCACTTCTGAATTAAATATGAGTCATATATACGTCAATCAGAAGGAGAAGCGGAAAAAAATAGAGGGTGAAATCGATGAAATAGAGAAAATGTTGTTATTAATTTATTATATATATTATTTTTCATTTATGCCGTCGATTAATTAATCATATATATCAATTATCATCTAAGGAATAAATCAGATTATTTTTAAAAATAAAAAATTATATCGATTAAAATGCTACTGAATAAGTCGAATATCACTTCTGAATTAAATATGAGTCATATATACGTCAATCAGAAGGAGAAGCGGAAAAAAATAGAGGGTGAAATCGATGAAATAGAGAAAATGTTGTTATATATGTTCATACGGTTACACACATTTTTCTTTACAATAAAACACACAACACATTTTTCATGTGTTATTATAAGGACAATTATATGTACTGAAAAAGAAAAGTGTTAATTGTTTTTTTTTTAAGAATCAGTGTAATTATTCTTATAATAACATATATTTGTCATTATAAATTATAATAACACAAATTTAAGAGTAAAATTTTCTAATTTACTTTTATGTGATTTTTTTTAAAAAAAAATTCATTTCATCCAATTCAACCAAGGATCCATAAACTTTCAATCCACTCAATATGAGTCATATATACGTCAATCAGAAGGAGAAGCGGAAAAATATAGAGGGTGAAATCGATGAAATAGAGAAAATGTTGTTATATATGTTCATACGGTTACACACATTTTTCTTTACAATAAAACACACAACATATTTTTCATGTGTTATTATAAGGACAATTATATGTACTGAAAAAAGAAAAGTGTTAATTGTTCTTTTTGTTTTTTAAGAATCAGTGTAATTATTCTTATAATAACATATATTTGTCATTATAAATTATAATAACACAAATTTAAGAGTAAAATTTTCTAATTTACTTTTATGTGATTTAAAAAAAAAAAAATTCATTTCATCCAATTCAACAAAGGATCCACAAACTTTCAATCCACTCAATTGCAAGAAAAATATTTCGTAGGAACGTCCCCGATTATAAAATGTCTATGCCCAAAGACAGAATTCTCAAGGGGCTGACGACATATTATAAAATGTCTATGCCCAAAGTCAGAATTCTCAAGGGGCTGACGACATTTAATTTGCAACTGCTTTTTGTCTGTACCCTACTAATTAATATTATAGAATTTGGTTCCTTTCAAAACAATAAAATAAATATATATATATATATATAGAGTAAGTCTCACGTGCACTTGGGTGTACCGTTTATTCATAATGCATTTTAAAAGCGTGTAATTATACAAAATAGAAACGTGCTACTATTTAAAAAAGAAGCATGCAACTATGTTCCTATATTAATAGTTGCACTTTTTGTGTAAATAAGTTACACTTTTCAGCATAACAAGTTACACGTTTCTAAAATACACTATGAGTATACGGTGCACCCGAGTACATATAAGACCTAGCCATATATATATATATAGAATTTGGTCAACGATGAAGAGGCAGTCACAGGAATTTTGAAGCATACATAAGAATTATTCTGTCCGTACCACACTACCAATACAGACAGGAATTCATATTATAAACCTTATCCTTAAGTTCATTTTATTTAATCGCTAATTAGTTGGAATAGTGTATTCTGATTACGTTAGGATATATAAAAAAATTAACAAAAAAATAATAATATATGAATGGAGGAGTGGCAGTATTCATGCTATCGGAGTTTCAACCGTACCTGAAGGTGGTACTTTCTAATCATCATTCATCACCCCGTTTGACTTTCTTCACTTGCATTTCTCTTTGTTTTTCTTCCTTATATTCGCTTGCATTTACATATACATATAACAAAATGTAACTATACTAATTAATATATATAACAATATTAACACGACTCTTCGCTCTTTGAGGGATCAATATTAGTAATTGTAGTTTTTTTTTTATATTTAATTTGGATAATTGAAACAAAGCGGCATAGACTTAGGTAGCTTTTAAGCCATATTTCGTAATGACCGGTCCGAATGCGGACAAATTCTCCTATACACTATTTGTACTAATTTAGAATGGATGTAATATGATTTTATTTTATTAATTTTTTCAACTTTTTTTCTAGTTATTTTCTAGTTTTTATTTTTCAGCTTTTAAAATTAGTGAATCATGAACCAGTCGACTAAGTTCGGGTCGGATCGGATTAGATAAAAACTGAATTTTTTTAAAAAAAAACAACTAAAAAAATCCAATTGAATTGGTCAAATGATGTACAAGAGAATTTGTCATATATATGATACCAAAAAAATGGTACCCTTTAGAATTTGACATATTTTGGGGCCTAAATCGTTCGGTTCGTTGGCCTCATAGAAGGATAGCCCTGACTACTTATTTTTTTTTATCATCTTCCAATTATTAATTTAACATACATCAAGTACGTATTAAAATTATGTTTATAATATATTATTAGGATAAATTATGTCAATCCCACTTGTGGTTTACAAAATTGGTGTCAAAACACTTTGTGTTTTATAAATTATGTGAAACCCCTTTTTATTTTATAAATATGGTGTGAAACTCCCATTTTGTTGACATAATGGAAAATGTATTACATATTCATTTTTAGTGTTTTTTTCCATCATTTTTATTGGAAAATGACATAATTACCCTCCATTGACTATAATGGGGGGTGTGTGTTATGTCAAGCCTTCATATTTTTACAATTTAAAGTTTTTATATAGTTATTTAGTTGTTAAAATATAAAGGCTTGACACCAAAATCACCTTTAATATAGTTAATGGAGGGTAATTTTGTCATTTTTCAACAAAAAAAGTGAAAAAAAATAACACTAACAAGTATGTTTCGCACCATACTTATAAAACTACAAGGAGATTTATACGGGGAGTTTGACACAGTTTACCCTTTATAATTATATATCAACAAAATAAAATAGATCGGGAGTTAGCAATGTAAAATATGCATCATGGAGCGTACGAACAACCTCAAGGCCCAAATTACTCAAAAGTTGATATATAAACTCTGCACATAAAGTAAAGATAAGAAATGGGCAAGAAAGCCTAGCCCAATAGGAATGATACACTACATTATAAGTCTTCTACTCCAACAGTGCACAATCAAAATTAATTTCATTTGCTATATATCCCCCCGCCGACATTAAAAAAAATGTTTTTATTTGTCTGAGTACAAGCTTTGAAAAAATAAAGTAAATAAAGTTATTTTCACTGAAAAAAGTTATTTTTACTGAAGGACTTGAACTTCTCAGTGAAAACAATTTGCACGTTTCAGTGAAACTACTTACAATTTTTTAAAAGTGCATTTAAGTTGCATGGTGCATTTGTTGCATATTAAAATTTGCCTATTTTTAATTTGTTTAGGTTGGGCAATTAAAATATGAGCCAAACACCAGTTTTCTTTGAATAAATGATCAAATTCGATAAAAACAATGAAACCAAATAGAGAGAAAATAGAAAATTTGGACTTTCTGTCTCGGTAAGACACATACTCCCTCCGCCCCGCATCAGTTTTCACACTTTCCTTTTTAATTTGTCCCATATCAATTTTCACACCTCAAAATGAACATTTTTTAAACAACTTTCACCCACAAAATAATACTCATATTTACCCATATGCCATTACTTTTTGCATAAAGTGTTTTTACCTTAATTTGCGGTCCCAAACCAGTTTTAGATTAGTGTGAAAATTGATCTGAGAAGTTGTAATTCAGTCAGATTAACATCAGAGCTCACTTCACCTAATTATTCCAAGTGTTGATGCACAATTCATCTTTTAGTGATTATTATTCATCATTAACATTTGCAATCCGAATAAAATAAATATTAAGTTTCATCAAATATGACTTGATGGAATGGAATATTCGAACAAGATTTGAGAAATGGTAGTGCGTTTACATTTAAATTGGTTTGTACTGAATATCTCAATATAATATTTACTAACTTTGTTCTTAGAAGAGAAATCAAATTTCTTATACTTGCACATATCTATTGAACTCCTTTGGACGAGTCGAATAAAGCCCTACCAGCTTAAGCTGTTTTTTGACTGCTGAACTTTAGCAGCATAACCGCTCTCAATCTCCTCCTGCAACAACACCACAATTCCTCAGAGATTTTTGTATTTTTCTACTGATTTTTAAATAGATTTTTTTTAAAAAAAAAAAAGAGACATAGAATGCATCGTTTTTTTAGCTTTTTGTACAATCAGAGTAATGAGATCGAGCAACTAATTAAATTCTCACTCAAAATCACACCCTCATGTAATTCTCAAACATGAGAGATTTCAGGTTACTACCTTGCATGATTTTAGCAGAGGGTGCAAAAAAGATGATCTGAAATATCGGATTGATTCTCCAAGTGAGGTGTTTTCCAGCTCTGCCATAAATAAGTTTCAAGAAAATGGCAACATGTCACATTATGGGCACAATTAGGAGGCATCAGAGAGAAAGGGAGGGGGTGGGGGTGGGTTCAAACTTCAAAGATTAATAATATACCTGCATCACCCCCACTTCCCAAAGCTCCCATGTTAAGTTCTTCCAAAAGCTGCAGATTGGAAGAAAAAAAAGTGCATGAGCCATTAAATTCTTGACAAGGCTCAACTAGAATAAGATTAATTGTTAAATTATTCTAAAACTAGCTGTAACTAAAATAAAATAGCTTAACAAGGCTCGACTAAATTACTTGTATAAACATAGCTAAATATATGAAGGATAAAATAGTAAAATACATTAAGCTCATTAAAGCTTGAAAAGGCTCACAAGCCTATCATCACGAATATTATAGAGTTCAAGCACTATTTGAGCAGCTCGAGCGTTTCATACTTAAATATTAAGCTAAGATAGGCTTGGAGCATTGGACAAATTATTAAACAGATTAAGAAGACATTAAATGTAATTGGAATTGTAGTTTTTTCCTACATTCTTCCTATTTTACACTTGCACAAAAATATACATTGAAATTTTGTTAAAAGTGTGTTATATAGGGTATCATTACATTTGGGTCAATTGGAAAATTGTTAACGACTTTAACAAAGAAACGGACCTATAAATTAGGACACACAGAATTGGAAAAGGAAGCCATCTTAGCAGTACGAAGGGAGTTTGATCTTGGGGTAATTTTGACTCGGAAAATTATTTTAAGTGGCAGTAGCTAGAAGATATAAAACGTTGACAAAGCAAAAATTATATATCAATGCCTTACTTGGGCAAATGGGTAACTTAAAATTTCTAAAAATTGTCAGGCATCAAATATGAAGTGTTCTTCCTAGTATATTATTCTTATTTCAATTGATCACCCCAGAAAGAGTTGGCACAGCAGAAGGATCAAAATCTTCACAGTGCTTTGGATCAATGGGAACACAAACACGGCCTGAAAAGAAAAGGGAAATTGTGTAAAGACATGCAGTTAATCGTGAGTCAGTAATTCACCAAGGCTGTTTAAAATAAATGCATATGGAAGATAAAAGGCTGTTCAATACACCAGTTGCACCGTGCAACTGAAGTGCATTTTAAATGGTATTACTGCGTTAGTAGTTTTACCAAAACGTATAAATTGGTCAGTATTAGGTTTTCACTGAACAGTATTAGTTGTTTTCATCAAATAATATTACTCTACCTGTTTTTGGGTGAATGCAGAAGGGTGCCTTTAGCAAGTGGTTCATGTGTTTTGAAACCTGAGGTCAAACAAAACAAAACAAAAAACATTTCATGTACGAACCTATGCTTATATACTGAGCAGTGCAACATATTTCTTGTCAAGATTATATTAATTTGAGCAGGATTATTTCACTAGAGATTCAAAATATGCCAAACCTCCAAATCCAATCTGGGGTAGGTAAAGGTAAACACAATCTCTTCAACACATCTGCGAATACTCTGTCCCTGAAATCCAGAGAATAAACTCCTGTAATATAAAACCATACATCTCCACATATAGTAAATTATTTACGAAAAAAGAAACTTTTGAGTTGCACCTTCAGCAGAACTAGGAATTGGAAAAGCTTTAGAAAATTAAGGGTTTGCATCAAAAAATTGTGTTTTGAGGAAGTGATTTAATTTAGTGATTTTTAGAAAAAGAATGCTTAATAGTGAAAGTGCACGAATGTTTGCAAAATTTGTATGTAGATGATGAGTGTTTGGTAAAAGATTGGTATAGAATAGAATATTAGTGAGAAGTTAAAATCTGGTAGTAGCATACTCCTTTCAGCTTTTAGATTATGGATTCTATATGATTAATTTAAGTAGAATCATTCAATTTGAAGACACTCAAAATTACTCCTAAACGCAATCCTAGGTGATTACAATCAATTATAATTTTTCAAAACACCCTCAAGTATCAGAACAACAGTTAGATTGAAATAAACTTAAAAAAATTTTACATAACAAAGAAGAAAAATGAGGACCAAGGTCACTACTGAATTCAATAATTAAAATTGTGAAATTCTCCATGATTTTTTCTTTTCCATTCTCGATATAAACCGCTAATATAATATTTGTCATGGGAGGTGTACCTTCTGTTTCCCTGGTTGCACTAGATTTTTCAGATGACCCCATCGAACAACATTGATATCCTCACGTGATCGCTTCTTATCCTGCCACTTTCCCCGAAGCTCAGAAGTAATGGCTGCCAAAGTTACGAAAGTGAGGAAAGATATAAACTATTTCACCAGATAAAGTAATTATTAGGACAACGGCTTACATTCATCTGGAATCATTTCCAGTATCTTTGCATATTTCTCTTCATCAGAAAATAAAGTATGACTCAAAATAAACTTTTCTTCGAAGAAGTCTTTCAAAACTTCAGCATATGATCTCCTATATGATAAAAAGAACATGATGGTGAATTGAAGAACAACAGAGACATCAATTATTTAAATAATGGGCTTACCCTAAGAAAGGATGGAGCGTGTTACCCACAAGACTTACTCTTTTAAGGCTATTTTCATTTCCCTGAAGAAAAAAAAGTTAATTAAAAAAAAGAATGTTGGAGGTAAATTAAGGCAGAAACATGTTCAGGGAGAATTGAGAACAAGAAAACCTTGTGGACATGTAAATATTCAGTAACAGCAGCCCTTTGTTCGTTGGTCAGCCTTGTGAATGATAACAGTAAAGTATTAGTATTCATTAGTCTAGAAAAACTGTAATAATAAACAACATATTTAAGTACTGCTAATTGCTAAATTACCTTCTTGCTTTTGCATCACAAACCCAGAAATGGACACCACGACGACCACTGTAAACCCATAAAATGTGGTTGAATCCAAAGTCATCTGTGCGCAGTAACATATAAGTTATCATACACAAAAAAAAGGATATATAATTAACGGGAACAAAACGACCCAGAAAAGAGGAGGGGAAGTATTATTAGCAGTTTTTTTCTCAGTGAATGTACAATAAAAAAAACTGAGAAAGCATATAAAATCAAATTTGTTGAGACATGATCTTTTAAAAATGAATATTTACAAAACCCAAGCTTTCCCTAGTTTTCTCTGAACAGTATCAGTTGTCTTCTTGAACAGTATTAGTTGTGCACCAATTGCACGCTGCAACTGGTGCACCCAGGTGTTTCTCCTTTTGTTCTATAAATGTAAGCTTCAAATTAACCCTAAACCCTTTAATTATCTTGAACACCATTTTGTACCTCGAAGTGCAGTATCAATGATTTTAATGGCCACAGTCATCAGCGGCCAGCATTTTGCGCAAACATCAGCTCCTTTGCAGCAAAATCTAACATCATCATAATCTGATATATCCTGTGCAACCAAAAAATAGGAATCAAAATCTTTATCCAAGAATTTATTTTTTCATTTTCCTTTGTCCAACATCCATCATACTCGAAATACAAAATCTGGAAAGAGAACAAATACTTTCTCTCTCCACTGGGGTAAATACATTATCACCCGACTGAGCATAAGCATGTCTCTTTGCAGGCTGCACATAATAAAACAATTTAATGATGAAAGAGCAGATGATATACTCAAATTTTTTTACGGTTCAAAGTATTCTTATATACGTACGAAAATCACCAATATACACGGAAAAACATAAGATTGTGTTAAGATTGTAACTATATAAGGCTCTCAATGCAGTAGAAAATGTTATGCTTTCATCCACACTGTAAACAGGCCCAATGTCAATTTTAACAGGGCATTTTTCCTCAATGGAATTCTCGAGTTCAGCTACATTGTTGAATGACTGAAACCGCAAGTATATATCATTATCCAAAGTGAATGAAAATTTTCTTCTCCCAAAGTATGATTGATCACAACCAGGATGCTTTCCATCTAAAAATGATTTTAAAAAAAAAAAAAAATATATTAGTCAAAAGAAGAACAAATTAATAAGTGAAACTAAAGGCAGGAGGCTCTGAAATTACAAGGATTACCATTTCCATATGACATCCATTTATACATATCAGCATATGGAAAAAAAATTCCTGCACACGTGAGATCAAATGAGAATAGCTTCACAAACTATGTAAAGAGAATCAATTAATTCATTTAGGAGAGAATAATGATTGCAACATACAGGGGAATAAATTTTAAATCATAGTAATAAATTGCTTTCACTTGTCATTTTTTGGGCTATGCTTGAGAGATACTAAGACAGAATTCAAGTTGACTGGATTTAGAGTTCCTTCACTTCAGTGGCAGATAATTTTTATGGATCCAAACCATCAGTGTCAAGATTACATAAAGAAACATATTTTGAGTTTGCTTCCAGAATCTTCACCCTTAATTAACATGATTGAGGGCGGGATTAACAAATTTATATTTCTAAGTTTTAATTACTTTGAAGGCACGTAGAACAATTTCTGGATTAAAATAAGCTAAAAATAAGTAAATTTTGCTTCTCCTTCAATTTCCCTACTGAAATTTAACTATAAATGTAGCTAACAAGAAAAGCTGAATATCACATTCCATGATGAGATCATCCACATTCCAAATAAGTGTCACAAAGAAACCAATCTATGTCATTCTGCATATATTATCACAACAAATGAGCAAGAAAGCTAATAATTTCTCAGCTTCTCACATGCAGGGGCAGCAGTTAAGATCGTTAAATTTTAACTGAGCTACAGCAACTAAAAGCATAGAATAGAAGAACAAACCACCAAGTTGAGAAAAAAAAAATTACCATAATAAATCTTCAGGTAACTAGCGTTGAATCCATCAGGAATTTGGTAACATTGCTTTCCCACTCCATCAATTACCATGTCCTCGCTCATGTTCTCAGCTGCTGCTTCCGATTAACCAAGTTTCCCTTAAACCCTAGGTCAAAATTCAGAGGGAGTGAGGTTGTGCTTGGTTGTACGAATACTTGTATTTATACAAAGGTGCCCTTGGGTTTCTCAATGGATTAACCTATTTGCGCTTAACGTTGATAAAGATTCGAAAAACCCATGCCTAAATTTGAGAAATTAGAAATTTTGCTCCGTAAAGCGCAGTAGAAAATACGAAAGCTATTTATTGTTACCTCGGCGCCGCCGCTGCTCCTCCGGTCAGGATCGCCTCTCGGTCAATTTCGGTACGAGGGAGTGCTACGACGTCGTTTGGGACTCGGGAGATGGGAGATGGCGGAGCTGTGAAAATGGCGGGAAAATTAGACTAGAACGTGCTACGTGACTGCTGTTTTTGACTTGATTCTTTTCTTTAGGGCGTGTTCGTAAAAAATTATTTTTTCCGAAAAAGTGATTAAAAGTAATAATTATGAAAAAATTGATTAATATTAAAAGTTAGGAAAAATGTTAACTCAAGTCCTGAAAGATGGTAAAAAGATCTGAAATATGTTTTTTATCGATTCAAAACCTGAAAGATAGAAAATTATTAATTCAGGGCCTGAAAGATAGAAACTATCAATTTAAGGCTCACACATTTTAAAATCATATTTAACACTTGTATTTCATGTCCTTATTTTTTTTTTTAGGATTCAAGGTTTAGGGTTTACTGTTCAGGGTTTAGGATTTAGTGACAAACATGACCTTAAAATGTGGAATCTTCTAATTGATAATTCATATCTTTCATGCCCTAAATCGATAGTTTTCTATCTTTCAAGCTTTGAATCGATAGGAAAAATCTTTCAGGCCTTAAATTGATAAATTTACCATCTTTCAGGCCCTGAATTGATAAAACTCCTAAAAATTAATTGTTTTTTTTAAAATTTAAAATTAAAAAAATGATAATGTTTGCATAAAAAAGGTTAATAATACTTAAAAAATGCTCATAAACTACTAAAAACTATCCCCTTTCAACTTTTAGCTTATAGCTTTTGAGAGCTTATTTAATCGGCAAAGTCTCATATGCACTTGGTGTACAGCCTCTAGATTTGCGTTGACTCACTTTGACCCTGCCCATTTTTTCTATTGTGGATCCTTCTTTTCACTAATGGCAAGGTCTCATTTTCTTAATGGGTCACTCTTATACCTGAGTGCACGGTGCATTTGGTGCACATGAGACCCACGCTATTTAATCAAATAAAAAAAACACTTTAAATTACTTATGGACAAAATTCTAGGTGATTATAATCATTTATAATTTCTTGTAAACACAAGGAATGAATCAACTTATCAATCCAAGACTTAAAATAAAATTTATGTAGTACTCCGTCCACCAATCTTATGCACAGTTGACTTTTACACGCATTTTTGCGAACTAGTTTGTATTAATAATTGAAATGATAAAATGACTTTTAAGGAGGGGGTATGATAAACAATGGACTTATCTAGCATACTCCTCCTTCAAAATTATTTTATCATTTCAATTATTAATATAAAACTCGCTCGCAAAAACGCGTGTAAAAATCAATTGTGCATAAGATTGGTGGACGGATGGAGTACTATTTATTTGGAGCTTGATTTATATAAAATTATAAATTTGGGGTTCGAATTTAACACCATTAACAAAATATTTAATGAAAGCTGAAGATACAACTAAGTGCCACATAATATTTTCCTGGAACATCCAATTCAATTACGAAAAAGAGGTACACTTATTTACTTATTTGAGACGGTCTCACGATGAGACATAATATAATTTGTGCATTGATGTTTTAACATTTTAGAATAGGTGGGTGTTGATTTGTGATAGAGTGTACCCATCTCATATGAATTTTTGTCTTGCGAAAATTATAAATTAAAGAAATATTAAACAAAGATTATACTTTCTAAAGAAAATGAAAATTTTATTTGATTTGCCCTTACTATAGTCTATAGATAACATATATATTTAATTAAATTGGATGCCACATGAAAATTTTATGTGACGGTTAATTGCCTCGTCAACTTGTATTAAAACTTCGAACCTCAAATCGATAGCTTTATATGAGATGAACCTCATATCCATAAAGATTTTCTTTTAAGCCTAAATCAATAGTTCACACATCTTTACTGGAAAAACTCATTTGTGTGTCACATTATTTTCAGGTCCTCGGACCGGTTATTGACACCCACAAAATTCACTAACCCTTTTAAAAATAGCTCTCCAAAATAGAGTTTGGAGAGCGGTTTTTATAAAAAAAATTGAAAAAGAATTAGATAGTGGTTCAAAACCGCTCTCCAAGAACAATTCTTGGAGAGCGGTTAAGAACCGTTGTGCAAAACCCTTAGAGAGCGGTTTAGAACCGCTCTCCAAACCCCGAAACCTTTATCTTAAAACCGCGTCCAGAGAGCAGCCCCCATTTCTACCACATACTCGATTTTTCTCCTCCTCCTCCTCCTTCATTTTTCTCCTCCTCCTCCTCTCATATCCCCGCCCCCTCGCCGTCGCCGCCGCCATGTGGTCTTTATCCTCCTCCTTCCTATATATATATATATATATATATATATAGGTAATTTATATATATATATATATGTATATATATATCTATGTTAGTATATATATGTATGTATATATATATCTATTTTAGTATTTATATATATATATGTTAGGATCAATTGTTGTTAGTGTTAGAATAATTGGCTTGACTTGGTTTTAATTGTTGTTATATGTTAGGATTAATTGTTGTTAGTGTTAGAATAATTGGCTTGACTTGGTTTTAATTGTTGTTATATGTTAGGATTAATTGTTGTTTGACTTGGTTTAGCTAATTTGTGATTTTTTATGCTAATTTAGAGATGAATTTCATGATGCACTCCAAGTGTTTGATCAAATGCATGTGTGTAGTATTTAAACATAAATTAGGATTGGGATATATTTTTGAATTGGTTGGTGATTTTTTATGCTAATTTAGAGATGAATTTCATGATGCACTTCAAGTGTTTGATCAAATGCATGTGTGTAGGATTTAAGCATAAATTAGGATTGAGATATATTTTTGAGTTGGTTGGTGATTTTTTATGCTAATTTAGAGATGAATTTCATGATGGACTCCAAGTGTTTGATCAAATGCATGTGTGTAGGATTTAAGCATAAATTAGGATTGAGATATATTTTTGAGTTGGGATAAAAATAGAGAATATGTAATATAAGTAAGAACGTAGGTTTTATTAGCAACAAATTATGTTAGGTTTTTATACATTAGGATATGCATAAATTTACTTATCTTGGGGTGAACTCATCTCTTTTGCAATCATATTGTCTTTTCTAGTTCTATATAGATCGAAAGTGGGTTCGAGCAGATCGATTATCAAATGAGTATAGGAATGGGGTAGAAGAATTTTATAATCATGCAATTAGACACTGCACCGACCATCGGTACATTCCACGTTCGTGTTGGAAATGTATGAATGGAAAAACCTTTAGTGGTCGAGAAAGTTTGTTCGACCACTTGATGATGGATGTATGGTGTAGAGAGATATATGAAAGTGCTCAAAGGATATGTGATGAATATGTCCAGGCCGGAGGGAAGCATTGCAGAACGCTATTTAGTAGAAGAAGCAGTCGAATATTGGTCTGAATTTATTCCGAATATCGATGTAATTGGACTTCCAATTACCCGGTACACCAATAGGATGGATGGTGAAGGCATTACCGGTGTGTTGGGAAATTAGGGGTGCCCGGATCTATTCGAGATGAATTTAAATACATATTTAAATTAATCAATTAATTACTAACATGAATTAATCCTAAATCAATTCAACATAATAATTAAACAAGCAAATAAGCAACATGCGTACACGTAATCCACGTAAATCCTAAGCATGCGGAATCTAGGAGTTACGAGATTACATACCTCTTGTAGAGACAACCGTTGAGACGATGTATCAACCCAAAGAGCCTTCCCAAATATGTCCCACGTCCACGAACGTAAACCGATGGAAGGATTCACACTAACAATTTTAATAAAGGAGAAAAATAAAATATTTTGCCACCACCTTTGTAGATTTCTAATATTTCCAACACATGGAATTGCATTGGGGATGAAAAATTCATCCCCTATTTATAGGACAAGGGCGACCGATTTTTTCACTAGAAAAATAAGGAGGGAAATATTTTTCTTGATCTCCAAGAAATCTTGAATATATCTCATATATTATTTTCTCCATAATTAAAATTTTCCATTAAAATTCCACTTCCCTTTATCCCATATATTTAAAAAAATACAAGAAAAAAGGAATCAAGATTTAATTTCTTGAATTTATGGGATAATTATGTATTCCAAGAATACTTATCTTTTTCCATAAAAATCTTTTCAAGAAAATCAAGAAAATATTTCTTCTTCTTTTCCTACAATTTTCAAAAATTACTAGGAAATATAGGCAATAATATTTTCTTCTCTTTTCATTAATTGTACTTTAATTTGGGCTATTTGAGAGGCCTTTAGGAGAATTAAGATTGAACCTCCAATGGGCTATGAAACTTTAATATTAAGCCAAAATATTATTCAAGCCCATTAATATTAATTTATTCCACTATAAAATTAATATTGAACTATCCATCTTAATCCATATTACGACTTCACAATAATATGGCTCCCGGTCATTATTTTTCCCGTGTTTAAGATTATCTTAGTCCACTAATTAATTAGGCCACTGAACAGACTTTATATTAATTAATATCTTTGTCCTTGGAGTAAAGACAGTTCAACATTATTATCCATACCGAAAATAAATTTTCACTTGCAAGATTTGGTATGATAAAGATTATGAGCCCACCAAGGGGACAAATCAAGCAAGTCGTACATGGACACGATTCTCCGTATTAAATCTTAGCAATCGTCATGTAATTAATAATATTGCCCAAGATATAAGGTATTGAATCGCATTGATTCTCTTCCCATCATAAGTCAAAGCAATAGTTATTAATTTCACACGATTCTATTTAAGGGACGGAGATTAAGAAATAACGAACCACTGAGGTCTAATTCTTGTATATTCAATACCGAAGAATTTATTCTCCAGTAGGTCCTATTCAGCGCATCATAATGCACTAGTGTAATCTCTTGGTCAATACAAGCCAATCTGAGCCTTACACTTCAACCTTTCATGATGGATTATTCATTTTCATCTGGGTTGTGAATTTGCTTTAGTTCACGAGAACTGATAATTTGATCTTCGTGATCCGATATCACCAAATTAACTACAACGTAATAATCGTCTTTTTACTTATTGAACAGGTTTGCAACAAATATATATAACATTCATTCATATTTAATGCAACAGTGATTAATAATTTATTTCAGTAAATAAATAAGAAATTCAATTTGGTTATACAAAGTAAAAAGCATACTTTTCAGTATAACCCCACCACGGTGGTCAACCTGTAAGTTTATTATGGAGGAACTAACACGGATGCACTTGTGCGTACTTCACAACACGATCGACGTGCTTCCTTTTATTGACCAAATATATAAACATTTACATGCAAGCACTTTCAATCGAGACATTTCCCACCAGAGATAGATTATGGATTGAAGTTGAGCACAATCTCATGTTTGTTGACTGATTCAATAGTTATGTAGCAAATATGTTGTCACAGGATAAAGAATCAGTGAAAGAAAGAGTTAAGTGGTTATCCAGAATGTCTGATAGACATGTGTATTCATACAAGTGTTATCTTATTAACGGATACACATTTCATACCAGAGATCAAGATGCCACAAGTACAATATGTTGGGAAATTAGGGGTGCCCGGATCTATTCGAGATGATTTAAAATACATATTTAAATTAATCAATTAATTACTAATATGAATTAATCATAAATCAATTCAATATAATAATTAATAAGCGAATAAACAACATGCGTACACGTAATCCACGTAAATCCTAAGCATGCGGAATCTAGGAGTTACGAGATTACTAACCTCTTGTAGAGACAACTGATGAGACAATGGATTAACCCAAAGAGCCTTCCCAAATATGTCTCAAGTCCACGAACGCAATCCGGTGGGAGGATTCTCACGAACGATTTTAATAAGAGAAAAAACCAAAAATATTTTGCCACCACCTTTGTGGATTTCTAATATTTCCAGCACATGGAATTGCACACTCACAATTGAAGTTTTTCGAAAAAATACAATCTGTCGACGTTTCAAAATTCATTGATATTTTGTCGACGCTGATTGGGGCTATTGGGAAATTTTCTTGATTCTTCTCCAAGAAACAATCTTGAATATATCAAATATATTCTATTTCCCAAAATATCTCCCAACAAAAATCTTCTCCTCCTTATTGCTATGGAATTTTCGAAAATCTCTTAATAAATAACCAAATGGAAGATTTCTTGAATTTAATGAGATAATCATGTATTCCAAGAATACTTATCTTCATTCCATAACAAAATTCAAAGAAAATCTTTCTCCGTCTTTTATTTATATTTTTCAAAATTTAATGGAAAAATTAGGCAAAAATATTTTTTCTCTTTTCATTAATTGAACTTTATTTTGGGCTATTTGAGGGGCCTTTAGGAGAATTAAGATTGGACCTCCAATGGACTATGAAGCTATAATATGGGGTCAAATATTATTCAAGTCCATTAATATTAATTTACTCCACTATAAAATTAATATTGAACTATCCATCTTAACCCATATTACGACTTTACTATAATATGGCTCCAGGTCATTATTTCCCGTGTTTAAGATTATCTTAGTCCATTAATTAATTAAGCCACTGAACAAGCTTTATATTAATTAATATTTTTATCCTTGGAATAAAGACAACTCAACATTATTATCCATACCGGAAATAAATTTCCACTTGCAAGATTTGGTATGAGACAAATCAAACAAGACGTACTTGCACACGATTCTCCATATTAAATGTCAGCAATCGTCATGTAATTAATAATATTGCCAAAGATATAAGGTATCGAATCACAATGACTCTCTTCCTATCATAAGTCAAAGCAATAGTTATTAATTTCACACGATCTTATTTAAGGGACGGAGATTAAGAAATAACACACCACTGAGGTCTACTTCTTGTATATTCAGTACCGAAGAATTTATCCTCCTGTAGGTCCTATTCAGTGCATCCAAATGCACTAGTATAATCTCTTGGTCAAGACAAGCCAATCTGAGTCTTATACATCAACCTTTCATGATGGTTTGTTAATTTCCATCTAGGTTGTGAATTTGTACTTAATTACGAGGAGCTGTTAATTTGATCTTCTGTGATCTGGTATCACCAAATTAACTACAACGTAATACGTACTAACTTATTGAACGGGTTTCCAATAAATATATATAACATTCATTCATATTTAATTGCAACAGTGATTAATAATTTATTTCAGTAAATAAATAAGAAAATTCAGTTTGGTTATACAAAGTAAAAGCATACTTTTCAGTATAAGCCCAACAATCTCCCACTTATACTCAAAGTCTACTTTTAAGTATACTACATCATGTCTCGTGTTCTATGTGACATCTAATGTCACCCTACACGAACCTAATAATTTCTCCCACTTATACTCAAAGCAGATTGACAACGCTCTTGACACCTATTCCTTTCACATGTCTCTCGAATGTTAACAGAGGCAGACTCTTTGTGAATGGATCAGCTAGGTGTCTCCCGATGCGATCTTTACCACCTCTATATCTCCTCTCTTAAGGATTTCTCGTATAAGATGGTATTTTCTTTCAATGTGTTTGCTGGACTTGTGGGCTCTCGATTCCCTTGAATTTGCAACTGCTCCGGCATTATCATAGAAAACCGTGATGGTGCTGGGAAATTCGGAACAATCGTCCAAGTCCACTAGGAAGTTCTTGAGCTACGCCGCTTCTTTCACTGCTTCACAAGCAGTTGCATATTCGGCTTCCATGGTAGAATCGGCGATGCATTTATGCTTAACGCTTCTCCATGCAACTCCTTCCCCCATGCAAAACACACTACCCGAGGTAGACTTTCTGTAGTCCATGTCTGATTGGAAATTAGAGTCCGTGTAACCTATGAAGATTAGACTGTCTGACTGGTAAACCAACATTATGTCCCGTGTCCTCTTCAGATACTTCAGAATGTTCTTTACCGCAGTCCAATGCGCTTTCCCAGGGTTGCTTTGATATCTAGCTACCATGCTGCAAAAGAAAGCAGATATCCTGGTCTCGTCTTGCACAAATTATTATGTATACGAGGCTTCCCACAAATGCGAATATAAGGGATGTCTTTCATGTCATCTATCTCATTCTGTGTTTTGGGACACATTTCTTTGAATAGATGGATTCCATGTCTGTAGGGCACAAAGCCTTTCTTGGAATCTTGCATGTTGAAGCGTTTCAAAATAGTATGAGGCTTGCGAAAGCCCGATCATTCCTTTCCTGCGATCTCGAGTGATCTTGATCCCTAGGATGTGACCGGCTTCCCCTAAATCTTTCATATCAAACTGTTTTGATAGCCATGCCCTTACGTCCGATAACACCTTTACATCGTTTCCGATGAACAATATGTCGTCTACGTATAGTACCAAAAATACCAATGCAGTTCCGTCACGCTTTTTGTAAACACAACTTTCAAAGTTGTTTTGATCAAAACTGTAGGATTTTATAACTTGATCAAAACACTGATTCCAAGCATGAGATGCTTGCTTCAGCCCATAAATGGACTTTCTAAGCTTGCAAACCAGATGCTCTTGGCCTTTTTCAATGAAGCCTTCGGGTTGTTGCATATAGATTTCTTCGTTAAGACTTCCATTGAGGAAAGTGTCTTGACATCCATTTGCCAGATCTCAAAGTCTAAATGCGAGCAATCGACAAGAGAATGCAGATGGACTTGAGCATGGCTATGGGCGAAAAGGTTTCCTCATAGTCGATCCCTTCTTTCTGAGTGTACCCTTTCGCCACTAGTCTTGCTTTTAAGGTTTCAACCTTTCCGTCCGGTCCCCTTTTTCTCTTGAATACCCACTTGCATCCAATGGGTTTTACCCCATTAAGTGGTTCGACTAGCTCCCACACTTTATTGTGATCCATTGAACCCATTTCGGCTTCCATTACTGTTTGCCAAGATGTTGCATCTTTGTCTTGGATCGCCTCATTGTAGGAACAAGAATCTGATTCTTCGCCTGGGATCAAGTCCGAAGACTCTCCAATCCCTAAGAATCGCTTGGGTTGTAGGACAACTCTCCCACTACGACGAGATTCCGGTTGTGAAGGTGTGACGTTTAGTATATCATTTTGTACAGTTGGCAATGGAGTTGGCCCCTTAAGTTCTTCTAAGGTAATCTCACTTCTAGGCTTTTTATCGTTCATATAGTCTTCTCCCAAAAATCTAAAGTGCGTACTGATTACCATCTTTTGATCTTCGGGACCATAGAACATGCATCCTTTCGTTTCTCCGGGATACCCAATGAACAACCTTAATTCTGAACGTGCATCCAACTTACCAGCTTCCTTGTCCAACACGTATGCCGGACACCCCCAGATCCTGATGTGTCCTAAACTGGGCTTGCTCCCTGTCCACAATTCTCTTGGGGTTTTAGGAACTGATTTGGATGGCACTAAGTTTAGAATGTAAGTCGTTGTTTCCAAAGCGTAACCCCAGAACGGTTTTACATAACTCATCATTGATCTTACCATTAAAAACGTTCTATTTCTTCGTTATGCAACCCCATTTTATTGAGGGGTACCGGGTGCAGTCAACTGGGATGCAATCCCCTCTTCCGACAGGTAGTTCAAAAATTCATCGCTGAGGTATTCGCCTCCACGATCAGATCGTAGAAACTTGATAGTCTTTTCCTTATGATTCTCTGCTTGAGCCTTAAATTCTTTGAATTTATCAAAGGTCTCAGATTTATGCTCCATTAGGAAATTATATCCGTAGCATGAGCATTCATCGATAAATGTAACGAAATACTCATAGCCACCTCTATCTTTGTTTTTCATTGGACCACAAATGTCGGTGTGAACGATTTCTAACACTTCCTTAGCTTTAAGTCCCTTGGCTCCAAATGCTGCTTCATTAGGAAAATATACCCGTAGCGTGAGTAATCATTGATAAACGTAACGAAATACTCGTAGCCACCTCTAGCTTTGTTTTTCATTGAACCACACATGTCGGTGTGAACAATTTCTAACACTTCCTTAGCTCTAAGTCCCTTGGCTCCAAATGCCCTCTTGGTTATTTTACCCTCCAAGCACGATTCGCAAGTTGGAAATGGTTCAATCTGGAGAGGCCCCAATGAACCATCTTCAACCAACCTTTGAATCCTTTTTGAGTTAATATGACCTAATCTTAGGTGCCAAATAAGTGTTTCATTCACGTTAGCCGATTGCTTTCTTTTACATGAAATAGTAGATGTGTTATATGATGCATTATGTGAGTGGTGTTCACAATTAATAATATAGAGATTGTTCCGTAAGATTCCACCACAGATAATCACATCGTTATGCAAAATAGTAACATGTTTATTAAAACGAACAGAATATCCATCAACAATTAGTTTAGAAACTGAAATAAGGTTTTTCCGAAAAACAGGAACATAAAAAACATCTCTTAAAATTAAACTATGGTCTTCAAAAGACAGGTGCACGTCTCCCACTGCTTCAGCTGCCACTTTTGTAGCATCTCCTAGCGTGATGAGGATCTCACTTTCACTAAGTTGTCGGGTCAGCTTGAACCCATTAAGAAAACATGATCAGTGGATCCCGTATCAACTACCCACAAATGAGAAGTATACGCCGCTAAACAAGTTTCAACAACTAGTGTGTGAGAATTACCTTTCTATCCATTTCTCTTGGGATTGGAACATGCCAACTTCCATTGTCCTTACCGCAATTGAAGCACTTCCCCTTTGGATTTCCTTGACACCACCATCATCCCTCATCTTACCATTGCCCTTGACAATAGTTGAGTTTGATTGCTTATGACTTTCGGTCTTCTTCTTCTTCTTGCCTTCCCTTGGCCTAGAAGATGAAGATGAACTACTTGCCGTCAAAGCTTGAGTTTTGTGCCCCATCAACGTCTCTACCGCGACCAAAGCTTGCAACAAATTAGCTAGCGAGGCCAAAATGCTCAAAATCTTTTGGCCAGAGAGTGGAGTAGCAAATCGATCTGGGTCTCTAGATCATAATATGTACCCAGATCCTCAAGTTTGTTCAGATGTGCCATCAATTTTGAGGACGTAATCCCTTACGGGGTTGCCCTCCACCATTTTCAACGATACATATCTCGCATGGTGATCTGACGAGCCTCGCATTTTTGACTCGTCAGTTGGCTCATCTGATTTTTTTTGGTGTGTCAAGAATCCACTTGTGCTTTTGTGCAGTTAGGACAATTATAATTTTTTGTTTCCAATCAACATAGTTTCCCAGAAAATCCTATTAACTTTAAGTATATTGAACAGTGGATTAAAAGGTTGCGACATACTGAACTGAAATAAACATACATCTTGTGTCAATGTCCGGATTAACACAATGAAAATCACATAATTTGATCACATGATTCATATTGAAATCTCAAAAAAATATGAACATCGTCGTCAAATTTATCTCAAAAAAACAGATTTAAATGAGCATCTTGGGAGGGTCATCATTTAAATCACATTCAAGCAGGTTACAAACAAGAACAATTACAAACCTTTAATTTCAAAATTAATAGTCGACTCCCACTTAACCAATATAAAATTGACAGGGACTTCGGTGAAGTATATGCATATCAATTTTATACCTAAGTAATAACCATGATTAAATACATAATTACTACTTCGTTTTGATCGAGCCTCGTGGGAGGGTCATCGTCGCCACTAATAATAATTCACAATCATCCTTTTGAGAATTTATTCATGTGAAAGCTATCTTTTGACCGTCCCGTAGGGGAATTTCTCCAAAAGATTTCACAAATAAATAAATCACGGAGGTCAAAATTAATTCGATTCAAAACCAAATTAATCATTAAAACATACTTAGTAATTTTTTAATTTGAGATTTTTCGTTGAGCAATTCTCATGTAAACACATTTAAACAAATTAAATAAAGCATAAGAAAAAAAAACAACATTAAATCAAGCAAAGCAGAAAATAAACACATTGGGCACATATTATCCAACAGTCATGGTTTGATTTTCCTTGGCTTGATCTTGAAGAAATACCGTCTTGAATTTCTCCCACTCGTTCGTCTCGAAAAGAATTCCATCTTGGAACGCCACGTCAAGCAGCTCGCAGCCGGGATGCACTCCGATCCCGGCGAGCCGCTGCCGCCCGATCTTGCTAAACGCGGCCAGGCGCCCATCGACATCGCCTATGGTTGCTTCGCTTTGGCGCGGCGAGTATCGTCTTGGCAAATACCGCGCGTGCTTTCGATCGCCCGTTGCCTTTCCCGCGCCCAGCAAATTTCGAAAGCACGCCCCGTCGCTGTAGCCCGCGTCGCGTCAAGTCGTCGTGATCACTTTATCCTCGCCAGTCTTTGTCTTGCGCCGAGCCCATTCGACCAGCGACGTCTGCGTCGCGCGCGTGCCTCCCTTGGCACATTTCGCGCGATGCACGTCGCCCACGTAAGGTTCCGGATCCATTTTAACTCCTCGTCTCCATCTTCGTCTTCAATAAGGTTACAATTTATTTAACGGAAAATAAATACACCTTAAATCTAGACTAGTCTATTACACTGATCAAATCAAATAGCCTAATCTACTCGTGGATTTTCTCACGAGAAAAACAAATCCGAACAGAGTCGAATTAAAAACCATTCATTCATACGCATGAAAATTAAACACATTAAATACCATGACAATTGGATACCTGCAAAACAGATCTAGCAATTCTACAATTCAATTTTCAATTTAATGTCCAACATAATTTAAATAACAATTTAAAAGTCAGAGCTCGAAACCAGAGCTCTGATACCAGTTGTTGGGAAATTAGGGGTGCCCGGATCTATTCGAGATGATTTTAAATACATATTTAAATTAATCAATTAATTACTAGCATGAATTAATCCAAAATCAATTCAACATAAATCCTAAGCATGCAGAATCTAGGAGTTACGAGATTACTAACCCCTTGTAGAGACAACTGATGAGACGATGGATCAACCCAAAGAGCCTTCCCAAATATGTTCCAAGTCCACGAATGGAAATCTGGTGGGAGGATTCTCACGAACAATTTTAATAAGAGAGAAAACCAAAAATATTTTGCCACCACCTTTGTGGATTTTTAATTATTCCAACACATGGAATTGCACACTCACAATTGAAGTTTTTCGAAAAAACACAATCTGTCGACGTTTCAAAAATTCATTGATATTTTGTCGACGCTGATATTTTTCCGAAAAAATCAATTTCTGTGTTATGTTGGAGATGAAAAATTCATCTCCTATTTATAATAAGGGGGGACGAAAATTTAGGTCAATTGGGGCTATTGGGAAATTTCCTTGATTCTTCTCCAAGAAACAATCTTGAATATATCCAATATATTCTATTTCCCAAAATATCTCCCAACAAAAATCTTCTCCTCCTTATTGTTATGGAATTTTCGAAAATCTCTTAATAAATAACCAAGTGGGAGATTTCTTGAATTTAATGAGATAATCTTGTATTCCAAAAATACTTATCTTCATTCCATAACAAAATTCAAAGAAAATCTTTCTCCCTCTTTTATTTATATATTTCGAAATTTAATGGAAAAATTAGGCAAAAATATTTTTTTCTCCCTTTCATTAATTGGACTTTATTTTGGGCTATTTGAGGGGCCTTTAGGAGAATTAAGATTGGACCTCCAATGGACTATGAAGCTATAATATTGGGCCAAATATTATTCAAGTCCATTAATATTAATTTACTCCACTATAAAATTAATATTGAACTATCCATCTTAACCCATATTACGACTTTACTATAATATGGCTCCAGGTCATTATTTCCCGTGTTTAAGATTATCTTACTCCATTAATTAATTAAGCCACTGAACAAGCTTTATATTAATTAATATATTTATCCTTGGAGTAAAGACAACTCAATATTATTATCCATACCGGAAATAAATTTTCACTTGCAAGATTTGGTATGATAAAGATTCTGAGCCCACCAAGGGGACAAATCAAACAAGACGTACTTGCACACGATTCTCCATAATAAATGTCAGCAATCGTCATGCAATTAGTAATATTGCCCAAGATATAAGGTATCGAATCACAATGACTCTCTTCCTATCATAAGTCAAAGCAATAGTTATTAATTTCACACGATCCTATTTAAGGGACGGAGATTAAGAAATAACACACCACTGAGGTCTAATTCTTGTATATTCAGTACCGAAGAATTTATCCTCCTGTAGGTCCACTACAGGAAATTGCACATTTCGTGACGACAAATTTCGTCATAAAATCATCATTTTTCGTCACAAAAGGTGTTTGATGACGAAATTTTTTCGTCACAAAGAACGTCACCTATAGTGCGTCATATTAGGTAAATGCGACGTTATTTAAATTAAATCATATAAAGTTATCTTTTGATGACGCTAAAGGTCATCGTCACTATATCATTCCATCTATAGTGACAAATAAAACGTCACATTTGGCTTCAAATTTCGCTATTGAATATGGTGTTTAATTCACTAAAAGTTTATATTTACATGACAATTTAATTTTTGTCGTGATTTAAATAATGATTGTCACTATTTACGTACATGTATAATGACGAAAATAAGTTGTCACCAATAAGTTACATTTAAGTGACAAAAGTTCTATTGTCACAAAATGATGGAGAAATGGTGACAAATTTTTTTTGTTTCAGATAATATAATATTTAGTGATTTAATACGATAACCATCACTAAAAGTTTAGATACAAGGACAACATAAATTTTGTCATTTTTTCAAAATTTTCACAAGAAAGAATTACACAAGAGCGAATTTAATATTTTATTATATAGTGACAACACAATTAAATCACAAAAATGTAGGCTATAGTGACCAAATAATTTGCGTCGTTAAAAAAATGTGAAAATAGTGACATAATAAAATTTTGTCTAGTGATCTAAGATGATAATTGTCATTAAAAAAAAATGGTATAGTGACAACATATATCGTCATTACTAATTAGTATCTAGTGACAAATATTTTCCATCGTTAAAAAAAATGTGAAAATAGTGACAATTTTTTTTTGTCATAATAAAATATTGTTTAGTGACGAAGATGATAATTGTCATTAAAAAAACTATGGTGACAATCTAGAAATGATTAAATTTATTAAAGAATTATTTGAATTTTATATATTAAAGTAATAAGTGATCATACAAATAGCCATGATAAACTAATTTCAATTACTAAATGTAATAGAAAAAACATCACAACAAAACTAAATAAAAAAAAAATGAAGGATTGGAAGAGTAGGAGCTTATCACAAGTAATATTAAGTCTTTTGAAAATGCGGATAGTATATTCTTCTAGTTCAAAGAAAGGTAAATTAACTGCAAAAGCGCAATTCTAGTTTCATTAAATCACATCCTAGTAGTCTAGATAAGGCAGCATAAGATAAAAGATACACATCCAAATTAAGTTGCAAAAGTAAAAGGTTTCAGAGTTAGCAAAATAAACATGTGATGGAGATTTCAATTTTCAGAGAGTAGCTGTCGTCAACCACGTAACCTTTCTCGGGGTCTTGCTTAGATCATTTCCAATTAATTATTGATCTATGAATTCGAAAACCTCGCTCCGCTCTTGTTGAAAAAATCTTTTATGTATAACCAAAACAGATTCAATAAAATAACTAGTGAAAAAACTTATTTAAAATCATTTCCAATTAATAATTGATCTCTATGGTTAGGACTTTCATAGATATAAAAAAATCCCTACTTATTAGCTCCAGTTTATCATAGGCATTACACTGACAGAAGCTAATCCTACTTCATTATCTTTTTATTTCCACATTCTTCCCCATCTCATCATTCTAGTTTCTTTTAGAAACAGAGTTCAATAAATATAGTAACTAGTAAGGATAAAGTTAAATTTCTTAAAAATTTAACACGCTGATGCATATTTAAGCATACAGATAATTGCTCAGAAGGTAAACATAAAATTGTATGGACAAAAGGTTGGTGCCTTCAACAGATATTCTAACAGGCAATATAGTACAACCTAATTTTAAAAAACATGAAGCAAAAAGAAAGCACATGCAATCGATCTACAATAAAGGAAAATTAAAGCTCATCAAGATTTCTAATGAAAATTCATCAATCAGATTCATATCCAAAATCAGATTCAGCAAAACCTTCGTTTTCAAACAAACCTAACCGATACCACCAGCATTCACACTATCAATAATATAAAGAATACAAAACTATAACATCCAAAATCACAAACAAAAAGCAATCAGAATCTCTCACAGAAAAAACCCCCAAAACATAAAATAACATATTACAATTAAAAACCATAAAGCCAATCAAAACTCATCTCAATCAAACAATACCATCAATTTAATAAATTTGCACCACCCATTATTGCAAAATAAAATTATATATATGTAAATATTTCGACCATACTCCATTGACAAACCAGATTTTAGCAAAACTAAGATATAAACATATGGATGATTCACATACAAGCTTGGGGGAGCAGTCATAAACATTATATAAATAGATATAGAAGAATAGAAGCTAACATTTATCATTCCATCTCTTCATCGTTGAACATGGCCATTAGTTTGTTGAGAGTCGACCTTGCTTGGAGAGTTGTCTTTGTGAAATTTGCATTTTCTTGTGAAAGAAGCTCGTCTTTTCAAATCGCCATTTGTGTTTGAAGTTCTTCCACCTTAGCTTTTAGACTCCTCGCAACTCTTTCTATTGTTTCTTCTAGCTCATCTTTATATTCACTAGAGGTATCGCGGCAACGAGTCAAGGCGTTTACTTGGAGGCTGTGGACCGTAACCAAGACCTTTTCTGTATCCTGATCCATGACCCAACACTTCAAGGACTATCTCTTCTTCAGTCTTCTCAATTCCAAGCTCAATATACTCGTCTTTTTTTTTCATCATCATGTCCTAATAATAAAGAATAAAATAGAAGTTAATTAACATCAAAATTTGTAACATAACTTAATATCATAAATATGTCTACACAACTTACCCAATTCATCTTCGCCTCATTTGATTTCCATCCATCTTTCTTTGTACTGTGAGTATCCTTATACAAGTGAATTCGTCCGCATGGTTCTCCAGCTAACTCAGTACGAGACTATAAAAAAAACAGTTACTCCCCTGATCTAAAACTCATCATCAAATCAAAGATTCGTAAAACAAAAGGTTGCAATACATTTATCCCCTGATCTAAAACTGATTAGATAATAGTTTCCTCACAAGTTCTCATTCATAGGTGTAAGATGTCAAGAAATGTTAAATTAAAACAGTCCACCATCAAAGGGCAACACATTTGTAATGTGCCACTGCTAATTCCCTAAAACTGTAGTATATCTTTTGCAAGAATAGTACAACTGAACTAGTAAGGAAATATCAACACATGAAAGAAATTTTAAACCTAGCATATAAGTGCATAATTATATACTCACAATTTCATGCGATCGAACCGTAAAAGCTTTTCTTCCGACAACATGTTTGCATTTCAATTTCTGACGGTTGCTTTTATTTACCTCACTACGACGCTACAAGAGAATTAGAATTGTAAAATTACAAATTAGAATTTGGCACTGAAAAATCACAGCCATTATGAATTTATAGCATTATTACCTTGAATTCTGGTGATGCGAAATAATCACACAGGTCTTCCCAGTTTTCAGCGTCTGGACCAGACTTTGGCTTGTTATTCTTAGCCTCTTCCAAAGTTGCATACTGACGAAAGTGCTGATGCAAATGGTAACGCTTTTGTCGAGAAGTGATTTTCATCCGCTCGATCACACATCGTTTCACGCCCTGTTTATCCATATTCACATCCATGTGCATCTACAAACACACATAAAAACATGCACATTAGATTATAAGAAGTGTTAAAAAATATATACAACACATTAATTTTTGTAACCCACACCTCGAGATGGTCAAACCCTGGAGTCAATCCACTGCCCTCGTCCACATCTTTCCATTTTTTGGGTACAGGAAGAACATCCCGCATTACTAAACCAATTTGAGTAGCAAATTTTGCTGACTCGTCCGCATTAATAGGTCTGCCTATTGATGTGTCCACGTTAATCTTCATCTTCCCATTAGTATTAAAATATTTCAATAATCCTTTTCCAGTTGTTTTGCCTCGAGTCATTTTGGAACCAACAGCTACACGTGAATAATAAATGTATGTTACAATTTATAATTTTATGTACATTATTATGAAATTTAGATACTCAAGAACACCTAAAAAAAATTGTACCTGCTGTTGCAGCAGCATCTTCACTTGATGCATGCTGAATGCTCTCCACGGATGGCATTGGAGAGGTTTCATCTTCGGGTATTTCGGAAGACTGAGGTGCTAAATTTGACAAAGTGGGATAGCTTCTGGTGTTCAGATTATTTGCATTTGCATCTCCTTTCGATTTTTGAGTTCGTGTATCATTTTGACCTCCTATCCCTTTTCCCCTATTAAGTTGTCCCTTAAGATCTCAAGAGAAACAAAATCAAGGCTTTCTTTCAAGTTTGATGGACCTCCGGGAGCCATATGAAAAATCTGGAAGAACAAAACAATGACAATATCACAAAGTTTAATGATATTGCAATCTTGGATTAGCAAAATGAGCAATGAATGTAAATAAGACTCGGTCAAAACATAAAAAAACAGAATTACATTTAAATAGATGAAATATGAGTTCCTAAAAGCTCATCTCATTTAAAAAATATTACAGAAAACCACCAATTAACATATAACCTAAACTACCATATTCATAACCTTTATTAAGGGGTTCTCTTAGTACCCCTGCACCAGTATAGTATATAGCTCTTCACTAGGATCGAATTAGGCGAAGATCCCCAACTTGTATATATTATTTGAACAAATTAAATTATAATAAGTGTTCAAATTAGAGTCCAAACCTAGCTACCCAAGTTTTGGTTCCGATTTAGTTTGATAATTCAAATATATTCTAGTATTTAAATATATGAGACGGTCTGCTAGAAAATCATTTTTGTAATTATAACTATGAACAATATAACCAACAACTACATAAAGCATGAAAAACGTAAAATCAACAACAAAAAAAAAGAACAATTTTACACAAAGATTATCAAAGGCAATTTTACATAAACACATATAGAAGTATGATTGCGTCCATGAATAATTTGGAAGAATCTAAAGCGAATTAAAGATTAAAAAAACTAAAAGAAAAATTAGGTTCCACTGACCTCAAGAAATACGAATTACACAGGATGAAATCAGTTTATATGGCACACGATCGAGGAAGAGAGGAACATTTTTTTTGTTGCGTATATTATGAGTTATATATATATGGTTTTTACAATGAGATGATTTGATACGAAATTTAAGGAATTAATTTTGCACATATGATATATATGGTATTGAAAGAAGGACCAAAGCTATTTTTTAGGGATTTTCCTAAATAACATTTGAAAAACTCTTCAAATTTTTTCGAAAGGCCAGCTGGAATTTTTTGGCAAATATTTTTGGCTCCAAAGTTTTTTGGAGTGGCGCTCAGATTTTTGGCAAATTTTTTTGGTTCACAAATTTTTTGGGATGGCGCTGAAAATCTTCATTAGTTAAATTGAATAATAATTGTTTATTTAATTTGGACATAAACAATTCTTTCTATATTTATAGAATAAAGTATTGCAATCCTTTAAATAAAATATTATTTTTATGTAGACATGAAATTTAAAATGTGTTTTATGTTCGTAATACTAATTAGCATTATACTTACTATATTGTTAAAAAATATTGTATATGATGGTAAAAATATATGATGTAAACTTGTATAGACTTCTGCTTACGCTATGGACTCGGTTATTTAAGATTATTATTACATACAAAAACTCTCATTGCTATGTATAAAAACTATCATTGTTATGTACAAAAACAATCACTGTATAAAAAATATTTTATATTTTTAAACAGTAAAAGTTTTTGTGCATAACAGTGATAGTTTTTACACATAACAATGATAGAGTTCATGTATGAACCTGGTTTAAAAATAAAAGAATTTAAAATATAAAAGAACTTAATGAAATAAAATAAAAGAATTTAAAATATATTTTTATAATATATATATATAGTTTAAAAATTAATTTTATTACATTAGAGTTCGTTTAATTAATATAATTATATAATAGTATTTGAAATCCTGATCTCATTCTCTTAAAAAATTATATACATATAAATTGATTAATCAAATAAAAAATGTGAATTTAGTAAAAAATATTCATAGAAAAATATTTAAAATTAAATTATTAAAAATTGTGGTTTCAATAATAAGTGTGATAAAAAACTACCTCAATCTGATTCATGATTAAAGGAAGATGTTCAATATTTAACCCCAAATAATTTGTACTAAAAGAAAGTAAAAAAATAAACGAAAATGTGTTCAACAAAAATTGAAACCTAAAATAATAAAGGATCGAAAGTGTGACAAACAAAAATTGAAACCTGGTGCATGATTGATAGAATGACATTAACAAAGAGACATGAACCAATTTTAACAATATTACTTATTAAGAATAAAATATAACTTATATATATATATATATATATATATATATATATTATACTATATAATTTCGTAAGAGTTCAAAGAGTCCAAAGGCTCACCCTGCACCCAATGTCGCTCAATTCTTGTGTAGGATAGATGAGGGGTAGGACTATCATACCTCACCTTAAAAATCAATTTATCATTTCAAATATTAATAAACAAATCGCTCACTAAAATAAGAGTCAAAAATTGAATGGACCGTCTAAAATAGGACAGAGGAGCAGTAAGTAGTGATGGTTTAATTTGTAATGTAAATTGGTACATGTCATTAAATTTATATTATAAATATAAGTTATAATACTTTGACAAAAAAAATTGTGAACCCGAATCAACATTAAACTCTATTTTACTTAATATTATTATTATGTAAAAAATTATCATCATTATGCATAAAATTATCACGAAGTCATTTTATTACTTAATATTCTCGAACTCGAATCAATATTAAATTCTATTTTACTTAAAAATCACTTTATTATTTCAAATATTAATAAACAACTCGATCAAATTAAACACGAGAATATATTGTCTTATGCCCTATCTTACAAAGGAGACGGTCTTTTATGCAAATGTGTCTCCTTTTATTTTGTGTAAATTTTCATTCGTAAAATTCAATAATGTGAATATTTTTTATTGGGCGTGTTTTTGCTTTGGGGATGAGGGAGTAGTTGTGATAATTGAAGGATACAACTTTTTTATTATAAATGGTATTATTTATATTAGTGAAGAGTATGACTTATATTATAACATGAGTATTATTAGTAGTGATAATCAAAGGGTGTGACTTATATTACAAAATGATATTAGTCGTGATAACCTAAATGTTATGCCTAAAAAAAAAAACCAATTTTTCAAAATGAAAATGTTTTCACAAAGATACCAAGTCTTATATTATTTTTTTTTGTCATCGAGGAATTGATAATTAACTTTATTTTCATATCAAAAGATTAATTATTTATTACTTACAAAATTATCTTTTTATGTATTTTTTTCATTTATTTTTACCTTTTATAAAAAGATATTTAAAATTTTAAGGATGTAATTTATGTTTAATATGTAGGATATATTTTATGATAAATAAAATATTTTTAAATATCTAGGAATAATCTTAATATTATATATTGGTAAACCTGATTCAACCTATATATTAGTGAACTCGATTCAAAGGTATGTGGCTAAACCACATCAATCACAAGAAAATCTCAATTCAACCAAATTATTTCGCCTCAAAATTGTGCATTCTCACTAAAATTATTTAAAGTAAAAATTTAATATAAATTATATATGTTTATTTATAAAGATATGTTTAGCCACACTCATACAAAATAATTTTTTTTTTAGATATGCATACACATTAATTACTGGTACATGCCATTAAATATGAATATGTTTATTTTAAATGTCTCATATTACAAAATTTAAAAAATATAATCAAATTAATTTCACATAATTATAAAGATACACATAATATAATATAATAAAAGATTAACAATAACAAATAAAAAAACAAAACGTATTTTTTTTTTTTTTTGAAACAAAAAAAAAACTAAACGTTTATACATTAAGAACATATAATTTCACATCACATTTTTTAAATAGATTTTTTCTACAACTTGACAAATTAATAACTTATGCCTGCGTAAAAAAAGACAATATAGACAAAGTGGAACTGTGAAAGTTAAAGGAAAATAATGTACACATATATATCAGGTTGTGGAAAGAAAAAAAAAAAATCCAAAAGGTATATTAATTAAAAAGAAAAAAAAAAAACCAAGGTCGTAAATATTTCCCAACCAGTGTTGCTGGGCTAATTGCTTGTTCCTTCTTTTGCCCCTTCTCTTCAATCCAAAACCGCCCTAATTTTCACTTCCGAGTTCCGACCATAGCGAGATCGTGACCACCGTAAACGAATTCGCCGGAGTAATAACTGAATTCGAATTCACTTACGAAGCGGCTTCTCCGGCTTCTGCATCAATCAACTACTACAGTTTCTCTCTTCATCAAGTACGGCTTCCTTGCGGTGAGTGGAACTCTTAGTTTTCTATTAGTTTTTTTAATCTTTAATTCTTTTAGATTCTTCCAAATCATACATATAATTCTGGAATTTAGTTATCCATATGGTGTTTAAATGAAACCAAATGATGTTTATATTGACATATACTAGAAGTCAAAGGTTAACAGTGAAATCATGTATAAAATAATGCTGGATAAATATGTTTCAGGCAAAAGATATTAGCCTTTATTCATGGACTGGATCATACTTTAGACAGTGGTGTGGTGTTGAGGTGCATATGATTAGTTCAAAATTATCTAATTTAACCTGATATAAGATTCTAGCATTAATTTAATTTCTGCACTAGGATTTCTGCAGTAGCAATGTGCTCTTATCTGCAAAGGTGGTCCTCACATTTTTATCACATAATCTCTCACCATGCACATCCATTTTATCACTCTTAATAGTCTCACAGGGAGAGGGTCTCAAACAAGTTTTTGCCTTCCAAAATTGAATCTCTTTTTCTCTTCATCACCTCTCAAACTCATACGTATCCAGCTAAAAATTGTTTTCCTCACCACAATAACACCTAACTTTGTGTGCATAGTTGGTCTCGACACCCCTGAGAAACCTCAGGGTCTAGGGTTCGAGCCTTTGTCATCCTAAATTTTTTATTATAACTTGCCTTTAATTTCATTTTCCAGAATTTGAAGGACATTAGGAATTTTGGTTGCTATAGTTATTTAGCTAGATGTTATACTGCTTATGAGTTTTTCTTCGTCAGTATCATAGTTTAGATTTCACAAGTTCAGATTCTTTTAGTAATTCTTTTGAGAATGGTTCCTTATTTGAAACAATTCTTCTTTCCTTTTCCTCAATTTCCGGCTGCATACACAAATACACGAATTAGGTCATTACATCTTCAATTTCCTTTTCCTCAATTTCTGGCGATTTCTCAGTCCCGCGCGCGATTTCTCAGAAAGGGTAATTGCTTCTCTTATTTGTCTGGTAGTTAAATGACTTCATCATAATTGAAGAAGAAATTGACGCAACTACATTTCATTGTTCAGTGAATTTTATTGCTATGATACCTTATTTTTTATTTAGGGTTGAGAACGAGAGAAGTTAGATGCAAATTGAAAAAAAAAATATTATTTTGTCTTAAGTAGCCTTATGAGTTTCAAATTGAGTTATACCACCATGCTTGTTATAATTACGATAAAAAGCTACATTGAATTTGTTATAATTACGTCCATTACTTGTTATATCTATTTCAAAGATGTCCATAACTTGGAAAGAGTCATATATATACTTATATATTTCTGAAATTTTAGGATTTGTGAATAATAGATCAAAAGTTGAAACTTTGACAATATGGGTGTTAGTTTGGATATATTGGCAGGATTTAATATATATGTGATCCTTTTTCCATTTAATTGGTGTAGTGCAAAATGGACAAGAGTTGGATGCGTGATACCAAGTGGTCTAAAAGTTATGTAGATGGAGTAAAGAGTTTTATGCAATTTATTAAAACTCATATGGGTCCAACGTGTGATGTTCGATGCCCTTGTCAAAAAATGTTTGAACTTAACATTTAAAGGTCAAATAGAGGTTATGCATCATGTATTGGAGAATGGGATAGATCAAAAGACATTACGTGGTTTTATCATGGTGAGCCTAGATTAAGTGACGTGGGTACAAGACTTGATAGTGATCCGATAGACGAAGACCACAATGAAGAAGATGATGGAGTTAGCGAAATGTTGTTCGACCTCGATTGACAATTACTAACGATATAATGATAATATACCAACCGAGGATAACGATACTAGTGGTCTCCTACATATCTTGAGGCACTTTCATGAAAGATACTCAAGCCGAAGTTATATCCCGGTTGTAAGAAGATTTCAAAGACATCATTTATCATCCAATTGCTCCATATAAAAGTGTACAACAAGTTGAGTAATAAAGCTATAGATATGATGTTGGTCCGATGAAGTCGAATTTTTCCTCGATGGTGAGACACTTCCACGTCTTTTTCTGGGCTAAACAAGATTTACGTGATATGGGATTAGGTTATGAATGTATCCATGCGTGTAAGTATGATTGTGCCTTATTTTGGAGTGAAAATAAGAATTTAGAGGCTTGCCTCACGTGTGGAACTTCTCGTTGGAAAATCAACAATGGTATAGGGAAAAAGATACCACAAAAGGTGTTGAGGTATTTTCCAAAGAAACCTAGACTACAACGCCTTTTCATGTCTTCAAAAACCTCTAAGAAGATGGTTTGGCACAAAAGAAAAACGATCGATGATGATTATATGAGACATCCAAAATTCTCTATAAATGGAAAGATTTTGATAGTGAGTTTCCGGTTTGCTAATGATCCAAGAAATGTTAGACTTGCCCTAGTCATTGGCGATGGCTTTAATCCATTTGGAAACATGAGCACCACTTATAGCATGTGGCGCTTATTCTAAGCGCCGTTGAATCTCCCTCCTTGGGATTGCATGAAACAAGCATTCCTTATGTTGTCTTTGCTTATACCAGGGAAAAAGTCACCAGGGAAAGACATTGATGTCTACTTACAACCATTAGTTAAAGAATTAACTAAATTGTGGGTTGAAGGTTTGAGACCTTTGATGTCTCTTGTAAATGAATTTTTTCGGATGCATCTTTGCTGTCTTGTGGACTATCAACGACTTCCCAAAGATATGGTGACCTATCCGGATGGGTTACTAAAGGATACATGGCTTGTCCGGTTTGCAATGATCAAACTTGCTCTCGAGACTACTTAAACAAGTTGTGTTTCATGGGGCATCGTCGAAATTTACCAAAAGATCATCCTTGGAGGAGAAGTAGAAAGTTCAACGGTAAAAAAAGAAGACGAGAACCACCTAGAGAATTGAGTGGGGATGATGTGTTGTTACGCTTGGAGAGACTTCCGTTCAAGCACCGGAAAATATTGTAACAGAAGAGAAAAAAGGACTACCGAGGAGTTGAATTGGTCGAGACGAGAGTATTTTTTTTTTTGATCGCCTTTATTGGAGCAAGTTGAAGCTAAGGCATAACTTAGACGTAATGCATATAGAAAAGAACATTTATGAGTCTCAGATTAGGGACCTTGATGAATATAGAGGGGAAAACAAAAGATACAATGAAAAGCAAGACTAGATTTAAAAGACATGGAAATACGCAAGAGAGTTGCATATGTCTAAGAAAAGTAATGGGAAGTATGTTATGCGAATGCTACTTATGTTCTGACAAGAAAGGAAGACAAGCCTTTTGTGAGTTTCTAAAGTCCGTTAAGTTTCCGGATGGATATGCTTCTAACATCTCTCGTTGTGTTGCTACAAGTGATCAGAAGATATCAGGACTTAAAAGTCATGATTGCCATATACTATTACAACGAATATTACCAAAGGTATCGTGGATCCTTAGCCAAGAATGTAGTTGACGTTCTAGCGAGTTGGGTCATTTCTTCCAACGGTTGTTGTGTAGGAAATTGAAGAGGTCCGAGTTGCCAAAAATGGGAGAAGATATCAACTTGATCTTGTGTAAACTTGAATGTTTATCCTCCCCGCTTTTTTTTGACGTCATGGTACATTTATCTTCTCATTTACCTAGAGAGGCATTACTTGGTGGACCAGTTCAATTTAGATGGATGTATCCAATCGAGAGGTTGTATTTGGATCGATTTCTTTTTATGTATACTTTATTTCACACTATTCACATAATAATAACCTTCTATTTCTTTTGTGCAGATCATTATGTGTGTTGAAGCAAAGTGTGCGTAATAAAGCTCATCCCGAAGGGTCGGTTGCTGAGGCGTACATTGCAAGGGAGTGCTTAACCTTCTGCTCAATGTACTTGAGGGGAATTGAGACTAGATTTAACAGAGATGAAATAAATAATGATTTAGGAACCGATGATAGTCTATGGATCTTCATCAAAAATGTCGCCATCTTGGGGGTAGCCGACACGCTCAATTACCGTAGGATGAGTACAACGACATGCAATGGTTTGTTTACCAATATTGCGATGAAATAGAACCATTGCTTGAGTAAGTTGATTATGTATTCTGTAAACTTGTTGAGCATTTTTAAAAGTTTTTATCAAATTATCAAAACTTGCAATGACATTTTTTATTGTAGGATGCACAAGCAACAACTTCAGTTGGAAGGTTGTACCAACATAGATAAAGATCACAAACGAAAATTTTTCTCGCATGGTTCAAAAAAAACATGTAAGATAAATAAGCTTTCAATTTTATAATTTTTTTCAATTACATAATGTTTTGCCTACATCTAATTATTTATCCAATTTCACATATTATTTTCCAGATGAGTCAAATTTATAATGCTGAACCATCAGATGTAAATGAGTCTATTTATTCTCTTGCTTGTGCACCTAATAGGCTGGTAAGGAAGACAATTGGATGCATTGTGAATGGGGTGAGATTTCTCACTATAGAGCGTGATGGTCATCTTAAGAGTCAAAACAGTGGGATTGTTGTAGGAGGGAATCATGGTGATGAGAATATTGATTTCTTTGGTATTTTGACGGATATATTTTATCTTGACTATGTGAAGGATAGACATGTTACTATTTTCAAGTGTGATTGGTTTTGATCAAGGGAGGAAAAAAGGGGGCATGGATAATTAAAGGAAGGAAATATAACAAGTATTAGAGTAACAGGAAATGGTATGAGGATGATCCTTTTATATTTGCCGATCAAGCGAGATGTGTCTTCTACATTAATGATCCCAAATTAGGAGGAGATTGGCGAGTGGTGCAACTAGTCCAAAGATGACATATATATGATGTTGATGAGATGCAAGATGAGGATGTGAATATTGATGAAGCACAAGTAGAACAAGAAGTATATCGGAGAATTATATTGATGATGCATTTGAAGTCGGTATTGGCGAAATACAATCACCGCAAAGGAGGACACAGATGTGGAAGAAGTTGAGCGATTGATAACCTCAACAACATCCCGAAGTTCATGAAGAATTGAACTTAGACAATTTCGATGAGGATGAGTTAGATGACACCTTAGTTGATTATTGTAGCGAAAGAAGAAGACTCTCGTAAAAAATAGTATTTCCGATTTACGAGAGTGATGATGACTACACATCGTTAATGAATATTGAAGGTATAAATTGTTCTTCTTATCATTGCCAAGCTTTATTCTTCTTCGATACTTGTTGATGTTTCTCTTGTCATTGCTTTTATTTTTTTCATAGTTGGAAGCTTTTGGGGTTATGATTCTAAATATTGGTTCTTGTACATATCATGCCCTTCTCAATTCTAGGTCTTATCAATTTATAGATTTATTTGAATTAAGGCCTTTCCTAATCCTTGGGATTGTTCTTTTTGAGCGACAGATCCCCTACCTTTTATTTTTTAAAATTAAAAATTCATGTGAGATATTTATAAATTAACCCAACAACCAAATAAATAATAAAAAAAATACCCAACAATCAAAGAAATAATAAACATGATAAATAATAAAAAATAATCCAACAATTAAATAAACAAAAATTATCGATTTTTTTCATACACTATATACACCATTTATTTATTGATTGGGACCCAATTGAAACACACGTGTCAAGAAGAGTAAAGTTAATTTTGGATTAAGAATAAGGAATTCAATACGTAAATGTTAAGGTCTAAATTCAAAATATATTCATATAAAATAATTCGCTTTAGCTTAATAAGTCCAATTTCATTGAGTGGTTCAATAATAACTAATCAAATAAGAGGTTCAAGATAATTCATTTCAATATCCATTTCAAAATAACTAATTCATTTCATTTGCTCGATCATACCCAATTCATTTCATCATTCGATCCCCAATTTCTATCGAAAACTTAACCCCAAATTCATTTCAATATCCAGTTTCTATCGAAAACTCAATCCCAAACCGATTTCATCGTCTTATTTCGATGAAAACTCTATCCCCAATTCATTTCAAAAAGGGATGGAGGATTCATTTTATCACTCTTAATAGTCTCACACAGGAGAGGGTCTCAAACAAGTTTTTGCCTTCCAAAATTGAATCTCTTTTTCTCTTCATCACCTCTCAAACTCATACGTATCCAAATAAAAAATTGTTTTCCTCACCACAATAACACCTAACTTTGTGTGCATAGTTGGTCTCGACACCCCGAGAAACCTCAGGGTCTAGGGTTCGAGCCTTTGTCATCCTAAATTTTTGATTATAACTTGCCTTTTAATTTCATTTTCCGAAATTTGAGAATTTTTGTTTTTTTCTCATCGTTTTTAATCCTCTTCTCGCATATGGGATGGTGGCACGCTTGGTGTCATATTTTGTGAGTAACCTCAAGGTCGAGGGTTCAAACCTCTCTCACCCCAAATTTTTGTTTAACTTGCCATTAATTTCATTTTCCGTAATTTTTTAATAAATTATATATTCACTGCTTTTATTTAATAAAATCTATATTTTATATGAAAAAAAAATTATTAATCGTCACCATGTATAAATATTGGTGACGAAATACTATGTCACTAATTACTATGAACAATTAATGACGAAACATAAAATTGTCATGAACATTTTATATTATATGACCAATAGTGATCGTCACAAATTAAAATTAAGATCGCCAATTTGAATAATATTGTGACGAAATAAGTGTGTCATTAAAAATAATTTTTAATCGTCACTATATATCAATATTGGTGACGAAAAGAATATGTCACTAATTACTATGAACAATTAGTGACTTAAACATAAAATCGCTATGAAATTTTTATATTATATGACCACTATGATCGCTACTAATTACAATGACGATCGTCACAAAAATAAACTTGTGACTTAATTAAGTGCGTCACCAATTCATTTAAATAAATAA
The DNA here is from genome assembly GCA_037126765.1 of Stenogyne calaminthoides. NCBI lineage: Eukaryota > Viridiplantae > Streptophyta > Magnoliopsida > Lamiales > Lamiaceae > Stenogyne > Stenogyne calaminthoides. The sequence goes on along the minus strand of JBBCBC010000026.1, from coordinate 4,982,491 downwards.
TGACAAAACATATAGTTGTCATAAAATACTATTTTTCATGACGTTGAATTTCGTCACTAAAAATTATGCATATCGTCACCAACGTTTATTGCGACAAATTTCTTGCTTTTGTCATGAAAATTTTAAATTCATGACGAAAAAAAACACCAGTAGTGACAAAAATAAAATTTGTCACAAATTCTCACTTTTTAGTGACGAAAAATAAATTTGTCACCTTTAGGTAACATAATGTGACGAATATTGTGTCGTCACAAAAATTTCATCACGAAATGTGCGATTTCCTGTAGTGGTCCTATTCAGTGCATCCAAATGCACTAGTATAATCTCTTGGTCAAGACAAGCCAATCTGAGTCTTATACATCAACCTTTCATGATGGTTTGTTCATTTCCATCTACGTTGTGAATTTGTAGTTAATTACGAGGAGCTGTTAATTTGATCTTCTGTGATCTGGTATCACCAAATTAACTACAACGTAATACGTACTAACTTATTGAACGGGTTTGCACTAAATATATATAACATTCATTCATATTTAAATGCAACAGTGATTAATAATTCATTTCAGTAAATAAATAAGAAAATTCAGTTTGGTAATACAAAGTAAAAGCATACTTTTCAGTATAACCCCAACACAATGCAGAATAGTGGGGTGTCCATTACTTCAACTGCATGGGATCAATCGATTACTACTTACTTTGGACAGATTGTCAACATTTGAGAACTCGACTATGTTGTTCACCGCCAACCAATCTTCGAGTGTAGTTGGGTGAGGATCCCTAACGAGGTCAAAGTTGAAAGTTCTGGGTTTGTACGCGTTGATTTGAAGAATGTGGGATACAGAGATGACCCTTACATAATGTTCAGTCAAGGTCAACAAATTTTCTATGTCCCCGACCCAGTTAATAAGAAATGGTCCATTGTGGTTCTGTCAAACAAATTTAGCAATAGTTACCAGATTAACGACCACGTCGATGAAGATGTTGACATAATCGATGATTCTTTTCAGAACTTCACTCATTCTGTATCCTCTTTCGATGACCTTGCAAATCCACGCCCGTACCAGAGAATAATTAGAGATGAGGATGAATATGGCAATCCGGATCTTGTTAACATTTATGGTCATGAACGAGAAAAGTCAACCAAAAAACGAAATAGAAAAACAAGTGCTAAAAAGAAATGTACACTGTTTCTTCTGGTTTACAGGATCATGTCTTATTTGCCCTATCCCGAAGATGATGGAGATGATGGAGATTATCCTGGAGATGATGATGATGATGCAAATGATCGACATCATACAGAGGACTTGGGACAGGGTGATACTGATGCTCCCACCACTAGCAGCTCTGGGGAGAAGCGCACGAGGGGTATAGTCACGATGACTTCTTTGAAGAGAGCTCGTAGCAAGGGGAAAACAATTAAGGTAATTTTATTACAATTGAACAGTTGAAATTATAATTATATTGATTGATCGTTGAACCTAATTAATTACTATGTTATTGCAGTTATCATTCAATGAATATGGGCAGCCGATAGGGAAAGAGAGTGAGAAATTGTCCTTCTACCTTGGGGTTGCAGTCAGGAGAGTTATCCCTATCGTGCTTCCAACCAAGGACTGGCGTAGCCCCAAACTGGCTCATTTTAAGGAAGAGCTACGGACGAAACTTTCGGTATGTTAATTATATGCTTATGAAAGTTGTTGTATGATTATTAAATTAACTGAATTGTTATGTTATATGCTATAGACTACATTCCTAGGCCTTGACCATTCAAATAAGAAGCAAATACTTATGCAAGCTGGGGTGATGGCCAAGAATTTTCGGTCTTGGCTAAGAAAAAAGAGCATATGACCCTACTACTGGTCATTACTCGGCTAGTCCTCCTTCGCTCTATGAAAATAGCCTTATGGTGGCCCCCCATACTGGGAGGAGTTTTTGCGTAGAGCTATGACTGATGATTTTCAGGTAAAATTGATCAATGTCATTTCCTCTATTCCTAATGCACGATGCTTTTCAGTGTTTATCGTATTCTATTACACTATAGAATCAAAGTAAGAAAAATAGTGAACAAGATAAGGCGATGGAGGCGCGATATCGTGATCTTCCAAAGGTTATGCACGCATAAGGGAAGATTTGATGAGATCAAAATCCTAACTTTCAATTTTTTTTTATATATTCACTTTTAATATATATAATAAAGGGACACGTTCATCACTATCGTAGATTGAAGAAAAAAAGAAAACTGGAGAGTGTGCTCCTGTTGTTGCACATTTCGAGTTATTTCAGGCTACTAGAAAGACTCGACACGGGGTTATTCCCGATCCCAATACACAGCGTGTCATTGAAGAAAAGATAATCTATCCATTAATTTATCTTTGAATTACAAACTAATATTTCTAAATAAATAATTAAATAATAATCTTTGGTGATTCAGGAGCACATATCTCGCACTACCATGCCCCGACGAGCTCAAGATTATCGATCGATGATCTCTTTTGTTGGGGAATTAATTGCGGATATATTCTGATGAGTATTTAAATACAAATTTAATTCTAACAATTATTACTAGCATGAATTAATCCTATATTAATTCAAATAATAATTCAACAACAAATCATGCATATAAACAAATTCACATAAATCCTACGCATGCGAATTGCTACTTAGTTTACGTGAACTAACCTCTCGGAGTGACAACCGTTGAGAAGATGGATCCCGTTCACACGAACACACCAAAAGACATTCTCAAGTATTCCCTTATCCTCGTTCAACAATCCGGTGGTAGGAACTCGCGAACAATTTAATAAAAGGGACCACCTTTGTGGATTTCTAATTTTTCCAACACATGGAATTGCACTTGGGGATGAAAAAAATCATCCCCTATTTATAAGAGGGTGGTGACCGATTTTTTGCTAGGAAAAAGGGAGAGAAAATCTCTTTCTTAATCTCCAAGAAATCTTGAATATATATCCAATATATTATTTTCTCCATAATTAAAATATTCCATAAAAATCTCACTCTCTTATTGTTATGGTATTTTCGAAATTTTAGGATAAAGATTCCAAGATTTGGATCTTCTTGAATTTATGAGATATACTTGTATTCCAATAATACATATCTTCCATAATATCTTTTCAAGAAAATCAAGAAAATCTTTCTTTCCCTTTATTTCTCATAATTTTTGAAAATCCCACATAAATAACTAAGTGGGAGATTTCTTGAATTTAATGAGATAATCTTGTATTCCAAGAATACATATCCTCATTCCATAACAAAATTCAAAGAAAAATTTTCCCCCCTTTTTATTCATGTTTTTCGAAAAAAAATTGGAAAAATAAGCAACCATAATTTATTTTATTTTAAACACCTTTTTCAGTTATTGGACATTATGTTTGGGCTACTTGAGGGGCCTTTAGGAGAATTAAGATTGAACCTTCTAATGGACTTTGAATATCTAATATTGAGCCACAATATTATTCAAGCCCATAAATATTAATTAATCCCACTACATAATTAATATTGCACTATCCATCTTAACCCATATTACTATTAATATGGCTCCCGGTTATTATTTCCCATGTTAAAGATTATCCAGCCCATTAATTAATTCAAGCCACTGAAATAGTTTTCCAGTAATTAATATCTTTTGTCCTTGGTCAAGGAACGGTTCAACATTATTATCCATACCGGAAACTAATTCCACTTGCAAGATTGGGTATGATAAATCTTATGAACCTCCCAACGGGCAAAATCGAACAAAGCGTTTGCACACGATTCTTCAGTAGATAAATCTTAGCAATCGCGTGTGACCAATAATATTGCCCAAGATATAAAGTATTGAATCTCATTGATTCTCTACCCGTCATAAGTCAAAGCAATAATTACTAACCACACACGATCCTATTTAAGGGATCGAAGATTAAGAAATAACGAACCATCGAGGTCTAATTCTTCCTAATTCTTTGTCTTCAAATTTATCCTCCTCAGAGGTCCTATTCAAATCGATCATGCACTAGTGTAATCTCTTGGTCAAGACAAGCCAATCCCCGAGCCTTTACACTTCAACCTTTCATGATGGATTGTTCATTTCCATCTAGGTCGTGAACAACTTACTTTTTTAGTTACAAGGACATTAATTTAATCTTACGTGATTTGGTATCACTAAATTAACTACAATGTAACACGATCGCTTATTGAACGGTTATCAAGAAATATATGTAACATTCAATGATATTTAAAACATCGGTGATAAATAATTTATTTCAAGAATAAGACGTAAATTCATTTGGTTATAAAAAGTAAAAGCATACTTTCCAAAGATAACCCCAAAAATTTCCCACTTTATACTCAAAGTCCTTTTAAGTATACTACAACATATCTCGTGTAGTTCCTAATGCGACATCTAATGTCACCTACACGAACCTAATAATATTTCCCACTTATACTCAAAGCAGTTAGCAAACGGTCTTGACACCCATTCCTTCCACATGTCTCTCGAATGTGTTCGAGGTAGACCCTTTGTGAATGGATCTCGCCAGATGTCTTCGACGCAATCTTTGCCACCTCTATATCTCATCTCTTAACGATTTCTCGTATAAGATGGTATTTCCTTTCAATGTGTTTCTTTGGGCCTTGTGGGCTCTTGGTTTTGCAACTATTTGCAACTACTCGGCATTATCAGAAATGCTGATTGTGTTGGGCAAATTTGGAACTTTACATCCAAGTCCACTAGGAAGTTCTTGAGCCAAACCGTTTCTTCACGCTTCCTAAGCGACACGATTCGCTTTCATGGTAGAATCGGTGATGCATTTCAGCTTAACGCTTCTCCATGTCATGGCTCCTCCCCCATGCAAAACACACTTCCAGAGGTAGATTTTCTGAAATCTAAGTCTGATTGGAAGTCCGAGTCCGAGTAACCGATGGGGATTAGACTATCTGACTGATAAACTAACATTTTATCCCGAGTTCTTTTCAGATACTTTAGAATGTTCTTAACTGCCATCCAATGCTCTTTTCCCGGATTACTTTGATATCTTGCCACCATGCCAACGACAAAGCAGATATCCGGTCTCGCGGCACAAGATTGCATACATAATGCTTTTCGACGGTAAGAAGCATAAGAAATGCCTTTCATGTCATCTATCTCCTTTTTGTATCTTAGGGCACATTTCCTTGATAGATGGATTCCATGTCCGAAAGGTAAAGCCTTTCTTGGAATCCTGCATGCTGAATCGCTTAAAGATAGTGTCTATATATGAAGCTTGCGATAAGCTCTATCATCTTTTTCTTGCGATCTTGAGTGATCTTGATCCCAAGGATGTGCCCGCTTCCCTAAGTCCTTCATATCAAACCGCTTTTTTGAAAGCCATGCCCTTACGCCCCCGACAACACCTTTACATCATCCCCGATGAGCGTATCGTCGCTCACGATAGTACCAAGAATACCAATGTAGTTTCGACACGCTTCTTGTACACACAACTTTTAGACTTGCTTTTGATCAAACCCATAAGACTTTATTACTTGATCAAAACATTGGTTCCAAGCTCTGGATGCTTGTTTGAGTCCATAAATGGACTTCTTGAGCTTACAAACTAGGTGTTCTTAGCCTTTTTAAATGAAGTCTTGGGGTTGTTGCATATAGATTTTCTCTTCAAGACTTCCGTTAAGGAAAGCCGTCTTGACATCCATTTGTCAGATTTCAAAGTCGAGATGCGCAACAATCGACAAGAGGATTTAGATGGACTTGAGCATTGCTACAGGTGAAAAGGTTTCCTCATAGTCGATCCCTTCTTTCTGAGTATAACCTTTCGCCACAAGCCTTGCCTTGAAGGTTTCCATATTCCCGTCCGGTCCTCTTTTCCTCTTGTATACCCACTTGCAGCCAATGGATTTGACCCCATTAAGTGGTTCAACTAGCTCCCACACTCTGTTATGATCCATAGAACCCATTTCGGCTTCCATTGTTGTTTTGCCAAGAAACTGCATCCTTGTCTTAGATTGCCTCGTCGTAAGTCCATGAGTCTGATTCATCTTGACCGGGGACTAAGTCCGAGGACTCTCCTACCCCCATGAATCTCTCGGGTTATCTTACAACCCTCCCACTATGAGGTTAGGTTGTGTAAGTGTGTGTCGTTTGGTATGTCATCTTATACAGTTAGCAATCGAGGTTAGCCCCTTAGCTCATTCAAGGTAATCTCACTGGGGCTTTCTTTTCGTTCATATAGTCTTCTTCCAAAAATCTAAAGTGGGTGCTTATTACCACCTTTTTGATCTTGGGACCATAGAACATACACCCTTTTTGTTCCTGGGGTATCCTATAAACAACCTTAATTACGATCGAGATCCAATTTTCCCGATCCTTGTCCAACACGTGGGCGGACACCCCAAATTCTTATGTGTCTCAAAACCGGGCTTGAGCCCGGTCCACAATTCTTTGGGAGTTTTGGGGAACCGATTTGGATGGCACCAAGTTCGTAATATAAGCCGTTTGTTTCTAAGACATGACCCCGTAACGACTTGGGTAGATCCAAGATAACTCATCATTGATCTAAACATTTCTAAAAGAGTTATGTTTCTTATTTCTGCAACCCCGCTTTTGTTGAGGGGTTCCGGTGCGATTAATTTGATACAATCCTTCATCCGACAAGTAGTTCAAAAACTCATCGTTGAAAGGTACTCGCCTCCACGATCAGATCGTAGAGACTTGATACGTTTTTCCCTATGATTCTTTGCTTGAGCCTTAAATTCTTTGAATTTCCCAAAGGTCTCAGATTTATGCTTCATAAGGAAAATATAGTCGTACCTTGAGTAATCATCAATAAAGGTGACGAAATACTCGTAACCTCCTCTTGCTTTGATTGGCATTGGACCACATACGTCTGTGTGAACGATTTCTAACACTTCTTTGGCTCTATTCCCCTTGGCTCCGAATGCCCTCTTTGTCATTTTACCCTCCAAACATGATTCCCAAGTTGGGATTGGTTCAACCCGGAGAGACTCCAATGAACCATCTTCTACCAACCTTTGAATCCTTTTTGGATTAATATGTCCCAATCTGAGATGCCATAGAAGTGTCTCGTTCACGTCTGGTGAACGTTTTCTTTTATCGTAAACAGTTGATGTGTTATAGGATGCATTTCGTGAGTGGTGTGCACAGTTAATTGTATAAAGATTATTCGACAACGTTCCATGACAGATAAATTTATCATAAAGAGAAATGGTAACAAATTTGTCAAAAGTAACTGAATATCCATCAAGGTAAAGTTTAGTAATCGAAATTAAATTCTTTTTAAAACTAGGAACGTAAAGAACATCTCTTAAAATTAAAACTCTATCTACAAAAGACAGGTGCACTTCTCCCACTACTTCAACTGCCACTCTCGAAGCATCGCCCAGTGTGATGAGGATCTCATTCCCACTAAGTTGTCGGGTTCGCTTGAACCCCTGTAAAGTGAAACAAACATGATCAGTGGATCCCGTATCCACCACCCATAAATGGGAGGCATACGCCGCTAAACAAGTTTCAACAACTAGTGCGTGAGAATCACCTTTCTTTCCATCCCTTTTGGGTTTGGAACAGGCTGACCTCCAATGTCCTTTTTCACCGCAGTTGAAGCACTTCTCCTTAGCTGGTTTACTCACTCCTCCACTTCCCTTCACCTTTTCTTTGCCCTTGGCGACACTTGAGTTCACTTGCTTGTGGCCTTTATCATTTTTCTTGTTCTTACCACCCTTTGGCCTAGAAGAAGAAGAAGGTCCATTTGCCACCAAGGCTTGACTCTTTTGCCCCAATATCGCCTCTGCCGAGACTAAAGCTTGCAATAGGTCAGGTATCGAGAACTTCTGATTGTTCATTTGGTAGTTCAGCTTGAACTATTCAAAACTTTTCAGTAGAGAGTGGAGCACGAAATCGATTTGGGTCTCGATATCGTATTCAGCGCCAAGTACCTCAAGAGAACGTGCTCCCTTACGGGCGTTCCCTCCACCATTTTCATAGAGAGCAAGTCCCTCATGGTGATCTGACGAGCCACACGGTTCTGATATTGAAACATCGCTTTAAGACTAGTCATGATGTCTGCAGCGGTCTCAACGTTTTGGTGTTGGTGTTGCAACACATCTGACATTGAAGCCAAGATGGTACACTTTGCCATTTCGTTGGAACGCTCCCAGTTAGCATACTCTTTCTTAACCGCTTTAGTTGACTCATCATTTGGCTTTTCTGGTTTAGGTGTAGTGAGAACCCAGTTATGGCTTTGTGCAGTGAGGACAATAGTAAGTTTACGACTCCAATCAACGAAGTTTTCACCAGTAAGCAAATTGTTTTTAAATATATTGAACAGTGGATTAAAAGGTTGCGACATGCTGAACTGAAATAAATAACAATTTGTATAAGCACAAACATATCACAAGGTTCGATAACATGTATCATAATAAAATCTCAAAAAAAAAAATGAACATTCATCAGCCAACATCTCAAAACAATTTAAATAAGCCACGTGGGTGGGTCATTATTTAAACACATTCAAGCAGGTTACAAACAAGAAAACAGTTACAAACCTTTAATATCCAGATTAATAGTTGGCTCCCACTTGACCAATATAAAATTGACAGGAACTTCAGGGAAGTATATGCATATCAATTTTACACCTAAGTAATAACCATGATTAAATACAAAATTATTACTTTGTTTTGAACGAGCCTCGTGGGGAGGGTCATCGTCACCACTAATAATAACCCACAATCATCCCTTCGGAATTTATTCATGTGAAATCTAACTTTTGACCGTCCCGTGGGGGGAATTTCTCCAAAAGAATCCACAAATAAATAAATCATGGAGGTCAAAATTAATTCAATTTTATTATCCGGAATAAAATTGTCAATTAATTATTTAAACATACTTAGTAATTTTCGAAGGTGAGATTTTTCAAAACATTTTCTCATGCATCGCATATTTAAACACAATTTAAATAAGCATAAAATAATGCAAAAAATATCAAAACAAAAATTAAACTCATTGGGCACATATATCCAATTGTCACGGTTAATTTTGTCATGTCTTGATCTTGAGAAATCGTCTTCATAGCCTTCATCGGTGGTCTCGAAAAGCTCCCACTTGATTGTCTCGAAAAAAAATGAAAGCGTCAGCAGCGTCATCGACCTCGCGCGCCTTGCAAGAAATGCCTTATCATAAAGCATCGCCTAGTGGTAATTTCGGATCTCCTTGGTAGGTCTCGGCGAGCACGTCGTTCGGCGTCTTCACCATTTTCGCCGATAGATGGATTCGTGGCATGTCCTTGCCCGGCCCAATCTTCAGGCCTTTCTGCGTCGTCGTGCTCATTTTAGCACATTTCTTGCGATTTCAGATGCGATTCGGATCCGTCGCCCTTTAATTCATTGTCTCCGTCTTGACTCGCGATTCGGTTAAATTTATTTATGAAAAATAAATAAACCTAGATCTTAGTCTATTACATTGAACGAATCAAACAAATCCTAATCTACTCGTGGATTTTCTCATGAGGCAAAATGAATTCGAACGAATCGAATTAAAAAACCACAATTTATGTGCATGCATAAATATAAACATTCATTAAATACTATAACAATTGGATACCTGCAAAAAAGATCTAGCAATTCTACTATCCAATTTCAAATTTAATGAAAATGAATTAAATTGCCATTTAAAACTCAGAGCCCGCAACCGAGGCTCTGATACTAGTTGTTGGGGAATTAATGTTGGGGTTATACTGAAAAGTATGATTTTACTTTGTATAACCAAACTGAAGTTTCTTATTTATTTACTGAAATAAATTATTTAATCACTTTTGCATTAAATATGAATGAATGTTATATATGTTTATTGCAAACCCGTTCAATAAGACAGTACATATTACGTTGTAGTTAATTTGGTGATACCCGATCACTGAAGATCAAATTAACAACCCTCGTAATTAAGTACAAATTCACAACCCAAATGGAAATGAATGAACCATCATGAACGGTTGAAGTGTGAGACCCAGATTGTCTTTTGTTAACTAAGGGATCACACTAGCGCATTTAGGTGTGTTGAATGAGGACCTACAGGAGGACAAATTCTTTGGTACTGAATATACAAGAATTAGACCTCAGTGGTGCGTTATTTCTTAATCTCCGTCCCTTAAATAGGATCGTGTGAAATTAATAACTATTGCTTTGATTTATGATGGGAAGAGAGTCAATGTGATTCAATACCTTATATCTTGGGCAATATTAATTACATGACGATTGCTGACATTTAATACGGAGAATCGCATGCAAGTACGTCTTGCTTGATTTGTCCCTTTGGTGGGCTCAGAACCTTTATCATACCAAATCTTGCAAGTGGAAATTTATTTCCGGTATGGATAACAATGCTGAGCTGTCTTTACTCCAAGGACAATGATGTTAATTAATATAAAGCTTGTTCAGTGGCTTAATTAATTAATGGACTAATATAATCTTAAACGTGGAAAATAATGACCGGGAGCCATGTTATATGTGAAATCGTAATATGGGTTAAGATGGATAGTTCAATATTAATTTTATAGTGGAATAAATTAATATTAATGGACTTGAATAATATTTGGCTCAAAATATTAAAGCTTCATAGCCCATTGAAGGTCCAATCTTATTCTCCTAAAGGCCCCTCAAATAGCCCAAAATAAAGTCCAATTAATTAGAGAGAAAAGAAAATATTTTTGCTATATTTCCACTTAATATTTTCGAAAATTTGTAGTTAATTAGGAAGAAAAGATTGTCTTGATTTTCTTGTAGATATTTTATGGAAAGAGATAATTATTGTAGGAATACATAATTATCCCATAAATTCAAGAAGTCAAATCTTGACTCCTAATATCTTGTGATTTTCGAAAATTATAGGTTGAAGAAGGGAAGAGATTTTTATGGAAAATTTAATTAAGGAGAAAAGAATATAGAAGATATATTCAAGATTTCTTGGAGATCAAGAAAATATTTTCTTCCTTATTTTGTTGACCTAAAATTTCGAACCCCTCCTCCCTATAAATAGGGGATGAGCTCTTCATTCCCAAGTGCAATTCCATGTGTTGGAAATATTATAAATCCACAAAGGTGGTAGAAAAATATTTTATTTCTCTCCATTAAAATCGTTCGTGCGAATCCTCCCACCGGATTACGTTCGTGGACTTGGGGATATATTTGGGAAGGCTCTTGGGTTGATCCATCGTCTCAAAGCTTGTCTCTACAAGAGGTTAGTAATTCCGTAACTCCTAGTTCCACATGTTTAGGATTTACGTGAATTACGTGTACGCACGTTGTTTAATTATTATGTTGAATTGATTTAGGATTAATTAATGTTAGTAATTATTTATTTAATTTAAATATGTATTTAAAAATCATCTCGATCCGGGCACCCTAATTCCCCAACAATTAATTCCCCGGATCTATTCGGGATGAGTATTTAAATACAAATTTAATTCTAACAATTATTACTAGCATGAATTAATCCTATATTAATTCAAATAATAATTCAACAAAAAATCATGCATATAAATAGTTCACATAAATCCTACGCATGCGGAATTGCTACGGGTTTACTTGAACTAACCTCTCGGAGTGACAACCGTTGAGAAGATGGATCCCGTTCACATGAACACACCAAAAGACCTTCTCAAGTATTCCCTTATCCTCGTTCAACAATCTGGTGGTAGGAACTCGCGAACAATTTAACAAAAGGGAAAAATAAAATTATGTTGCACCACCTATGTGGATTTCTAATTTTTCCAACACATGGAATTGCACTTGGGGATAAAAAAATCATCTCCTATTTATAAGAGGGTGGTGGCTGATTTTTTGCTAGGAAAAAGGGAGAGAAAATCTCTTTCTTGATCTCCAAGAAATCTTGAATATATATCTAATATATTCTTTTCTCCATAATTAAAATATTCCATAAAAATCCCACTCTCTTATTGTTATGGTATTTTCGAAAATTTAGGATAAAGATTCCAAGATTTGGATCTTCTTGAATTTATGAGATATACTTGTATTCCAAGAATACACATCTTCCATAATATATTTTCAAGAAAATCTATCTTTCCCCTTATTTCTCATAATTTTCGAAAATCCCACATAAAAAACCAAGTGGGAGATTTCTTGAATTTAATGAGATAATCTTTGTTGGGAGATGAATTTAATAAAAGATATATGATTTTGATTAAGATCCCAAAACCCCTGAGTATGACATGTTCAGAATGATCTTGATAGTTGAGTCAGGATTCAGTTTTAGAGTATTCGGGATGTTATCTCGCAAAATGTATAGTCGTGCAGATATAGATCGATAGGTTCTCAAGACTAAAGAACTCAAGATGTTTACGAAGAAACTAAAGTTTTCATGATGAAACTGAAAGTTTCAAGACTTCGATGAAACCGAGAATCAAAACACAAGATAAAATCGAGAATCAAGACTTCGATTGAGAAACCGAGATATCAAGACTTCGGTATGAAATCAAGAATCAAGACTCAAGATGAAGACTTCAAAGATGAAGACTCGAGATATCGGTTTGTATATCGTTTGAAGACTCGAGAAGACTCAAGACGCAAGATCAAGATCAAGATCAAGAATATCAAGGCACCGTAATTCATCAAGACTCAAGAATGTATTGAATGCTCGATATAAACTCAATGTTCCGAGGGCAAAAAAAAATATCTATCCGGGGATGCAATCTTTGAAAAAACACAATTCCTTAGAAAGTTAGATATTGCCAAGACATTCAAATGCAGACAAAAGGAACTAAGTCAAAAGTGTTGTTAAGGTTATATCAACTCAGAGTTTGTAACCAAAAGAGCCGTTGAAGGTGTCTACCTTTAACTGGAGACAAAAGTCAAAAAGAGGAAGACAACATCGCCATACTAACACCGACAAAGATGTGTCACGAAAAAAGATGTCAGATGTACAAAAGTTCCAGACTGCAAAAAGTGAAGACCGGCTACATGAAAGGCTATTGCCTAAAACGTGTTAGGGAGTCTCAAACCCTAAATATAGCCGTTCCTCACACACCATAAGAGGAAACTCATGAAGCTATCTCTCCAACGGATAGTTTTCAAGAGTAACCTTGGTGTATGCCTATAAATACTGGTGACCCTCTACATTGTAAGGTTACGGGAAATTTATACGCAACTCAAGAGCTCAAACTTATTATCGCAAAGTTGAAGCACTCGAAAAACCTAGAATTTCCCAAGTGCTTTTATATTGAAGAGAGCTCACTAAACTAAGCCTAGCTTGATAAGATTTATCCAAAGCTTAGTCGAGATATCCTAACCCTTTGCATTGTACTTCATTGTAAAGGATATCTCATCCTAGTTGGAAACCAACCGAGAAACCCCAAACCCTTGAGAAGGTAGTTGGAGTGTGTTTGTTGGTGAGAAGAGTTGTAAAGAGTTAGTAAACTACGCGGAGTAGTCAGAAAGCTCTAGAGGAGAAGTTAGTAAGCTACAGAGGTAGTCTGAAAGCTTGTTTGTGTGTGAGTAAGTAAACTACGGAGGTAGTCAGAAAGCTCAAGGTCGGGTTGAGTAAGTAAACTACGTGGAGTAGTCAGAAAGCTCAGGGCCGAGTTGAGTAAGTAAACTACGCGAGGTAGTCAGAAAGCTCAGAAGTGATTAGTGAATTTCTCTGAGGATCAGAGAGGAGCTTGAGTCTCTGAACCACTATAATTACTGTGTTATTTATTGCTTTCCTTATCTGTGCTTAACTGTTGCATCACTGAGTTTGAAAGCATATTTTCACTGATATTTCAGTTGGAATCAATCCACTGGAAGTTGCATGTAATTGAATCACAACCTAATCACTATTCTATTAAAGGAAGGTTTTCAGCAAAGCTTTAAAATGAGTATAAACTAAAGGGCCAACCATTCCGCACGACTGAGTAGCTAGAACAGATAGTTACCAAACTGAACTTACTCTTCTGAGGGTTCAGTAAGTTAGTTATCTGATCCAAGCAACTCAGGATCTCTGACACTCAGGACTCAGTTGGGATTATCTGAGGTTTCTGAAAGCAGCTCAGGATCACTGTCTCAGTAGACTTTGACTCAGAGTGATTTGTGCTTCTCAGGACCTAATCTTCAGGAGTATCTGACCCAAGCTGACCTCAGTAAGAAAAAGTTTTAAAAACACTGAACACGTGTATTCCCCCCCCACACACGTGTAAGACTCGTTTGCACCGGGACCAACAAGTGGTATCAAAGCAGTGGTTCAACTTGACCACCTGCTTTGTTGACCAAAGTTTTATTTGCTAAAAATACTTGTGGTCTATCTGAACTGATCTTATTTGCTGAATTTTTTTTCAAAAGCTCAGATAAAAATGTCTTCTAAAAAACTTCTCATGTTCTCAGTGGAGAACTATGATTTATGGAGACTAAGAATACAGGCTCACCTGTATTCCAAACATGAGCGTATGTGGAGAGTGGTCTCTCAAGGACCATTCCAATTCTTGTTAGAATCCCAGAGAAATGAAGATGAGAGAATTGATCCTAGAAAGCGACTTCCTAAGTCTCGATGACCAACCGACTCTCGAGGAGAGAAAGGTAGTCAATCTAGACTACATTGCTAAAGACACACTATACAGTACAATTGATGATGGTGTGATGGGAATGATCTCTCACTGTAATACTGCTAAAGAGATTTGGGATACACTAGCTGTAATGTGCCAAGGCACAGATCATATAAAAGAAAACAAACTTTCAGTGGCAATTGGAAAGTTTGATAGTTTTGAAATGGATGATGGTGAATCAATAGACAAATTGGAAGTCAGATTCACTAGCATCATGAATGATCTAAATGCACTTGGAAAGAAATATCCACAAAGAGAAGTTGCATTGAAAATTCTTAGAGGTTTTTCTAAGAAATGGGATATTCATGTAGTGGTGATTGAAAACACCAAGAACATTAATTCAATGCCATACCAACAAGTCTTCTCTGAGCTGAAGGCCTATGAATTTGTAATTGATAAGAAATCCAAAAGGTCGACAAAGAAAGATGATTCATCATCTAGTAAAAATGTGGCTTTAAAAAGCCAAAGATAAAACTCAGAAAACTAGAGAGTTCGAGAACCCCCATGCCAAAAATCGGGATGAGCTTGAGGAAAAGCTAAAGACGATGGCAAGGAGGTTTGAAAGACTTAATAATAGATTTGGAAAATACAAAAGCTATTACAGGAACCACAGGTACCAGAAGAAACCTGAGGACAGATCAACTGAGAAGAGAAAGGCAAGCTAAAAGAGAAGAGAAAGGCAAGCTAAAAGAGACAAGAAGTTCTCTAGCAAAAAGGCCATGGTTGCAGAAGAAGAACATTCTGAGGAGGGATCTAGCTCTTCAGATGAAATATTCCCGCATTACGGTGAAAGTGATGACATTTGTCGATGGCCATTGAGGAGGTAAACTCTTTTCTCTTATTGCTCCTACACTAGCACAAGAGTTTTCAAGTTCCAATCGAAAAACAAATATTTTGACCTGATGGATTCTTTTGTGAATCGATGAAGGACTATCTTTGTTTTTTAAGAACTCGCTAAATAGAACTCAAGAGCGAATAAGGAACTGAAAGTCAAAAATCTAAAATGGAAAGACTCTAGCAATCTTGAAATCACATCTCAATTAATGGGAGCTCTTGATGAACCGGATGTTCTAAAAGTACAACTCTCGAGAAAAGAGAAGTTGATAATGACCCTAATCGAAAAGCTAGAGAAATCCATTGAAGAGATTCAACTAATCGACTAAGTTTAATGACCTCTCCGAGAAGCATGAAACTCTACGTAAAATGTGAGGATAGTGCACGAAAGAAGTTAACTCTATTGAATAATGCATCTAATGTAATAGATGAAATTCGAGTTACCGAGAGATCCGCTTTATAAAATCTGGATTGGGATATATTCCAGGGAATCTCACAAGGTCATCCCAATCTTTGCATCAAGTAGCAAGAAGACGATCTTTGTAAAACCAATGCACCCACACTTCAAACCAAGTAATGCCCAAGGTTGTAGACAAGGAAAAGGACCTATGGTCTCAAGAAACCAATGATCGGTAGAAAGCCCAAACCTCGGTGAAGGCTAGAAAACCCGAGCACTTTCGATTGGAAAGTTTCGTGCAAGTACTTCAAAGCCTCGGGCTAAGAATGCAAACCCGAAAGGCTCCACTAATCAACCATCGAGGAATCCTCGATGAGAAACACTTTCGTGAGACATTCTCAACTGAAGAGACCAAGTCCTCAAGATCTTTGAAGACCCCAAATTTCAAAAGACTGCACAACCCGAACCCCACTTGCCTAAGGGTAAAGGTTATCTGAACCCGAAATCAACAAAGATTTAGGACCGATCGCGACTGAAGCCAAAGCAAATGAACAGAAGGCCTGAACCAAAGAAGAATTCAAAAGCCCATGTTCATGCTAAAGCTAGCACACATACACAGAAAACTGCTAAGGCACCCAGAGTAGTAAATGTGTATGTTGATGTTTATGGAAGACAAATTAGCCACTCTAAAGTGATTAGAGTTGTCAGGCAAATTTGGATTCCGAAAGGTACATCTAACCTTGTAGGACCCTACACAAATTGGGTACCTAAAAATTGATCTGTTTTTTCGGGAGGAAACAAGGGCACTGAACTGATTAAAGATCACATATCAGCGATGAAAGGAGATGAAAAAGGCCCACGATGTATGGTATCTTGACGGTGGATGTTCAAGACATATGACGAGATTCAAGAAGATACTCAAAGACTATGTTGAACAAAAGAGGCCCACGGATCACTTTTTGGAGATAACTCCAAAGACGGATCAAGGATATGGAACTTTGGAAATCGACTCAGTTCATATCCATGGTGTTTCATATGTATCTGGATTGAAGCATAATTTGCTTTCAATAAGCCAATTCTGTGATAAGGGTTTTAATGTTGAGTTCTCTAAGAACTTATGTTTTGTGAAAGATGATATCTCACAGAAAGTACTACTGACTGGTACAAGAAAAGGAAATGTGTATCTTGGTCGATTGGAGTTCAACTCCTAAAGATACATGTTTGGTTGCTAAAAGTTCCACAGATACCAGTTGGTTATGGCATAAAAGAATGAATCACCTAAATTTCAAAACCCTGAACAAGCTTGCAACATTAGCTCTTGTAAGAGGGTTTCCTAATGAAGTGTTCAGTAAGGAACATATTTGTGATGCGTGCCAGAAAGGAAAACAAATAAGAGCATCATTTAAAAGCAAAGTTGATGTTTCTACTGAAAGAATACTTGATTCATCGCATATGGATCTTTTTGGTCCTATAACACCAAAGAAGCACTAATGGCGAAATACACATTGGTAGTAGTTGATGACTACCCAAGATATACTTGGGTCATATTCTTACTCAAGAAGAAAGAGACTCGAGATAAAGTCGCCAGAGTTCTTGAAAAGGCTCGATATTGAGAAAAAATCGAGTGTGGTCAAAATCGATCCGACAAAGGAACCGAAGTTTATAAATCATATCATATCGATTATTGTGCCAAAAATATCAAGCAAGCACCCCAGAGCATGGTATGATACTCTTTCTCAGTTTCTTCTTGACCATGGTTTTGTCAAAAGGAATGCTGATAGAACTCGTTCGGGATAGAAGATGGGAAGATATCTTCTTTCGTTCGGATATATGTTGATGACATCATTTTGGATCTCCAAATCATCAGTTGTGTGAAAAGTTTTCAACACTGATGAAAGGCAAGTTTGAGATGTCAATGATGGGAAAGATGAATTTCTTTCTAGGTCTTCAAGTGAAACAATCAAAGGAAGGAATATTCATCAACGGTGCAAAGTACACCGAGATCCGATTGCCAAATATGGTGTGAAATTGCAATGCGCTTAGGATTCCTATGAATACTAATTCTGAAGATGGATCCCGATTACGAAGGCAAATCGGTGAGTCATCTTTTGATTATAGAGGAATCATTGGATCATTGCTCTATCTCAGAGCAAGTAGGCCAGATATAACATTTGCTGTTGGGATATGTGCAAGATACCAAGCTAATCCTAAGGCTAGTCACATGGAGGCTGCCAAAAAGATACTGAAGTATCTCAAAGGCACAGTGAATAAAGGATTATGGTATCCAGCTGATGATTACCTTGAATTAACTGGTTACTCGAGATCTTGATTATGGAGGTTGCAGACCAATTGGCGAAGTCCACTACAGAACTTGTCAATTTCTAGGAAGTAAAATTTGAAATCTTGGTTTTCGAAGAAGCAGACCTCGATGTGACGAACCAAGATTAAAATTTAAATACATGGTCAGCGAGAAGCGGTTGTGCTTTCGATTCTTTGGCTCGGACAACAATTAAGGGATTATAAAGTTGTAGCCAATGAAGTACCAATATTTTGTGACAATAATAGTGCCATTGCTATTTTCACAATCCCAAGTTATTGCACACCGGATGCAAGCATGTGGATATCGGACATCACTTCATCGAGATCATGTCGGTAGAAGAAGGACATAAGGATGGAGAAAATTCATCTTGATAAGCGAGAGCCGATATCTTGACTAAACCTTTGGGTCAATCAAGATTTTAGAACTTTCGGTTGAATTAGGGATGTTAGATCCGTGTATAGAGTAAAAATCAAAAATTGAAGGTTTTCGGATGCATGAAGTTTTCTCGAATTCTCTTGAGAAGCTCGGGATAAAATGGAAATCTTGAATCGAAATCGTGAAACTCGATTCAAGATTTCGTTATATTGAACCCTTTTCAAGACTCGATTATTATCTTGACATTTTATCAAGGTCGAGACTTTCGATAAAGACTAATAGAGAGAATTTAGTCTGAAGAAGTAATGACTCATGCAACTCATTTATTGCTTAAGTGAAACTTCAAGAATCATTTGCAATAAATACAAAACACCTAAGGAATGTTTTTTTTTTTGGGGGATCGTTTGAAATTCGAAGAAGGTCAACAATCATTAAATGCTTTCTGTTACATTTTTTTTGACCAATGAGGATAGTTTGGCGGCTTACTTTTCGGAGATCGTCGTTAGATAATTCGATTAATCGAGATTAATCTCAACCGTTGATTTTCACCTAACCAACGCAATTCCCCACGATCTCGAAGCTATATATTCCTCAAGAAGCCATTCAAGCCAAAATTTTATCAAACCCTTCGTTCCCAAATCCTCTGCAAAATAAATCCCCTTTGCCCAGAAATTCCAAACCCTAAATCTCCAAATCTTCAATCTCTCAAATGGCTCCTACCATTTTCGAGAAATTAGCCAAAACCAACAAACCCTGGTACGAGTTCGTTGTCTCGCTCGATAGCACAACCAATTCCAAACCAGAAGAGGAGGCTCTCCACATGATTCGATTAGCAAACTCACTCATCTAAATCATGCAGTTTGACGGATCAAGAGTATGCGAAAGAGGTAATCGAATTCATCTGTAATTTGAGGATAGATGAAGAGGATTGTATGCATTCTAAGATTACAGTATCGCATTTAGAGCATTCGTCCAAATACATCGATTTTGAGAGGGATTTGTATATTATTCCGAAGAATTTGAATGATGTTTTTGAGCTCTGTGATAAAGGAGAGGATCCTGCCATGTATATGTTGGGTAGAGAGCAGGAGTATTTAGATAGGATTGTTGAGAATCCTGTGAAATTTGAGGCTACACTGCATAAGAGGCACTTGAAGCCACAATATCGAGTTTTGATGGATATTGTGAGCAAAAGCATCATGAGCCTTGCGGGGAGTTTTGAGAAAATCATTACCCCGAAGCTCCGATTGATGGCGGCGATTGAGGCCTCACCCACCACTGACTTCAACTGGCTGAAATTTTTGATTCAGATTGTGAGTGAGCAAGCCAAAGTCTTCAAAAAGGTTGACGGGGCGATCTCGATTAAAGGAAAGATCAACCATGCAACCAAAATAGCATTTATTTTGGAGATGTGCAGAGAGGAGGAGGATATCTTTGCCAATTCGACCCCATTCCCCAAGTCCAAGGTGCTCTTCAAGCCCATTGCTGTGAAGAAGCAGGCCATCAGGGGGAAGAAGGAAAAGAAAGCAGAATCACCGGTTGCTGCTGAAAAAGAGACCCAACAAGCCAGGGGGAAGGCTTTGTTAGAGACAAAGAATGAGGAGGGTGAGAAGTTGAAGATGCAGAAAACCTCGCCCCCAAGCGCTTGATTGGTGGTTCTCACCGGCGAAGATGGCAAGGATTCTGGAGGAGATTCAACCCGAGAGCCAAACCGCCGAGACCGCCATTGCAAGTTTTGCTCAGTTATCTCTAAGGCACAGAACAGATCGGCGGAGCAGTGTCTTCTCGAGGTGCTTGAGACTTCGGCAGCCGTGCATAAAAATTTCAGAAATTTTAAAGGAACTCAGCCTCGAGATTCCTACCAAAGACGCGTCTTGGCTGTTCAAGAGCTAACTCGAGTCAATTTATACCAGACCCCGTAACCCACTCGATGCAAACCGAGGACCCGACCGCACAAACTTCAGATGTCACCGAGACTCGGGGAGCAAAATTATTCTTGATGAGCTCTCGAAAGTGATCTACTTTGATCCTTCACCGATGCTTCGATCGAACCGTGAAGCCCGAGATGGAAGAAGGGCGGTGAAGAAACAGAGGAGGAGCAAGGGGAACGGTTCATTCTTGACCGCTACCCCGAAAGCTCACTCATTCCCCGATCCGCAAGATATCTTCTTCAGATTAAGGTCGACGGTTTTCATCCTCAATCGACTCTTCCGGAGATGCTTGACATTGCCGCATTCGTAGGGGAAGATCGGTGGAATGAGGAGACAACCTTCCCGACCGACTTCTCGGATTCGGGAGGACAAAGCTCGGGATGAAAAATTCCAATTTTGATGAGCCGGTTCAGAGGAAGATAGTGAGAGGAGAGTTTCTTTGGTTGGTGCCCCTAGCAGCAGAGAGACAAATCTCAAGATGGGGACCAACAGGAGATGCCGAGGATCGGTCTCGGATGGAGAAGGAAACTTCGTGCCGATCAACTTTGAAAATCGGTCAACCTCGACCGAAGCTAGCACTCTTGGACTAAGGCTCGATTGAGATCGGAGCTCGGGATGAAAGTCAAGCTTCAAAAGTGCGACCGACCCTCGGGTTTGTGTCCGAACCTCGAGGATGATCAAAAAACACAGAAGGTGCAAAAGGTTCTGAGATCGACCTCACTCCTTGATGGAGAAACTTGAGAAGGTTGAGCCAATGATGAACAAGATTGCTCAGATGGAAGAAACATTGGCCAGCCAAGCTCAGAAGATGGAGAATCTTAGTCACTCTTCAGAATTGGTGCTAATCCAAAACACTATGACCTCACAAATGACCTCCATGAAAGATAAGTTGAATGAAAAGCTGGAGGGAGTCAAGGCTGAGCTAAGTGCTGAACTGAAACAAAAGCATCAGGAGAGAACTGCATTTCTAGAGGTGAAATTGGCAGAGAGGAATGAAGTAATGATCAAATCTACTGTTGAGTAAATGAGCTCAATGCTCATGACCAAGATGACAGATGTTTTAAGGAAGCTCTCTCTCGCGGTTGCCCATTTATCTTCGAAGAATTTTCTATGGCTAGGAACCACATCGAGAGGGTCGGAAGACGAACAAGATCGAGATAGCGAGAGAGGTGGCCAGGTGAGCAAAGAGAAATATCACATGGACACAAAGACTTCCGAATTCTTCCAAATTACGGTGCCAAGAAGGGAAAAGGAAGGTGAAGACCTCGGGAAGTTATTGCACGTACTTTGAAGAAAAAAGGTGCGAAAGATCTTTGAAATGTATAACCTATCCAAAGCCTTAAATGAAGTCGGCTTCTTGACAAACCGGTTCGCCAAAGGAGAAGCCTATCTACACTCGAAGTTTCGAGGAAACCATGCTTGATGTTGCAAGAGAGAAACCGAAAAGCTAGAACTAAGGCCGAACAAGCCAGTTCTTCTTTCAATTGCCTATGAAGAGGAAAGCCTTGGGCATTGTTCAACCCGAGAGCAAGCGTCGCGGGCGTTTTAAGCCAATCCAGAGAAAGCCGATTCGATGATGAAGGAATCAAGAATCTGAGTCTCAACCTCGAAGAAAGTCTTCAACACGAAGAATGCTCAAGACACTCCGGATAGAACAAAGCTAAGAAAGCAATGCCTACCTCGCGCGTCCTGTGGATCGTGAAGAAGATCAAGAAGAGCCAAGCCGGGAGTGAATTCAAGAAGTTTGCGAGCAAAAGGAGAGAGACATCAAAAGAATCGGCGGCCCCATGTTGATAAATGGATGCCTATCAAACTCAACGATATGTGGGAAGAGGTCAAGAGAACCTTCTGGTTCTATTATGATGTGCTCAGGGAGTGGAGAGGGGAAAGCTCAGATCAGAATGAAGCATTCATTGAATATCTCCTAACCTTCTATCCAAATTATCTCCAAAGTTGGATGAACTTAGCTGATGAAGGAAAGGTACAGATAGTTGCCCTTGGTCCATATTCCTACCCTCCTCCAAGACTTGGTAATGGCTTGGTGAATGAGAAGGCCATTACTCAAGAAATTGCTCAGTATGTTGGTCAGTTGGGTTTGACAGGAAACAGTCCGGATATCATTAAGGAAAGAAATGAACTGAAGAAGAGATTTTTCGGAATGTTCAACCTGGAGGTGCCCGCTGATGAAGTTGAAGAAGAAGCAAACTGAAAAGCAGAAGACTGAAGAGCCAAATCTGAAGACTGAAGACTGAAGACTCAAAAGATTCTTGTAATCTTTAAATTTTTGTCTTTTTGATTTTGTTGATAAGACTCATTGTAAACTGTAAACTCAAAATCATCATCAATGAAGATTTATCATTCTTGCTCAAAAGATAATATCTCATTATCTTATTTACATGTCTTTTACTTTGATATGCTGAATGAATGTCTCTGAACTGATTGTGTGTTGATAAAGGGAAATTGTTTAAGTATTTGGTGATGAACTATTTAAGAAGATTCATTACTGAAGAAATTGTTGAATGATTTAATTGTTGAGAAATTTCTCTGAAATTGTTGAGAGATTCTCTGTTCAGGAAATTGTTGGGAGACATAACCAATCTTGTAATAGGATAAACTGAAACCTGAGTATAGGTTATATGTTTGTAACAAGATAGGTTTTGGCATCATCAAAAATGGGGAAATTGTTGGGAGATGAATTTAATAAAAGATATATGATTTTGATTAAGATCCCAAAACCCTTGAGTATGACATGTTCAGAATGATCTTGATAGTTGAGTCAGGATTCAGTTTTAGAGTATTCGGGATATTATCCGCAAAATGTATAGTCGTGGATATAGATCGGGATAGGTTAAAGACTCAAGAACTCAAGATGTTTTCAAGAAACTAAAGTTTCGATGAAACCGAAGTTTCAAGACTTCGAGAAACCGAGAATCAAAAACTCGAGAGAAATCGAGAATCAAGACTCACTGAGAAACCGAGATATCAAGACTCGATATGAAATCAAGAACCAAGACTCAAGATGAAGACTCAAGATATCGGTCAGATATCGTTGAAGACTCGAAGACCTCAAGACTCGAGAAAAACTCAAGACGCAAGATCAAGATCAAGATCAAGATCAAGAATATCGCAACACATAATTATCAAGACTCAAGAATGTCTTCAATGCTCAATATAAACTGAATGTTCCAAGGCACCAAAATATCTATCCGGGATGCAATCTTTGAAAAAACGCGATTCCTTAGAAAGTTAGATATTGCCAAGACATTCAAATGCATAAAAAAGAACTAAGTCAAAAGTGTTGTTAAGGTTATATCAACTCGTAGTTTGTAACCAAAAGAGCCGCTGAAGGTGTCTACCTTTAACCGGAGACAAAAGTCAAAAAGAGGAAGACAACATCATGCCATACCGACAATCGACAAAGGACAAAGTTCTTTCAAAAAGATGTCGATGTACAAAAGTTCCAGATCGCAAAAAAGTGAAGACCGGCTACATGAAAGGCTATTGCCTAAAAAACGTGTTAGGGAGTCTCAAACCCTAAATATAGCCGCTCTCACACACACATAAGAGGAAACTCATGAAGCTATCTCTCCAACGGATAGTTTTCAAGAGTAACCTTGGTGTATGCCTATAAATACTTTGGTGACCCTCTACATTGTAAGGTTACGGAAATTTATCATAACTCAAGAGCTCAAACTTATTATCATAAAGTTGAAGCACTTTCGAAAAACTAGAATTTCCCAAGTGCTTTTATATTGAAGAGAGCTCACTAAACTAAGCCTAGCTTGATAAGATT
The DNA here is from genome assembly GCA_037126765.1 of Stenogyne calaminthoides. Classification (NCBI taxonomy): domain Eukaryota; kingdom Viridiplantae; phylum Streptophyta; class Magnoliopsida; order Lamiales; family Lamiaceae; genus Stenogyne; species Stenogyne calaminthoides. Next base: position 4,958,247 of record JBBCBC010000026.1, on the reverse strand, counting down.
TATCCAAAGCTTAGTCGAGATATCATAACCCTTTGCATTGTACTTCATTGTAAAGGATATCTCATCCTAGTTGGAAACCAACCGAGAAACCCCAAACCCTTGAGAAGGTAGTTGGAGTGTGTTTGTTGGTGAGAAGAGTTGTAAAGAGTTAGTAAACTACGCGGAGTAGTCAGAAAGCTCTAGAGGAGAAGTTAGTAAGCTACAGAGGTAGTCTGAAAGCTTGTTTGTGTGTGAGTAAGTAAACTACGGAGGTAGTCAGAAAGCTCAAGGTCGGGTTGAGTAAGTAAACTACGTGGAGTAGTCAGAAAGCTCAGGGCCGAGTTGAGTAAGTAAACTACGCGAGGTAGTCAGAAAGCTCAGAAGTGATTAGTGAATTTCTCTGAGGATCAGAGAGAGTGGACGTAGGAGCTTGAGTCTCTGAACCACTATAATTGCTGTGTTATTTATTGCTTTCCTTATCTGTGCTTAACTGTTGCATCACTGGGTTTGAAAGCATATTTTCACTGATATTTCAGTTGGAATCAATCCACTGGAAGTTGTATGTAATTGAATCACAGCCTAATCACTATTCCATTAAAGGGAGGTTTTCAGCAAAGTTTTAAAACGAGTATAAACTAAAGGGCCAACCATTCCGCACGACTGAGTAACTAGAACAGATAGTTACCAAACTGAACTTACTCTTCTGAGGGTTCAGTAAGTTAGTTATCTGATCCAAGCAACTCGGGATCTCGACACTCGGGACTCGGTTGGGATTATCCGAGGTTTAAAGCGACTTCAGATCATTTCTCGATGAGACTTTGGCTCAGAGTGATTTGTGCTTCTCAGGACCTAATCTTCAGGAGTATCTGACCCAAGCTGACCTCAGTAAGAAAAAGTTTTAAAAACACTGAACACGTGTATTCCCCCCCATACACGTGCAAGACTCGTTTGCACCGGGACCAACAATCTTGTATTCCAAGAATACATATCCTCATTCCATAACAAAATTCAAAGAAAATCTTTCTCCCCTTTTATTCATGTTTTTTCGAAAAAAAATTGGAAAAATAAGCAACCATAATTTATTTTATTTTAAACACCTTTTTCAGTTATTGGACATTATGTTTGGGCTACTTGAGGGGCCTTTAGGAGAATTAAGATTGGACCTTCTAATGGTCTTTGAATATCTAATATTGAGCCACAATATTATTCAAGCCCATAAATATTAATTAATCCCACTACATAATTAATATTGCACTATCTATCTTAACCCATATTACTGTTAATATGGCTCCCGGTTATTATTTCTCTTGTTTAAGATTATCCAGCCCATTAATTAATTCAAGCAACTGAAATAGCTTTCCATTAATTAATATCTTTTGTCCTTGGTCAATGAACGGTTCAACATTATTATCCATACCGGAAACTAATTCCACTTGCAAGATTTGGTATGATAAATCTTATGAACCTACCAAGGGGGCAAATCGAACAAGCGTACTTGCACACGATTCGTCGTATTAAATCTTAGCAATCACATGTGACCAATAATATTTCCCAAGATATAAAGTATTGAATCTCATTGATTCTCTACCCATCATAAGTCAAAGCAATAATTACTAATCACACATGATCCTATTTAAGGGACGAATATTAAGAAATATCGAACCACTGGGGTCTAATTCTTCCTAATTCAGTGCTGAAGAATTTATCCTCCTGTAGGTCCTATTCAGTGCATCAGTCATGCACTAGTGTAATCTCTTGGTCAAGACAAGCCAATCTGAGCCTTACACTTCAACCTTTCACGATGGATTGTTCATTTCAATGTAGGTCGTGAACAGCGTACTTTTAGTTACAAGGGAATGTTAATTTAATCTTCTGTGATCTGGTATCACTAAATTAACTACAATGTAACACGTACTGTTTATTGAACCGTTATGCAGTAAATATATGTAACATTCAATGATATTTAAAGCATCAGTGATAAATAATTTATTTCAGTAAATATGACAGAAATTCAGTTTGGTTATACAAAGTAAAAGCATACTTTCCAGTATAACCTCAACACTGCTTGGACGAGCTCTAGGTCGTCAGGAGCATCCTGGCCACTTACGAAGTACTGGATATAGTGTGACGAAGACATCATTGACGATGACACATGGTGTTGCGGCCATATTTGAGGTGGGTAGACTTTCGAAACAGGTTGCCATGTTGGCGAAACAGGTGGAACTTTTGAGGTCCGAGAGGAGATCGAGTCATGGGGTGTCGTCGAGTGGAGCAAGCTGTGAAAATAGTGTCGCTGATGCTATGTTTTCCGCTGATGCTAGGAACGACTTCATTGATGCACTTCAAAATGACATCTCACAAATATCAGATGTGTCTTGCATTTGTTTTGATTAAAGACTAGTATATTAAATTTTTTTAACTAAATATCTTATGCGAATAGCCACAGGAACGTTGCACAATAACTCCTGTGGAATGATTCATGGTCATCCCCTCACTCCTAGTTTCGTGAGGGTCACACTCGATGTACCCGTAATCGGAGAAGAAGATTCACCGGTGCCAAAATCAACGGATGATGCTATCACAGTCGGAACAGCGGTCGGGCACTTCATCGAATGGCCGAGCAACTTGGTCTTTATTATCTTATTTGTCGTTCTAAATAATGTTGCAAATTGATTGTAGAAACTGCCGACACCAAAAAAGGCTAAACAGAAATCACCACAAAAGGCTAAAGAGAAATCAAGGGGTGTCGTAGACAGTCAGATGCAGAGAACGAGGGACTCCACTATTGGTGTGCCCAGACTTGGTTATTCCATGTCTGGAGACTTAGATCACGACTCCGTACAAACTACGGTGAGAATGATGGTGGAGTCCAATGCTTTCGATACCCTCACAATTTCAATGAGTGCTCACTTTCATCGAAATGCTTTTGAAGAATACATCGTTTGGGAGCATGTGCTTGAAGTCTTGGACAACGAGTGGTTGAGTGCAACCACCATAGCATTTTACCTCAGGTATGTGTTTATTAATTATCAGTATTTACTTTCTATATAGTTTAATTTTCCTTTTAAATATTAATTAACGTATATTTGTTGGTTAAATATATTTGGTTGAGGTATATCTCTCCAGAGAGGCCCGAGCATGTGGAATGTATTCCCTTCGTCTCCCCCTAAGTGTCTTGCTTAATGGGTGATAGGGCATAGGGCATGGAGGGGATAGTTGAACATATGCTGAGTCATACTGGGAGAGAACATCTCATTTTTTAGCCAACGAATGTGGGGTGAATGCAATAAATATTTCGTTAAAATTTGTATTCATAATATGATATTTGCACATATGCTAAATTTGCAGTTAATTTTAATATTCTTAATATAATATAGGGACCATTGGGTGTTGGTCGTCATAAATATGAATACACTAAATGTGTTTTTTATGGACCCAGCTGTGAATGGGGTGGCTGTAAATCGCCCTGATCTCACGTCATACATGGAAGCGTAAGTTTATTTTTAATATTCTAATATAATGATTTGTTTTACTTTTAAAATTATGCATATTTAATCTATTTTTATTTTTTAAATATAATAATAATAGTGTGATGACGATGTATCGGAGTCGCTTTCCGAATCAAGGCTCAAGAACTAATTTTAATAAAGTGAGCTGGACAAATATTAAGGTAAATTTAATTTAGTAAGTTAACAAATTAATAGAAAATAATCATAATTGTAATACGTGCTTATAATTGCTAATCAACAGGTTCTGAGGCAACGAGATGGTGACCATTGTGGACATTTTGTGTGTTGCTATATTGAAGATATAATCTGCGCTTCTCAAACGACGATTCCTAACAATGTAAGTCAATTTATCGATTTATTTAAATTATTATTGATTTAAAAATTCATATACTATATATCTAACTATATTGATTGATCGTTGTTTGCAGTTTGTCTATGAACGTCCGCTCAAGACTTACTCCAACCAAAGAATTGAGAAATGGAAAAGAGATTGGACGGGGTACCTTTACAATCTATTCTTGTATAATTATCAAGTATAACCATTGGTAGCATGTAATTAACTTATATATTTGTGATGATATATATTTCATGTTTTTGGTGTATTGGACGTATGTTTATGATGTGTATGTTTATTTACTTCATGATGAGTATGTTTATTTATTTAATATTTTGGTATTGGACGTATATATATTATAATAGTATAAATTTTGATTTTTGGTTTTGGTTTTGTATAAACAGAATTTTTAAAATATATATTAATTATAAAAAAAAAAATTGTGTTGGACAACGGTTATAAACCGTTGTCTATATAATATAATAAAAAAAAAATATATTAGACAGCGGTTTTTAACCGCTATCCAATTGAGAAGCTTGGACAGCGGTTTTCAACCGCTGTCCAAAGTGGTACTTGCAATGCGGTTTTTAACCGCTTGTCTAAGGCCTCTTTTTAGACAATGGATTTTTAACAGTTGTCTAAGTTTAGACAGTTGTTACTTGGACAACCTTATAACCGTTGTCTAAGGTCATTTTTAACAGCTGTCTAAGCCCAAATCTATATTAGTGATTGGTAGATGCACCAACCTTATAATATTTCTATTATTTCAATATAATTATGAAAATATATATTATCCCTAAAAAATTAACTCATACACCCCACCCCGTATCAGTGCTGCCTGCATGTCCTTCCAACCTCCTCTGTCGTCATCCCGTGCAAACCAGTTATCGCAACAATAGTGGCAATGAAATGTGTTAATCCAGGGGTGGACGTAGGAATTAAACTCAGGGGAGCATAAAAAAATTATAATGTAGTGTAGATTTTGCGTGAGATGAAAAAAAAAATGACATTTTAACACTTTCGGATTGGGGAAGAGTGTTAATTTATGCTCGTTTAAGAACCGTGAGACTTTCTCTTACAAGAATTTACCTCTATAATGGTACTATAATTTTATATTTAACATTTCTTAAAATATGAGGTTAAAAACAAGCATGTTAATAAAATATAAAATTCATTGCATTTATATATACGAAGCAAATTGATTAAAAAAATATTTTTATAAGTATATAGAAGAGGTTGTCAAAAGGAGTCAAACTCCCAACCCCATGCGTAGGAGACGCCTTATATACCATTTTGCTACATGTCAAACTTTTTAATATTTTGAACATAAAATATATAATGTTGCACGAAGTCTAGGCCATAGCCGGTTCTATAATTTTAGGGGCCCGGTGCAAAAAAAAATTTGGGCCCTTCATTTTTTTAAGGATAAGAAAAAAATTATAATCATTAATACAAAGAAAATTTTGTAATTATAAAAATAAAATAAGACGTATATTAACGAAACATTCTATATTACAATAATATAACTATTTTCAAACTCATCGATTCAAAATAATAAAAATATAGCTTAATATTTAGAAAAAAAATGAATAAACTACCTACATAATTAGCTATCATGTTGTTCTACTTTTTTCTGAATCTTCAAGTGATGCTTTTTTTTCTTCTTTCCCAACAAAAAATCTATCTAGTGCCCCTTTCTGAGTTTCAATAAAAATTTTTTGCATCATTTTTCTCCTAACGTTTTTCATGCCCAGATGGATATTTTCGATTAGGAGGCATTTCAAATTCTCAATTAACTATTAGCAATAACATAATAAATAGAAATCAATTCAAGAAATAATAAAAAAATATGAATAAACAATATATTATTGAAGATTTGAAGTGATACAAATAAAATTTATGAATACAAAATCTAAAATTAAAAGTACCTTATTAGAAAAGACACGATTCTTTTCAAGGGCCGTTCGTTAATTTTCTTATGAACACGCTATGTGAGATGTATACCACTAATTTTAAAAGAGAAAAAAAAAAAAGAAGTGAAAGAAGAAAGAGACAACGTCACTTTTTTATGAAGTTTGTGTATATATTTGATTTGGTAAATTTAAGGAAAAAAAATTTGGTATAGATATAATTTGAAAAAAAAAAAATTAAAAAAAGAGAAAGATTTGGACTAAAAATATAAAGGAGTAAGATTTACTGAAAATATTAAAAAAAAATCGCAGAAGAGGGAATTCGAACCCACAACCTCCCTCACATAGAGATGGTTCTTTAATGCACCCCTATTACCAACTCAGTCACCCACCAAATATATCATAAACATCGACTTTTAAAATTATAATACATATATAAATATATATATATATAAAAAAAAAAAAAAAAGGGGCCCTAGCCAAAAGTATGCCCCATCTTGTTCTTGGCACCACCAGGCCGCCCCTGATCTAGGCAAGGCATTTGCCCCTCCTTGTCTGAACATGCGTCCGTCAGTGTTTTACACTCATTTTTGCACTGATTAAATTTCAAAGTTAACAAAGAATTGAAGTGTATTACAATTTACAACTTTATAAGACAATAGGGTATCTATTACCAAGGGTATTATAGTCTCTTCATTAATAATTATTTTTTTATTAAAAATATTGTGGATGTATCTACCAATTCAGGGGGTGTGGATAACTAGACCCATGGAAAGACTCATTTCTAAGTCTCAGACGTTTTTGCTGGCCTTTGGGCTTCGCTGTGACCAACTGACAAATTCTTTTTACCTTAGTTCGCTTTGGGCCTGGTTTGTTTTCGGCCTTCTTAGCTTACTATATTTGGGGTTTTAATACTCACACGTGGTTTTCTATTTTTGTCTGTATGCTTGTTTTCTGTTCGCACCATAAGTGGACCAATTAATATATTTAATATATTAGAGTAACATTTCGATAAACCAATTGCATCGTATAATTTATATTATTTTGATTAAAAAAAATTAGTCAAACTTTTTATTTGTGTGTGAATCAATTTTTGTCAATTAAGTCAAAATTATATCAGTTATACTGTATAATTGGTGAGTAAAGTATTTATTAATACTCCCCATATCCTAGAAAGATAACTTTAGTTTTATTTTCACACAAATTAGGAAATGCAAATTATTATAGGTAGAGCATTAAATTTTTGCATTGTTAATTTTTTCATTTTACCTTTATTATAGTACTTATATATTGATTTAGGAAAAAATAAAATACATTAAATAGGAGCAAAAATATGAAAATAAAATATTAATGACATATTCTATCTTTGTGGATGGACAAAAAAAATAAAATTTGATCTATTTTTGTGGGACGGATGAAGTATATTATTAATTTTTCATTTTTATCTTTGCTCCTATAGTCAGAGGCGGATGTAGCATGGTGAGAGGCTCTGTTTAAAAATCGGACCGACCGGGCCGGATGTAGAGGTGTATAGAACCGCTTATTGGACCGCCCACCTGAAAACCGAGGTGAAAATATCCAAAAAAAAAAAAAAAAAATGCCTTCATAAGGCCCTCTTTTCCCCAAATAATTACTCTACATATTATATTTTGTATAATTAGTTTAAATTTTGTAATTTAGGGTTTGAGTGTTCAAGTTCTTCCTAAGTTTGCATTGTTTTCTATTTTTTGGCCTTTTATTATCATGTTTAGGGCATTTTATGCTAAATGTTTATGGGCCTTTATTAATTAACAATTAGTTTGATATTTTTTATATTGGAATTAAAAAAATAATAATAATAAGTTTGAAGTGACTTTAGATGCTTTATATTCACTTATTATACTCAATATTTTGATTTTTTAAAAATATTATGCATATTATATATATATAATATTTATTATGTTGTCCGGTCCGACCCCGGTCCAACCTTTTTTTGGGGTCGTCCGGCTCAACTTCCGGTTCCGGTTTTTAAAACATTGGTGAGAGGTATCCACCTTCATACCCTCTTTTCCCCAAAAAATTACTCTACATATTATATTTTGTATAATTAGTTTAAATCTTGTATGCATTCAAGTGTATTGTGCATTCATAGTGCATTTTAGAATCATGCAATTTTTTATATTGAAAAATGTAATTTGTTTATACAGAACCGTGCAACTATCAATATGAAAAAATAGTTGCGGTTCAGTGTAAACAAGTTGCATCTTTCAATATAACAAGTTGCATGATTCTAAATTGCACTATGAGTGCACGGTGTACCTGGATGCACATGAGACTCATTCTAAATTAAAAGTATTAAATCAAATTATGAAAGGTTTAAATATTGTAAGTGTTGTAGTCGAAATTCCCTTCTCAATTCTCCTCTTTTGATAAATTAAGATTGCTTAGATTAGCTGAATTTTATCCTGATGAACTTTCAAGCGTTAGATTTATTGTATCTTAAGGATGAGTTTGACAAATAAGAGAATAAGTTATTGATTTTAAGGCTTGAAATATATTGGGGAATTCTCCATGGAACTTGTTGAGACAAATAAATATGAAATATATCGTCTTGTCTACTTGCATAATAAGATGTTGTTCATCCTTCGTATGTCAACTGCATGTGTTGAAAGAACCATCATAGTAATGACTAATCATGTGAAGAAAACTATGGAATAACTTCAGAAATAAATTGTTGAATGATTACTTTGTTACTTATATATATGGGGATAGTTGCGTTTGTAAAAATACGCATTGATATTTTGTACAACTTTTCAAAGTATGAGAACTCATCTAGAACAATTGTAATTTCTATTAGATAAATAACTTTTTAATTAGATTGTAATTTTTAATATCTTATATTTTCAAGTTCTAAATTTCCATATAATTTTTTTTATATTAAACCTTATTTTAGGATTTATCTAAACAAGTAATACTTTTCTATGTAAACAAGTAATACTTTTCTATCTAAATAAGTTATATATACTTTTCTATCTAAACAAGTAATACTTTTCTATGTAAACAAGTAATACTTTTCTATCTAAATAAGTTATATATACTTTTCTATCTAAACAAGTAATACTTTTCTATGTAAACAAGTAATACTTTTTTAACTAAACAAGTTATATATACTTTTCTATCTAAACAAGTAATACTATCTATCTAAGCAAGTAATACTTTTCTATTTAAACAAGTTATATATAATTTTTAATCTAAATAAGTAATACTTTTCTATGTAAACAAGTAATACTTTTCTATCTAAATAAGTTATATATACTTTTCTATCTAAACAAGTAATACCTTTCTATATAAACAAGTAATACTTTTCCATTTAAACAAGTTATATATACTTTTCTATGTAAACAAGTAATACTTTTCTATGTAAGCAAGTAATACTTTTCTATTTAAACAAGTTGTATATACTTTTCTATCTAAACAAGTAATACTATCTATATAAACAAGTAATACTTTTCTATCTGAACAAGTAAAAAATATATATATATATATATATAATATACATAAATAAATATTATACATAAACGATAAACATTATACATATATAAAAAAAAACAGAGTTTCATAAACAAAAATTTAAACGGAAAAAAAAAGTGTCGCCTCATGAGTAAAAAAAAAAAAAAGTTTCATAATAAACGGTTGGGATAAAAATCTTCCCCCTCATCCCCCAAATTAGCAGTATAAAGAAAATTACTATCGAAACCGATTTCATCATCACCACCGCACCCTCTGAACCCCCCCCCACGCCGCCATCGCCGCCACCACCGCCATTGCACCACCACGATCGCCGCCATCACCACGGCCACCGCCCCACCACCGCCCGCCACCAAAGACTGGCCACCACCACCACACCGCCGCCCCCACCAAAGACCGGCCGCCACCACGACCAATGACCGTGCCACCAGCGCCACCACCACCACGCCGCCATCGCCACCGTCCCTCGAAATTATTGGTGTCGAGGAAACAATCCGTGAGCAGCCCATTTGAACGGCGAGAGCGGATGCAAGCCGCTGTCATTTTCGTTGATTTTCTTCTCTGATCTCGCCGCCACCGCTCTCTAACTGCTCAACCGCTGTTGTGGGGTCATTGCGGCCGCCGCGTCTTCAAGAAATGTAGATCCGAGACGAAGTAGGGTTGTGTCTCCGCGATAATGGTTGAAGATAACCTACCTTACCCGAGAACCCATTGTCTATGGATGCCGGCCTCCTCCACATAGATCTGATTCAAATTAATTGGAGGAACTGGTGGATTTGAACCTGATGGTTCACCCACCTGGGCCTAGCTGGCAGCTTCGATCCTATCTCGCACCGCTCTCTGTAAAAATTAAATATTATAATTAAGATCATGTGTAATTATTACGAAATACAACATTAATTACTTACGTGCACGCTCTGGGTGCCGTGGTCAGAGGTGGAGGTTCTCGCCTCTCTTTCGTAGGGGTGGCCGAGTGCAAGAGTCTCAAGAGCGCCTAGAGGGCGCGTCCCGAGTCGTAGTTTCCTATTAGCAAATAAAAATATTAATATTAATTATGAACTTAATTATTTTACAATTAAATAAATTATATTACTTACTTCCGCCACGCGGTGCTCGAAATCGTCGATCCGCCTTGTGCACAAATGACGCCCCATCCTCTCATTGCTAGCTCAGACGATTTTGGCGATTCTTCCGGCACATCTCCTGATATGAGGATCGCTCCAAACCGCCACAATCGACTCCCACACGCCAGGGTCCATGTCATCCGTCATATCCAACCCTTCATCCCTCCACCCGGCATGCCACCTGTAAAGCATGTCCTTGTACCGGGCAGCGGCAAGCTTACAGAACGGCATGTAGAAATCGGCCGGTAACATATCATCCGCCCACTTCGTCTGTTTCTGCATTTCATTAACACAAACTTTATTAAATTTATATATAACAATATATATTATATATTAAATTAAAATAAGTAATTATTTATTGTGCATACCCTAAACTCGTCGAACTAGAGTTGGCGTTGTTGTTCAGACACGCCTCTCCAACTATTGCAATTCCCTATTTGGATTGGTGGCTATATTTCCCTTCAGATTTTGTTTATATGTTCCCTTCAGATTTTGTTTCGCAATGCCTATTTTTTCCTCTTCTTTCTCTTAAAGTTCTTCCTATTCACTTAAAAGTCTCTAGAGAGTTTAATTCTTGGAAAATTATGAATTTCTCACTGGCTGACTGAAGATTATATGTGATATTGGTCTCCTCTTGTTACTTTTTCATTTCCGTGAGAGAGGGGTGGGTGAAATTTAAAATTTACAATGCATTGAAAAAAATAGGTTAATGACTAATGAGTTAAGAAATTATGTTGGTTCTTTTTGTGAATTGTATATTTCTTCTCCATTAACCAATAATGTATTACCTTACATTTTCTTTAAGCCTAGATGTATTACCTTACTTCAATAACTATTGAGTTTATAATATCCTATGGCGCCTCCCCCCTCTCCCTTTCTTCCCGGTTTCTTAGGCTTTGGGTTTGTAGTTATAAATATTAAAAAATTAATAAGTATACTTAACAATTAATTTTATAATTACTAAATAAATTAATAAGTAATTAAAAATTATAACTTACTTTCAGATCGATCGCTAATCGAGCAGTGGGGGCTGAGCCACGATGAATAGAGGCCGAGCCTGAGCTTGACCCCGCTGGAGATGACCCTGTTGGGAGCGGTTGCTGCGAGCTGGTGGCGCCTCTGTTCAGGTTCACCATTGGTCTCAGGACCCTCTTCTTCCTGGTGCTCAAAAGAATGGACCCGTCGCCCCGACCACCACCTCTGCCTCGACCATTTCCGCTGCCTCGTCCACCTCTGCCTTGGATAGTACTCATCTTCATTATATAAAATAAATTCATATATATTTTTAATAATTTAATTAAAATCGCGCCTAAATTTTGACAGAATTTTGACTGTATTATTACATATTCATCCTAGTCAACCATCAATCTAACAATTATAACCAAATTAACATATATATATATATATATATATATATATATATATATCACATAATTATAAAATCAATTCTAACCATTCTAGTCAACCATCAATCTAACAATTCTAACCATTCTATCCCATATATATATTACATATATAATCATAAAATAATTCTAACCATTCTAGTCAATCATCAATCTAACAATTCTAACCATTCTAGTCAATCATCAATCTAACAATTCTAATAATTCTATCACATATATAATCGTAAAACAATTCTAACCATTCTAGTCAACCATAAATCTAACAATTCTAACCATTAATCTATCACATAATTATATATAAAATATCATAATCAACCAAATTACACTAACATGCATATACGTAATTGAAATAAATATACGTAATTGACTAATTAAACTAAAATACATATATATAATATCAAATATATATTTTGGATTATATATATATATATAAACGTACGAAACGAGAAAATAAACGGTTAAAAATTAGAAAAAATACCGTCAAAAGGAAGAATACGACGATACGAATTGAACCACGTGCACCGAATGCTCGGAATGGCGACGGCGAAGGACGATTTATACGCGAAAAGAATCGCGTCTGAATGTTGAAATCGCAGGTTATATAATTGAAATTTTGCTACGGATTTGTGACGGATACTTAATTGCCGTTGCTAGTAGAGACGGTAAAAACCGCCTCTTTGTTCAAAACACCATCGCTAAAATTGGCTGGGGAGGTGGTCCAAGTGCCGAGATGCTTCGTGCTCCAGGTCCGACTTTAGCGATGGATATAACTGTCGCTAAATGCCCGATTTGACCCGGTTCAAAAAAACCGTCGCTAAACAGTCGTTATTAGCGGCGGATACTAAAACCGTCTCTAAATTCGGGGACTTTGACCTTTTGAATTTAGCCGTCGCTAAAACCGTCGCTACTAGCGACGGTAGTTGAATCCGTCGCTAAAATCCATCGTTAAAACCCACCTTTTTTTGTAGTGGAATGATTTTGAATTTTTTTTAATATACCCACAATTATGCATACCCTATTTATTATTTTTGGATCCACCACTGTCAATAATGTATCTTGATTTTGTGCAAATCAATATCTATGTATTAATAATTGTCCTGGGAAATGAAAGGAAATACAGGTTTGCGAAATTATTGGTCACTGTTCCAAACCATATATTGACAAGCACAATGCAAGCAATAAATACGAGGTCATATAGGCATTGAAGAAATGAAAGTTATAAGCTGAACTTAACCATGTATTGCATAAGGTTTTAATATCGTATCCTTAATATAAATACTTCAATAAAGAAAATGTGTTCATGCAAAAGTCCTTAAATCGGCATTGTTCATGTTCAGTTTGTTGAAAACATAGGCTGCAAGAGCACTTAGGGTAAGTTTGTTTCACACTTGAGTGGTATAAAATCTTTTGAGATTGTATAGGATAGGATCTTGAAAAATAGATGATAATTGAAAGAATTCCATTTAATTTACAGGTTTAAACTTTTAAATGAGATGAATATCTTTCATGATGTCAGAGCATTATACGTCAGACCATCCTTTCTCCTTTCATCTGCTTTAATAGAAGATGAGATTTAAATCAAAATCGTCCCATAACTTTGTACTTTTATTGAAATTGTCTCATAATTATCAACTTTTTCAATTTAGTCCCATATGTATTTAATTTGATCCAATTTAGTCCCAAACCGCCGGAGGTCTCTCAAAATTGTCCAAAATGGTCCCAATTTTGACCGGAATATGTAAGACACGTGTCCAAAACAACGTCGCTTTGGACAATTTTGAGCGACCTCTGGCTGTGGTGTGTTGTCGCCGGCACCCAAAAATAAATTAAATCCTTAACCAATCCACTTGAATGTAGTAGGATAAGTAAGGGTTGATCCTCAGGGAACGTGAAAATAATTACTACACTATTTGTATGAATTTAAAGAGACAGAAAATGGGGGGTATTGGATTTTATGAAGAAAGATCAACTAATTAAAAATCACTAAAATAAAAAGTAATCGAATTGAATTGATAAAAAACTTCAAATTCACAGTTCATTCATCCCTTGTGTTTTGACTTTTCTAATTAAAAGTATCGTTTGCTTAACCTTACTCTCAGACTAATGACCCTCAATAAACAATAAGCTCTGTTTATCGATTTTATCCCTTAATTTTATCCAATTGAAATACGCTCTTCAATGAAGCTTTTTATCGGAACATACTAGATATGATCTAAAATTAATTCAGTAAAAGCATTAGTCTCTAGGATAAAGGTCAAATAAATTCCCGAATACGCTAGCTCGATTTGAAAGAATTCAATTTATATCACCCTAGCAAATTTTACTAGTTGCTACCAATTGTCATATACTTGCAACAATTACGGATTACGCGATATGAACTAACATACATATAAGAATAAATTAACCTAGGTGGCCAAACCAAATTAATTATCCTAACATGCAAGAAGTTAAAACAGATGATATAAATAATATGAGAATAACAGTCTAACAAAACGATATCAAATTAATTAGTAATCATCAAATACAAGTTTAGAAATCCCTGGATTTGGAATAAAATTACTAGCTAAACATGGTTGCAGACATCTTCCATCTTCTCTCCATGGGAATATCTTGCTTCAAATCTGCCCTCTCCGCGTCTCCAAATCCAAATCCAGGGCAAATCCCCGAAGAATAATCCCTATTGCTCCTTTTTGCGTGTGAAATTTTAACTTGGTGAAAAATTCAATCGATTCAAGATTTCTCAAAAGTGAAATTGAAATACTTATTATGAATCTTAGGCCCTTCTCCAACACTTCTATATCTCCAAAAATGCCCTAAAAACAAACTCAAACAAAAGATCAAGTGGACTTTTAACTCATCAACATACATATAAGTGGAAAAACACGCAAACAAGTCACATTAAAATGCAAATAATCACAGTCTAAGTAACTTAAATAACACAATATAATCCACTTAATTTTTGCTAGTACTCGAGCTAACTCACACAAAAAAACACAACCGAAATGGAGAAGTCAATTCTTTCGCTCAAGTCCTCACAAATAAAACTAATGTGACATTAGTGCAAAGTAACAACTTGAGTAAACCCGAATAGATTCAAAAATCCTACAAAAATCCCTGAACTTAAGGACACCAAGTTATGATATCATCTATGCTTGATCCTCAACCCATCAATCAACCAGATTCCTCAATGTACCTTCTATTCCCCTTTTTCTTTCAACTATTCTTCACCTAAGCTGATAAATCCTAACAGACTCTGCATCTTGATGTACTCCCCTTTCTTCCTCTATTTCTTTTTTGTTTCTAAGGTTTGCAGCACCACTCTACTTATCGGGTTTTAGCTATAATTTTATCCGACTTTGAAACGTTCGAGCCCCCGAAAGTAGGCAGCTTTCTCAGCACCTTTTTTTTGGGGAGTGACTCTAAGGTACAAAGTCACCCCACATGTGACTCTAAGGTACAAAGTAACTTTATTTTGACTCTAAGGTACAAAAATATGGTTAAAATATCTAAGTTGCCCTTCACATCATTTACGCACTTCCGACACGTTTTACAGACTT
Source organism: Stenogyne calaminthoides (assembly GCA_037126765.1). NCBI lineage: Eukaryota > Viridiplantae > Streptophyta > Magnoliopsida > Lamiales > Lamiaceae > Stenogyne > Stenogyne calaminthoides. The sequence continues at coordinate 4,942,924 of JBBCBC010000026.1, read as the reverse complement.
CGACGCGATTTGGGAGTGCGCTTTTTTTTTTTCGCACTTTTAGGCCAATTTTGGAGTGCAGTTTTTTTAATTTTCTGCACTTTCGTCTTTTTTATTCCACTTTTTATTAGTTGCAATTTTTTATAAAATTTAATTTAAACTTTAGATTTTATAAAATTTGTATTTCGAATATGCACTTTCTCAAAATAATATGTACTTCCCCAAAATGTGTACTTGGTCAAAACAAAAAAATAAAATTATGAATACATAAAAAAAATGAGATAAGGGGTATTTTTAGTACAAATTGTATCTTAGAGTCACTTTATAGATGCTCTGTACCTTAGAGTCTTTTTGTTAGAAACTTTGTAGTGGAGAGTCATCAATTCTTTTTTTTTTTTCACACGTGGGACCGCAACTTCACTCCATCGTTAGGTTTTAGCTCAAAATTTCCGAGCCCCTAAATATGGACAGCTGTACCGGCTCCTTTATTTGCGCAATATTTTCGACTAAACTCCAACCTCCTTCAAACCAACACAAAATTTTCCAACCTCAGGGGTACACCAACAATGCATTATCCATACAAACCAACAACTTAGACTACTTTATTATGGGAAATCAAAGGCAAAAATAAAAATCCAAGCAAATCACCAAATCAAATCACAACCATAGACTCAATCATACCTTGATGCTATCCCACAGTTTCACATAATTCACAGAATTTTCAAATCAGCAAAATTTAACCAAATTTACTCAAGGTTCACTACTCACAAAAACACCACACCACTATCAACAACTCTCAAATCATCATCGCGATTCACTTCTCCTACATAGACACATACGAACATGTAAATACAACACTCAAGCCCAAAAATCAGCCCAACAGTAAATACACAAAAAAAAATCAGCACAATATCTTGCTTCTCTCCCACACTTAATATATTGCTTGTCCTCAAGCAACACAAAACAAATATGCACAAAAAGAGAGGACAAAATAAGGGAGAGTATCACCAGATAAGCTGAAGAGTGTAAGAACTACCAAAAATCCGTTGTTCTCATTCACTTCAAGCACATGAGAGCCTGCAACAAAATTGAGAAAGACACACGAAGAAGACAACTAAAAGTGAATTAAAAAAAATCAGAATACCAAAAATAAAAATAAAAAATACGGGTTGCCTCTCTAGATAGCACTTTTGTTTAACGTCTTTTAGCTCGACGACCAACATCTATTTTTCAAGTGATAGGAGTAAAGTAATCCCTTCGATCAAATGGTAATCTATGGTGACGAACAGTACTTCCTCTAGGCTTACGCTTGTTGGTGCACAAAAATTCTCGAGGAAGTTTGCATAACTAGGAATCTGGGCCAAGACATCAAGTAGTGGAATGTCAATTTTCACCTTATGGAAAATATCAAGGATTTGTTTCTCCTAATCCACCTTCAATACTCGTTCAAACCTGGAAGAAAAAGGTATCACATTAGTATCAATAATTCTAGGAATTGATTTACCAACATATTTTTCATCTAGTATTGCAGAAAGTTCCACACTGGGGGGGCCAGTGTCACGCTGTACAGGGACTTTTTCTCATTTTTCATCCGTAGCAGCCGAAGGGGCAAACTTCTTGATATCTTCCAGTTGTTTTCCGTTCCTCAAAGTGACAACACTCACGTCTCTTGGATTAATTTCAAGCTGAGATGACAATTTTTCCCCGATTTGAGCCTCGACTCGGCTAACATAGATTGTTAGTTGGCTTATTTGCATCTCCAAGTTCTTGAACCTCGAGTTGGTGTCATGTTGAAGTTGCTTTTTTAGAGAAATATGTTGGAAGAGATGATTTTATTTATACACTGAGAAGGTATTTGTACAAGTATACAATAATTACAAGCAAGAGAAAAACCGATGTGGGATGTACAAAAGATAGTTATTTACAAATACTCCTAATACGCCCCCTCAAGATGGTGGTCGATTGATGACACCAATCTTGTCCATAAGTAAAGAAAGTTGATTACGAGTGAGAGGCTTGGTAAGAGCATCAGCTAACTGGTCCGAGGATGAAACATGAGATATCCGAAGCTGAGAGGTTTTGACCAAATCTCGAAAAAAATGATAATCAATTGCAATGTATTTCATCCGAGAGTGGAACACCGGGTTTGAACAAAGATAAGTGGCCCCAATATTATCACTGTAAAGAATTGGGCTAGTGGATTGAGGAATAGCAAGCTCAACCAAGATAGAACGAGTCCATTGTAACTCAGCAGCCGCAGCAGCTATAGCCCGATATTCAGCTTCAGTAGATGAGCGAGCAACAGATCGTTGTTTTTGAAAACTCCAAGAGATAGGATTGGCACCGAGAAACACAATGTATGCTCCAGTTGAAGTACGATTGTCACAGTTGCCAGCCCAGTCAGCATCAGTAAAATAATGAAGTGAAAGAGGCGAGTCACGTAGAAGATGAAGACCAACATGACGTGTCCCATTCAAGTAGCGAAGTAGGCGCTTTACAGCACCCCAATGAGTCTCAGTGGGAGCATGCATGAACTAAGAATGTTTGTTGACAGCAAATGCAATATCGGGCCTAGTCATCAGAAGATACTGCAAACTTCTAAGGACCTGACGGTAAGTGGAAGCATCAGATGGTTTACTGCCATCAACAAGTGAGAGTGAAGAACCTGGTGCAAGAGGGGTTTGGACGGGTTTTGCATTAAGCATGTTATGTTTCAAGAGAAGATCCGTTATGTACTTCCATTGGGAGAGAAAACAAGTAGAGGTGGTACGAAGAACCTCAACACCAAGAAAGTATGACAAAGACCCAAGATCTTTAACTGAGAACTTTGTTGCCAAATCAGTGACTACTCGAGCAAGAAATGAGTCATCGTTACCCGTGAGAATGAGATCATCAACATACACCAGAAAGCAAGCCATGACATTTTGACGATTATAGACAAAGAGAGATTCGTCTGACTTGGTGCATACAAAACCAACAGAGACCAAAAAATTCCGAAGTGAATTATACCAAGTTCGAGGGGCTTGCTTCAAACCGTAAATGGATTTGTGAAGTTTACAAACATAAGAAGGATAATTCTTGTCCAAGAACCCCGGGGGTTGAGCCATGTAAACTTCATCAGTTAAAGAACCATGCAAGAATGCATTGTTTACGTCAAACTGTCGAAGTGACCAATTTCGGGAAACAGCAATACTAAGGACAATCCTGATAGTTACTGGCTTCACAACAGGGCTGAAAGTCTCAAAGTAATCAATGTCAGGACGTTGATGGAACCCCTTAGCAACAAGACGAGCCTTGAACTTGTCAATTGTGCCATCAGGCTTACGCTTGATTCGGAAAACCCACTTACAACCAACTATATTCTGAGATGAATTTGGAGGAACAAGATCCCATGTTCCATTCTTTAGTAAATCCGTGAACTCAAAAGACATAGCATCACGCCACCGAGGATTAGAAAGTGCCTGTGTAACAGATGAGGCTCAATATCAAGAGAAACTGAAGATGTGAGACAATACCTTGGATTTGGTTTTGAAATGTTATTTCGTGAATGGGTGGTCATCTGATGGAGAGCAGGTGGTGCCGGAGCTGGTGAAGGGGCCGGTTGGGGCGGCGTGGGCGTAGGCACATGTGCAGCTAGTGGTTGTAGAACAGACGAAGATGGGTTTGGAACAGGTGGAGGTTGAGGAATTGGAGAGAGGGAAAGTATTTCTGGTATACACACAGGAGGAGGAGTGAATCTCAATGTTGAGAATGGGAAGATGTTTTCAATAAACTCAACGTGTCTTGAAACAACAAGTTTGTTGGAAGCATGATCCAAGCAAAGATAAGCACTTTGTGTGAGTGAGTAACCCACAAAGACACATGGTCGAGACCTGTCATCAAGTTTATGCTTTCCGTAAGGGCGAAGCCATGGGAAGCTTTGACACCCAAAGACACAGAGTTTGAGAAAGTTGGGTGGATGAGAGAAGAGTTTTTCGTAGGAGGAAACCATAGAAAGGTCAACTTTAGGTAGACAATTTATGAGGTAAGTGGCTGTAGTGACGTCATAAGACCAATATGTAAGAGGCATGGAAGCTTGGTGCAAGAGAGCGAGGCCAGTGTCAACAATGTGACGATGATGTCGCTCTGAAGCACCATTGTGTTCGGGAGTATGTGGTGGAGTGGTAAGATGGGTGATGCCATGTGTGGCAAGAAAATGACGTAAAGCTAAGAATTCCCCCGTTATCAGAGTAAAGCGTTATGATTTTTGTCTTGAGGAATTTCTCAACTAAAGCTTTAAATGTAATAAAAGTGGACATAACATCAGATTTCCATCTAAGAGGATACAACCAAACATATTTTGTGAAGTGATCAACGAAAACAACATAATATTTAAATCCATCAATAGATAAAACTGGCGACGTCCATACATCAGAATAAATTAATTCCAAAGGTGCAGATGACGACAAAGAGGACTCAACAAATGGGAGTTTATGACTCTTAACATACTTGCAAGAAACACAATGAAAGTCAATAGTTTTATGAAAAGGCAAATCATGCATAGATAAGGCACAATATAAATTTTTTGTGGATGGGTGACCAAGCCTAGCATGCCAAATAGACTGAGATTACCTAACCAAAGACAAGAGGAGGTGGTTGACGTCTGATGACCATAAGTAAAGCCCATTAACGCGTGGTCCCCCCTTTTGTCCTTCACCAAATCGGAGGCGCAACAACCACATTATTTGTTTTGGCCAGATACCGAAAGTAAATTTTTCGACATCGCACCTCTGATTAACGTTAGAAAAACTAAATTCCCAACATGGGTAGACCATCACGCCCCGGCGCTGAATCGAGAATCGATTTGAAGATGCCGTCTTTGCGGCCACGGATAAGCGGATGTTGTGTGGTAAGATTGACCTTTGAGATCAAGCTCGGGACATCGAAAACGCCACAAAGTTGACACTTTCCGAGAGTTTCCGTTGGGATTATCTTTGGAAAGTATGCTTTTACTTTGTATAATCAAAAGCTGAATTTGGACTTATTTACATTTATCACCGATGAAATATTATCGAATGTTACATATATTTCTTTGCATAACCAATAATTGAATTACATTGTAGTTAATTTAGTGATACTAGATCACGATTAAATTAAATCCCCTTGTAACTAAAAAGTACACCATTCACGACCTAGATGGAAATGAACAACCCATCGTGAAAGGTTGAAGTGTAAGGCTCCTTGTCTTGACCAAGAGATTACACTAGTGCATGGTGATGCCTTGAATAGGACCTCTGAAAAATTCTTGAGGAACAACAAGAATTAGACCTCGGTGGTTCAATTTCTTAATCTTACCAAATAGGATCACGTGTGGTTGGTAACTATTGCTTTGACTTATCATGGGTAGAGAATCAACGAGATTCAATACTTTTTATCTTGGGCAATATTATTGGTCACGTACTAAGATTTAATCACGGAGAATCGTGTGCAAATTTTTGTTCGATTTGCCCCCATTCATAAGCTTTATCATACCAAATCTTGCAAGTGGAATTAGTTTCCAATAATAATGTTGAGCGAATATTAATTAACGGAAAAAGCTATTTCAGAGAATTAATTAATGGGCTAATAATCTTAAACCCAACCATATTGGTAATATGGGTTAAGATGGATAGTGTATTAATTATGTAGTCAATAATATTGTGGCTCAATATTGATAATTCAAGATCCATTGGAAGATCATCTTAATTCTCCTAAAGGCCATCCGGGTCCCTATAGTCAATAAGGAGAAAATGAGTTTAAAATAAAATAAATATTGTTGCTTATTTTTCCTAATTATTTTCGTTTATGGATAAAAGGGAGAAAGATTTTCTTTGAATTTTGTTATGGAATGTAGATATGCATTCTTGGAATACAAGATTATCTCATTAAATTCAAGAAATCTCCCCTGGTTATTTATAGAGATAATTTGAAATTTTTGAAAGATAAAGGGGCAAGAAAGATTTTCTTGATTTTCTTGAAAAAAAATATTATGGAAGATATGTATTTCTTGAAATACAAGAATATCTCATAAATTCAAGAAGATCCAAATCTTGGAATCTTGCCTATTATTTTCGGATAACAAAGAGTAGATTTTGTGGAATATTATAATTATGGGAAAAAAAGAATATAGGAGATATATTCAAGATTTCTTGACGCTTATTTTTTGCCAAAATTTCGCCACCTATGCTCTATAAATAGGAGATGACTCTTTCATTCCCAAGAGGGAAAAATTAGTAAATCATGAGACATAATTTATTTTCCTTTTGTTAATTGTTCTCCTACCAGGATAGTCATTAAGGGAATACTTGTTCTTTTTGGTTAGTCTAATCAGCCGGACCGTTGTCATCCTAAGAATGCGTTCCTTCTGACGCCAATTAATTATATGCAATATGTTGTTGGATTATTATTTGAATTAATATAGGATTAATTCATGCTAGTAATAATTATAAGAATTAAATTTGTATTTAATATTCATCCCGAATAGATCTGTGCAACTTATTCCCCAACAGTAGCCAGTGCGCTGTTGATTCAACTGTGGACCAGATGCAGGCTGCTGTTGGGGACGATAGCTTTGAGCAGACTGCTGTTGGGGACGATAACTGTGAGCAGGCTGTTGTTGGGGAGGCTTGGACTGCTTTGGGCGAGGCTGCCGTGACAAGGATCGTTGTTGGTATGCAGCCTGAAACGCCGTAGTGGGCTGTACAGGAGCAGCCGCTGTTCGTGAGTTAAGTTGAGCCTCGGTACTAAAAAAATTGTCATGCAATTCGTCAAATAGCATGGGAGTGTCGAGAGCTTGAATTGCGTTTGACAACTCTTTGTATGAATCATCAAGACCATTCAATATTTTGAGGACCAAGTCCTCCAGGTCGGTAGAGACACCGAGAAGAGATAACTCATCAACAATTCCTTTGATTTCAAGCATAAATTCAGTTATCGATCTCGTACCTTTAGTTGGATTATGGAGGCGATTTTTCAAGGCCAATATTTTACCCCTAGAGGGTCTACCATATGTTTGCGCAAGAACGTCCCAAGCATCTTGAGAAGTTTTCACCTTAGCAATAAAAGTAATCAAAGACGGATCAATCGATCCGATTATTGCGCTCAATAATAGTTGGTCTTGACGAACCCAGTATGTGTGATGAGGATTAGGAACTGACGCCGAGTTGTTCGTAGCAGTAATAGTGGCAGATGGTTTGGTTTCGATCCATCAAGAAATCCAAATAAATCATATCCAACTAGTAATGTACGGAATTGAAAACTCCAAGCAGAGTAGTTAGAGGAATTCAATTTGAGAGGTATTTGGGATGTGGTGTTGAAAGCAATGAGCGGAGGAGTTCCGTCCGGCGTCTTATTAGTGTTAAGAGCGCCGGTAGTATTGACGACATTTGGGCTGGATGGCTCTGTCATGATTGCAAATGGCTATGGATGACAACGCTTGCCGGCAAAGGAAAAATCCTATTGAACAGAGGATGAATTCGTGTGTTTCTGCAGAGAATTGGGATGAGATAATTTCTGCAAAGATGGGGTGATTGATTGCGGAAGACGTGGGATTTGGAATTAGGGAGATATGGTATATTTGACCAAATCTTTTGAATTAGGGAGATATGACATGTTTGACCAAATTTTTTGGCTAGCAAGAGGATCGAAAAAGAATGGAAAGAGGCTTTAGCCTTATATTTCTCTGGTTACCATGTAGAGAAATATGTTGGAAGAGATGATTTTATTTATACACTGAGAAGGTATTTGTACAAGTATACAGTAATTACAAGCAAGAGAAAAATCGATGTGGGATGTACAAAAGATAGTTATTTACAAATACTCCTAATAGCTTCATGCTCTGGCTAGTTTAGTACACACTCTTCTGGAGTTGTAGAGTGTTGAAAGTAACTAGTTTGAGCATTTCATCCATTGATAGCTCAGAGCTCCCCATAAATGTGAGTAACTTAGTCTATGAGGCACCTGAAAAAGAGACAGAAACACGTGACACCGAACAAAAAAAGGAAAAACAAAAAGAACAAAAACGGGCGCTGCTATAGTGATACTGGGAGGCCAGTATCAAAATTGCAGAAAATTGCAACAACACACGAAATAAATGAGGAGTTACTGGGGAGAAAAATTAACAACTAATACACTAAAATACTCAAAAAAATAATAGAAAAATAAGCCGCCACATATAACACACAAAAAATGCAAAATTATTCACACCGTTCCCCGACAACGACGCCAAAATTTGGTGTGCTGTCCCCGGCACCCAAAAATAAATTAAATCCTTAACCAATCCACTTTAATGTAGTAGGATAAGTAAGGACCGATCCTCAGGGAATGTGAAAATAATTATTACATTATTTGTATGAATTTAAAGAGACAGAAAATTGGGGGGTTTGGATTTTATGAAGAAAGATCAAGTAATTAAAAATCACTGAAATAAAAAGTAATCGAATTGAATTGATCAAAGGCTTCCAATTCATAGTTCATTCATCCCCTGTATATTGACTTTTCTAATTAAAAGTATCGTTTGCTTAACCTTACTCTCAGAATAACGACCCTCAATAAACAACAAGCTCTGTTTATCGGTTTTATCCCTTAATTTTATCCAATTGAAATACGCTCTTCAATGAAACTTTTTATCTGAACAGTCTAGATATGATTTAAATTTAATTCAATAAAAGCATTAGCCTCTAAAATAAAGGTCAAATAAATTCCCGAATACGCTAGCTTGATTTGAAAGAATTCAATTTATACCACCCTAGCAAATTTTACTAGTTGTTACCAATTGTTATATACACGCAATAATTACGGATTATGTGATACGGACTAACAGGAATATAAGAATAAATTAATCTTTGTGGTCAAACCAAATTAATTATCCTAACATGCAAGAAGTTAAAACAGATGATATAAATAATCTGAGAATAACAGTCTAACAAACGATATCAAATTAATTAGTAATCATCAAATACAAGTTTAGAAATCCCTAGAATTGGAATAAAATTACTAGCTAAATATGGTTGCAGACATCTTCCATCTTCTCTCCATGGGAATTTCTTGCTTCAAATCTGCCCTCTCACGTCTCCGCCCTGTATCCAGTGGCTAAATCCCCGAAGAATAATCCTTATTGCTCCTTTTTGCGTGTGAAATTTGGGTTGGAATTGGTAAATCCCGGCCCGCTGGCCCATCTGGTTCAAGATTTCTGCCCACACTGGGTCCCCCAGTGTGGGCTGTAGTGAGTGAAATTCAGCCCAATACTTATTATGAATCTTAGGCCCTTCTCCAATAATTCTATATCTCCAAAAAGACCCTAAAAACACCAAAAAACTCAAACAAAAGATCAAGTGGACTTTTAACTCATCAACGTATATATAAGTGGAAAAACACGCAAACAAGTCACATTAAAATGCAAATAATCACACTCTAAGTAACTTAAATAACACAATATAATCCACTTATGAGACTGTCTGAGACTAAATTGAATCAAATTAAATATGAGACTAAGTTTGAAAAGTTGATAATTATGGGACCATTTCAATAAATGTGCAAAGTTATGAGACGATTTTGATTTAATTCCCGAATAGAAGATACACCATATGCATATTCCTTTTGATTCCCAAATCCAATCATTAAACAAGTGTATACAGTAGCATCCAGTTCAACTCCAGAATCGAGCATATTATAACTTCTCCCATATATAGCTTCTTCCATGCTACCTTGTTTGCAAAGATGGTTGATTAAGATTGTGTAGCTCCTCATATTAAGAAACGGACTCCTATACTTCATCACCAGGGCCGATACTATGAATATTTGGGTCTGAGTCGAACTTTAGAAATGGACCCCCTTCACCCACATTTCTTATTCACAAACTCTCCCGTGAAATTGATATCATTATGTTGGGTTTTTGGGGCTTTTTCAGCAGTTTTCGACCATAATGGGCCTTTAGGGTCTTGACCCAATTTTGCTTATAAATACATATATGATTCATTGTATTTATTATCACAAAAAATATTAGTAAATTTTTTAGCTTGGTAAAACCCCCAAACGTAGTCATTCCTGACGAACTGGGTAACCAAATCTGTATTATTTAATTTCGTTTCAATCAATTTTGTTATGATTGCAGTTTAAATCCTAACAAAATTACACTTATAAATTGGTACCATCATTCTTATAAAACTAATCCATATAGCATTTAATGTTATGGTATCAATTTATAAGGGTATTGACATCAGTTGATAAGTGTTATAGTATTGGTTTATAAGTATAATGATATAAGTTTCATACTATGAACAAGTTTCAATGGAGACCTACTCTCTCTTATTACATACAAAATCAAAGATAACACATAGTTTTTTTTAAGGATTAACAATGTATAATTTTACAAAATATTTCATTACACTTAAAATAATACGATAATTATGTTCCAACTATATAAATCCAACTCGTCTAACAATTTCAACAACAAAAGTATTAATCAAATTATAGTAATTGTTCAATAATTAATTTCTCAATTGATAGTATAGCTAAAACATTCAATTTTTTCTATGACGTGGTTGATCAATGGTATATTCTACTGTGAGAAACGTATTTTTGCACTTGCTAGTGTAACTGTAATAGTCAACAAGATCTTATAAGTAATGTAATCATTTGAAAAATACTTATCCATTTTCTTCATATAATCCGTCATAATAATTGCAGAGTGTGTTTCTTTTGTTAAATAGCATTTTGAAAATGATAATTTCGAAACCAACCGCTGCCTTCAAACCTTGGAAAATCATTATTTGTTTTAAATTTTTCTATAAGAATTCAATAAGCTTCCATTACCATCACTTCACGACCTCTTTAAATTGAACAAAATTCCTAAAACTTCTTCATATTTTTTGAATGGTGTAAATTAAAATTCTATAAAATGCGAATGTGATTTTTAAAAAAAAACACTAAGTAAGAATCAACCATTAAATTAGATTGCAACTTTAACTAATTATATCATATATATATTTATATATATAATTAATGGGCCCTAAATTTGAGTTAAAGATTAGACCTTATGATGAGAATTTGATAATAAAGGAAAAGAAGCACAAAAAGCACAACGATAAAGACAAGAAAGAAAGAAGCAAAGGAAAAGAGAGAAGAGAAGGTGATCACAAAGAAAATAAGAATAGAAAACGAGGAGGACAAAGGCAAGAAGGAAATAAAAGAAGAAAGATAACCAAATTTCATTAGAAGGGGAAAAAATGTTGCTTCTTGGGTAATCAAAATGGTGAGGAGAATTGTTACTGATGGCAAGCTAACTGATGTGATCCGAGATTAAGAAACTTTTCCCAAATTGGGAAAACAAATTGGCGATGATGGTGGAGCACAAGGCAACCAGATGTTCAGAAAATCACACTTGTGGTAAAGACAAAGGTCAACTTGAACAATACAGAGCATAGCAAGATGACTAATGGACAGAGTTTCAATGTTGATGCAAGGCGATTGGAGAATGGTCATGGTCGAGAAGATAAAAGAACGGAAACGGAAGGAATGGATATGGTACAACTTTTAGCGAAGGTGGTTGCAAGAGTGAAGATCAAAATAGGAATACAAAAGCCAAAGAAAGGAATGTATATAGTACAAATTTTGGGCGAAGGAAATGGTTGAAGAAATGAAGATCAAAATAAAATTACGAGACAACAAAAAAAGAAAAGATTAAACAAGGGTAAGTGATTTTAGTTTTCTATAAAGTGCTAACAAACCTTCGACTGGAAAGACCAGGAAAATCTTACAAAACCTAAGAAGTTGAATGAATTTTCAAATGGTGTTCGGACAATAATAAGATTTCATCTCCTAATCACGGCTCAATAACGACTACCTCCATATCAATATCAAAAGGAAGATGGAATCATGCTCACTTACTAATACTAAAGTAATCCGACGGAGATCAAAGAGTTGAGGATGAATGGTTCCGTAGAGAATGGAAAGCACACTACTTCACCAAAACCTTCTTGCCCACCTACTAATACCGTTCCAAAGGTAAACCGGATTGTCCACATACACAGTTCTTGCCCACCTACTAATACCGTTCCAAAGGTAAATCGGGTTGTCAACATACACAGTGCTAGCTGATCAAAAGAATTCAATCGAAGCATCCATTCGTCCAATCCATAAGATGTAATTCTTTAATGATATCAGAGGCTCACGTCTGGCCTGGGTTCGATTTCCGCTGAAAGCACTCCACACATCCACACATATTAAATTGTCCACTCGACAGGTCTCCTCCCAATGATGGAGTAAAATAATTCAACCCACGAGTTAGGGTAAGTGTTAGGAAAATTAAATAATAAACAAATTAATTACACACCTCTTTACAAGTTTAAACTTTTAGGGTAAGTGTTAGGAAAATTAAATAATAAACAAATTAATTACACACCTCTTTACAAGTTTAAACTTTTAGACGAGACAAAATTCTTTCACATAGATAGCAAGAGCACGCTTAGATTCATTCAAGTAGTTTGTTCAGGACGTAAACAACAAGAGCACACTTATGTTATATTCATTCAAGTAGTTTGTTCAGGACGTAAACAACAAGAGCACACTTATGTTATAACATGTCCGCGTCTGAATCCGACCCACACTTTTTTAAACCAAGACAAGGAAATTATTTCTTGAATTTAAGACATTAAATCATATATATATTTAATTTATTTGATAGGTATAATCCCGAATTTATTGAAATATATATATTATTTCTTTAATTAATTATATTTTATATAACTATTAATCCTTCAGTTTAATATAATAAATATATATATATTATTCATTTAAAAATGAGATTATATAATTTATAGTAAAAACACAATAATAATTTTATAATGTAAATATTTCTACATGCAGTTTCGTGTGCAACAATTAAGAAGCTAGTCTATAACTAGTAATTTTTTTCTTTTTTTTTTTTATAAGTTTTTACAATTTTTGAATTTCTTATGAATGACACGATTACTCCTATTTATGCTTACTCACTCCCTCAATCGAGGGTAGAGATTTTTTTTTTTGATCTAATATTTTTGAAAACTTCTATAAAACCCTCTTAAATTCTCTATATATTCTACACTTTCTCTATAATCTATAGCCAATTTGAGAGTTGGAATATTCGTTTCTTCAAATATATTATAATTATTATATATATAACACAAATTTTTGTGTGAAACTGGTTTAACGTACACCATTGATAATATTTCTTGTAAGGACTAGGGCCATTGCTGTAATGGTATTAGTCCTTATAAAAAATAGTATCACTAGTGTACGGTAAGATAATTTCACACAAAATCTTCTCTAAATCTAAATAGTCCAAATTGAGTAGGTCTTAAATGTAGCAGATGCAACGTACAATTCAAGTGTAATTTTTTAACATTTAATTTTTTTTTCACCGAAACGTCAACTTATTTTTACTGAAAAAATTGAAATATAAATAAATTGCATGTTTTAAAAATATACTTGAACTGCACTTGATGCATACGAGACTTTTCATTTAAAATTATATATAAAACTTCTACATAATGATTTGATATTTTTAGATAATCACTGAAAAGCATTGTACATATTTATCTTGGTATTTGCATCTATAAATGTGCGTTCAAGTGTGTATTATCAGTCTTCCTATAAAGGCAAAATATTATTATTTTACAATTTTAATTAAAGCTTTATATATATATATATATATATATATATATATCATTTGACATAGTTAAAAAATTTTAAATTTCAAAGGAGCGACAATCGAGCCCGATCCCCCACCCCTAAATCCGTAATATGCACACATTCGGCACATTTCATATTTAGAGATGCTATCTCCATCAAGTAGCTCACTCGCCCTAACTCTACCTATGTATCCACATACACGTTTAATATATTCAATGAATCAAGTATTTTTTAAATGAATCATTCTGTTGCATGAGTGCACTCGTTCTAACTCTATCCATGTGCACTCGTCCTAACCCTATATTTATATATCCACAGAATATGTCTAATATATTCAATGAGTTATTTTTTTTTACTTTTTAAATGAGTTATTTTGTTGCATATGAGTGCACGGTGCACTTGGGTGCACAAGAGACCACTCATGAAAATAAATATTCGAGTAATAACATTTAAATAAAGTATTCATAAAATACTTCAAGAGATACATTCATTATTTTTATTCAAATGATAAAATTAAAAAATAAAAATATATATTATATATATAAACTTATTCAAATAATCTCATTCGATTCTTATGCCAATCCATGATAGCTTGGTTTAATGTTCCGTTCTAGTTGGAAGTAATTCACATCATATTGTATATTTTTCGATGTTTCATTTTTCATACTAGAATTTGTTCCGTCCTGCGATGCACAATAATATATTTTATAAGAAAATAAATTTTATTTTTTTAACTTGGTTGACGAAAGTTTTATTGCGAACTCCGTATCACTGCTTCATTTAAAAAATTCAAATCAAAATATATTCTATACAAATTATATTTATATTCAATCTGTTCATGATTTTATTTGGGATAAATTTAAGATAAAATCTAATATAATATTTATGTGATAGTTGTATTCATGATATTATTTGGGATAAATTTGAGATAGAATCTAATACAATATAGATGAATCCGTGTTGATATATTCTAGTAGTTATCATAAAATATTTTTACAATTAGCACGTAACCCGCGTACTACGCGTGATTTAAAATAATTTTTTTATTAAATTTAACTGAAATATTTTAAATATTTAATTTAATTACAGGTATAATTTTTATATTTTAATATTATTTATGCATATTTTCATTCATTTTTTATTCTAAATTACTTCCTCCCATTAAAATTAGATGTCATACTCATTTCAGTCTTATATATTATTTACATAATACATGTCGTTTTGACATTTTCACCCATCATTATATTATATATACCCCTAATGATTACTTTTCATGGTTATTAAATTTTTTTATTTTTCTATAAATATGTTGTGTGAATAATTTTTCCAGTCAATAGTATTTATTGTTATAAATATTTGATTATAAAAATTTAAGGTTAATGTTAGCCTAAGAAAATTTAATAAGGGGAGAAAATATCAGAACGACATTTATTTATTATATAAACTTTTTAAAAGACTAAAAAGACACTAAGAAGAATGGGAGGAAGTAATTTAGAATAACAAATGAATGAAAATATGCACATATAATATTAGAAAAAATAATTACGTCTATAATTGAATTAATCAAACTAATTAAATATTTAAATTACGTCTATAAAAAATATTTTCAATATGTAGACGTAGTATATCGGGTTACATGCTAGTGATATTTAAAAGATTATTTAAAAGACAAATGCAACTTTTTTGTGATTTTTAGTGATATCGGGTTACGTCTAAGGTACAAATGCAACTTTTTTGTGACTCTCAAATACAAAGTGCAATTTTTTTTTCAAACAAAGTGCAATTTTTTTTATACCTTAGAGTCACTAAAAATTGCATTTGTACCTTAGAGTCACTGCTTCCTATTTCTTGTACCTTAAAGGGATTTTCCTCATTAATTTGTATGTACAAAAACGGTATTTGGAAAAAGAAAAAAAAAAAAAAAGGATTTCACACAAACACGAATTCATAGCAATTTCTGTCTTATAGTTTTACACATACAAGGCTGAACGAGAATAGCATAAACTGTACTAATTCTTTTAACTGGTAATACTAATCTTTATTTTGAAATTTTATATTTATTTGTATACCACAATTTTTGTAGGCAAGGTCTCATGTACACTTAGTGCACAGACTCCAGATCCGTGCACTCACTTTGACCCTGCCCAATTTAATGTGGATCCTTCTTTTGACTAATGACAAGGTCTCATTTTCTTAATGAGTCACTCCTATACCCGAGTGCACGGTGCGCACTTAGTGCACATGAGACCCACTCTTTTTTTTAAGATTTTATGAAGAATATATTTTTCTAATATTTACTCAGCTACACCATAACTCGAGTGCATTTTAAAAACACGCACCATGTTGATACTGAAACATACAACTTATTTTTATTAATATAATTTGCATGTTTTAAAAAATTACTCTTGAATTGCAGGGTGCATCTGGTGCATTAGAGTTTTGGAGATATACACTTGTGAAACATACAACTCATCGGTAAATATTATAAAACTAGTACGTAACCCCGGCGAATTTCGCGGGATTGAAAAAAAAATTACAATATTATGTTAGATTAAATGTTTTAAATATTTAATTAACATGATTAATTTTTATAGGCATAATATTTTTTCAATATTGTATGGATTATACTCCCTTCATCCCGAACAAAACTTTACATTTTGTCATTTCAAGCTATCGAGTGGAAGATGTCCCTCTCGCGTGCCGCACGGAGGGGGTAATCCGTCTGATTGCACGAAAAATGGGTATTTTGGTAGCATATGAAAAACCTTCGCTACATGATCCTTCGGAATTTATATGAATTCGTGTGAGCATTGACATAAAAAAGCCGTTGATCAGTGGACTAGAAGTGAAGGTTGAGGACGAGAACATGTGGTTCCCTTTCTTGTATGAAGGCCTACCAAACTATGCTATAATTGCGGGCTGATTGGCAACCAGCTCCGAGCCTGTCCAGCTTTTGACACAGATAACACTGGCAAATTGGCCTTTGACTCTCGGCCGAAGGGGGGGAACCTCGAAGATATAAATAGTGGAGATACCTCAATCCCTACCAAGACAAGAAACTCAAAACATGTATCCTAACTTAACCCAACCAGCCCTGAACCTAAACCGCTAAACCCCCTCTGACAATATAATCCCTACCATACTCCAGATCATGCCAAACCCCCCTCTGTCCACGCTATACTAAAACCCGTCCCCAGCCATACCAACCCATACAATATCACATGCAACCCGTACTCAAATTGACTCCATAACCACTGAGCAAATCTTTGCCACACTACATTCCCAGATATTCATTTCTGAGCCGATTGCGAAGACTATTGCAACGGTGTCAGTTTCATCTACAACCCTCACGAGCTCCACTCAATCCAAAAACCCAATGCCCATAAACCTACCTACCATACAACCTATAACCACACACTCTGAACCATCCGAAAACACACACAAACCTCCTATCCAGACAGCATCCAAACCAAAAAATAAATCATGGAAGAGATTTGCCCGCGAAAAGAAAAGTACTGGTAGGGCCGGCGCGGATCCGATGGAAGTTATGACATCGGGTAGGAAAAGATTGATGATTGTTGATGAAGAGGACGAGGTAGAGCAATCAAATGATGTGAAGAAATTGAAGCTTGTTTCTGATGTATAGACGGAGGCTACTGGTGAGCAGTCCCGCCGAGCCCAATGAGTTGCCTCGTTTGGAACTGCCGGGGGCTTGGGATCCCTCGGAAAGTTCCAGCTCCGAAAAAGGAGATTTCCTCCAAAGGTCCCATGTTTGTGTTTTTGTGTGAAACTCGGTTAACTTATGTCGAGTTGCGTGGTGTTTCTCGTAAGCTCGGGTTTGATTTTTGTGTGGGTGTTGATTGTATGATGACGGAAAGGGGGAGAAGAGGTGGACTGGGGTTTTTTTGGAAAGTGGATTGTGCGGTAGTGTTGAGAACTTTTTCTCAAAATCATATTGATGTGCAGATAGGGGAGGCGGAGAAATGGAGGCTCACAGGAGTTTATGGATATCCGGAGGATTATCGGAAGTGGAAAACGTGGGAGTTGATGGAGAGATTGGAGGGAAATTGTTCGATTCCATGGTTGTGTGTTGGTGACTTTAACGAAATTCTCTTTGATCATGAGTAATATGGGGGCAATCTTAGGAGTGATGACAGAATGAGGGATTTTCGGCATTGTATTGAGAATTGTGGATTATTTGATCTAGGGTTTGTTGATAGCGATTTTATCGGGTCGGATATACAGATTTAATGTGGCTATAATGTGAACCGATTAATAACTATCAAACGTAATAAACGAACAAGAACACTGCGGGAAGAACTCTTGAGTTTTTCCCTTGAATATTGTTTTTTTGTATATATCATGAATGAGGGCCAAATGGAAGAGAGGCTTTACAATGGGGTGTGGTCCTCTATTTATAGAGGAGATGACCACCCTTGACAGGCCAAAAAACCCTATCAACTCGTTTAAACCCTTTATTTTAGAGTTTTATTACAACTGTGGATCTAATAATTAAAATTAGATTTGTACTAAATGCTTTTGTCTCGTCTCGTGAGGTTGAGGTTGACTCCTGATTTTGCCGGATTATCTTCTTGTGTTGTGCTCGCTGACTTTGCTCGTGGGGAGACCTTGGGGGAGGTCGCCCACTCAGATAATTTTTATTCTTCTCTTTCCGACCTTGCCTATGGATCGTCCTTGAGGGAGGTCACTAGTTAAGGTTGTCGACCCCGCGGACCATCGCTTACACATTTACCTAGGTAATTTCTGGATTTGCAGGGAATTAACCATTTAAGTACACTGAAAAGTCAATCGGCGTCGTCTTTTGATGAATTATCTCTAATTTAGGTATGGTTTAGGGAAGATCTTCTGCACCAACTCTCTGACGTCTGTCTTGTCGTAGTTAATGCTCCGTCCTTGATACCATCCGAGATCGCTGATCTTGCGACCAATGAGGTCATTTGAAAAATTACTTGATCTGCGAGGCGCGAGTCTGAAGACTTGAGAAATTCACGGGCTTTCTCAAGTCTTCACGAACTAAGCATAGGCGAAGCTTTGGGCCTACTTCGCGATGTGCACATAAAAAGGTGAGCTTGATCTTACGTAGGTTTATTACGTCCGGCCTAGGTGGGCCTCACGACGTGTAGGGTATGGGCACATATCTAGTTTGATTTGTGCTACAACAATAGCCCCAAAGGTCGGGCTTTGACTTTGTTCAGAGTTCGATCTTGTTTCATATCCTGATAAGATTTTGTCCTTCGATGCGTCTGCGGTCACACTATTTACCCCCGAGCCTGTTCGGATGCCTTATGAGGTCTCGATTATTCTGATCGAGCCCCCAGGTTGAGGATTTTTCCTACGCCATCGTCGATTTTCTATGTCTTCAGACTCAGGGGTGAGCCTCTCTACGAACGAGTGTTTTACGTGCTTTCATTACTCAGGTGAGCCCGCTGTCTAGTCTTTTTACGTGCTTCTTACCCTTCATCTGAAGTCTTTTTTCAGGCTCATACTCAATGAAATGAGCCCTTCATACGAATCTTTTTCAGGTTTCATACTCAAAACGAGCCCCTTTGTCTGAGTCTTTTCTGTGCTCGTACTATGTGGTGAGCCCCTTTGTACGAGTTTATATTAATTGTTTGTCGAGAGGCGGAGCTCGTCGAGAGTCTTATTAGTTGCTTGTCGAGAGATGGGGCTCGTTGAGAGTCTTTGTTGTTCGTCGAGAGCTGAGCTCGTTGAGAGTCTTATTAGTTGCTCGTCGAGAGAGGCTCGTCGAGCTTTGTTGCTTTCGTCGGGAAATGCTCGTCGAGAAATTGTTGCTCGTCGAGAGTCTTAGTTGCTTATCAAGAGCTGAGCTCGTCGAGAGTCTTAGTTGCTCGTCGAGAGCTGAGCTCATCGAGAGTCTTTGTTGCTCTAGTTGCTCGTCGAGAGTCTTTGTTGCTCGTCGAGAGCTGAGCTCATCGAGAGTCTTTGTTGCTCGTCAAGAGCTGAGCTAATCGAGAGTCTTTGTTACTGATCGAGAGCTGAGCTAATCGAGAGACGGGGCTCGTCGAGAGTCTTTTTTGCTCGTCGAGAGCTGAGCTAGTCGAGTCTTTATTGCTCGTCGAGAGTCTTAGTTGCTCGTCGAGAGCTGAGCTCGTCGAACGTCTTTATTGCTCATCGAGAGTCTTAGTTGCTCGTCAAGATCTGAGCTCGTCGAGAGTCTTTGTGACATTGTAATCTTTAATTATCTTATCGACTATGACATCTTTGATTCGTGCTCATACTCCGAGGTGAACCTCTTTTTGTACGAGTCTTATCTATTAATGAACAATCTGGACGTCGCCCTTGCTGAATTGAACTCTTATTTAAGAAGTCGTCTTAATTTGCCGCGACTTCGCGAACTTATTTAAGAAGTTATTTATCTCGCTTTAGAACGTCGTCTTACTTGGTTGTGACTTTGCGATCTTAATAACTAACTTGTTGTGATTGTCTAAGTTATTTATCTCGCTTTAGAACGTTGTCTTACTTGGTTGCGACTTTGCAATCTTAATAACTGACTTGCAGTGATTGTCTAAATTATTTATCTCGCTTTAGAACGTCGTCTTACTTGGTTGCGACTTTGCGATCTTAATAACTGACTTGTAGTGATTGTTTAAATTATTTATCTCGCTTTAGAACGTCGTCTTACTTGGTTGCGTTGCGATCTTAATAATTGACTTGTTGCGATTGTCTAAGTTATTTATCTCGCTTTAGAACGTCCTCTTACTTGATTGCGACTTTGTGATCTTAATAATTGACTATCGATTTGTAAATTTCGATATAATCACACGAATATGCCATCGTTTAGCGAGATAGGCTTGTGATGACCGACCTTCCTACGAGGTTGGCGGTCTATTTATTAGCCCGCTACATGAGGAGCTCGTGCTTGGTGGTTTCTTTTTATGTTTCATGGGATCCTGCTCGGGATGAGCAGGTCTTCACAAGGAGCTCGTCGGATAGAGCTCGGATGGGATCCTGCTTGGGATGAACAGGCCTTTAGAGATGGCTTGTCGGAGAGAGCCAAGTGGGATCCTGCTCTAGATGAGCAGGTCTTCAAGGGGAGCTCGTCAGAGAGAGCTCGATAGGATCCTGCTCGGGATGAGAAGGCCTCCAGAGATGGCTCATCGGAGAGATCCGGATGGGATCCCTGCTCTAGATGAGCAGGTCTTCAAGGGGAGCTCGTCTGAGAGAGCTCGATAGGATCCTGCTTGGGATGAGCATGACCTCTAGAGATGGCTCATCGGAGAGAGCCGGATGGGATCCCTGCTCGAGATGAGCAGGTCTTCAAGGGGAGCTCGTTGGAGAGAGCTCGATAAGATCATGCTCAGGATGAGGAGGCCTTTAGAGACGGCTCATCAGAGAGAGCCGAATGGGATCCCTGCTCGAGATGAGCAGGTCTTCAAGGGGAGCTCGTCGGAGAGAGCTCGATAGGATCTTGCTCGGGATGAGCAGGCCTTCAGAGATGGCTCATCGGAGAGAGCCGGATGGGATCCCTGCTCGAGATGAGTAGGTCTTTAGAGATGGCTCATCTGAGAGTCGGGATGGGATCCCTTTCGAGATGAAAGGTCTTCAAGGGAGCCACGGAGAGAGCTTTGTAGGATCCTACCCTGGATGAGCAGTTCAAGATGCCAGAGACGGCTCGGAGAGCTGATGATCCCGCCGATGAGCGTGTTTTTCAAGGAGCCTCACGAGAGAGCTCCTGTAGATCCTCACTGAAGCGCCAATGCCAATAAGTGCATCGATCGCCGATAAAGGCAGACAAACACGCCGCTGAAAGCCACGCCTATAGCGCGGGCGTAACGCAAATGAAGGCGGTAATAAAACACGCTGGCAGAAAAGCCAACGCCGAAGGCGGGCAGTCAAAGCCGGGCTGAGGCGACAAATTAAGCCAAAGCGAAAAGCCACGCCGAGAAGGCTGGTAGGTCGATGCCACGATGGATACGACAAATTAAAGCCAAAGCTAATGCCGAAGGGCGGGCAAAGTCGACACCGGATGAAGGCGGACAAAACACGCCGAAGTGGAAAGCCAACGCCGAGAAGATGGGTAGGTCGATGCCGATGAAGGCGGACAAATCTCACCGGGCGAAAGCCAATGCCGAGAAGGATGGTAGGTCGACACCGATAAAGGCGGACAAAACATACCGGTGGAAAAACCAACGCCGGAATACGTGGCGTGTCGACGCCAATGACGACAAAAGGCCAAAGCGAAAAGCTAACACCGGTAGCGCGGTGTCGACGCCTATTGAAGGCGCGACAAAAATGACGCCGAAACGAAAGCCAACGCCGGTGGCTGGGGCAGTGTCGACGCCAATGAAGGCAGACAAAACGCCAAGCGGAAAGCCAACTCCGGTGAAGGCGGGCGGTGTCAACGCCAACGGCTACGATAAAAACATGCCGTCGCGAAAGCTAACGCCGGTGACGGGTAGTCAACGCCATGGAGGCGACAAATTCGCTGGTTAAAAGCCAACGCCGAGAAGGCGGCAGTGTCAACGCCGGCGAAGGCGGCGACAAAACACGCCGGCCGGAAAGCTACACGCCGGTAAGGCGGGTCGACGCCGCGAAGGCGAAAAACACGCCGAAGCAGAAAGCCAATGCCGAGAAGGCGGACAGGTCGACGCCGATGAAGGCGGTAATATCTCGACGAAGCGGAACACTAATGCCAATAAGGATGAGAAAGTCTTCAGAGATGGCTCGTTGGAGAGAGCCGGATGACATCCTGCTTGGGATGAGCAGATCTTCAAAGGAGTTTCGTCGGAGAGAGAGGCTCCAGATTGATCATTTCCGGATGAGAAAGGGGTCTTCAATGGGAGCTCGTCGGAGAGAGCTCAAATGGATCCTGCTCGAGATGAGTAGGTCTTCAGAGATGGCTCATCGGAGAGAGCCGGATAGGATCCTGCTCGAGATGAGTAGGTCTTCAAGGGAGCTCATGGAAGAGAGCTCGGATGGGATCCTGCCTCTGATCCGATCCTCGCCGGATGAGCAAAGTTTGCGCGAGAGCTCATCGGAGAGAGCTCGGATGGGATCCTGCTCGGGATGAGCAGGTCTTCAAAGGGAGCTCTTCGGAGAGAGCTCAGATGGATCCTGCTCGGGATGAGCAGGTCTTCAGAGATAGCTCATCGGAGAGAGCTGGATGGGATCCTGCTCGGGATGAGCAGATCTTCAAAGGGAGCTCGTCAGAGAGAGCTCAGGATGGGATCCCGCTCGGGATGAGCAGGTCTTCAAAGGGAGCTCGTCGGACAGAGCTCAGATGGATCCTGCTTGGAATGAGCAGGTCTTCAGAGATGGCTCATAAGAGAGAGCCGGATAGGATCCTGCTCGAGATGAGTAGGTCTTCAAGGGAGCTCATGGAAGAGAGCTCGGATGGGATCCTGCTCGGGATGAGCAGGCCTTCAAGGGAGCTCATCGGAGAGAGCTCGGATGGGATCCTGCTCGGGATGAGCAGGTCTTCAAAGGGAGCTCGTCGGAGAGAGCTCAGATGGATCCTGCTCGGGATGAGCGGTCTTGAAGATGGCTCATTGGAGAGGCGGGATGGGATCCCGCTGGATGGCTGGCCCAGTCTACAAAGGAGGAGCTCGTCGGTGAGAGTTTCGGATGAGATCCCCGCTTTGGGGATGAAAGCAGTCTTTAGAGATGACTCGTCGGAGAGAACTGGATGGGATCCCGCTCGGGATGAGCAGGTCTTTAAAGGGAGCTCGAGGGAGAGGGCTCGTGTGTATGTTTACATGAATGGACAAATGATTGCTAGTAGATTCTTTGAGTTGCCTTCGGGGCTCCAAGCACCCGTATAAGTTTTCTTTTGTTTCGACTATGGCTCTATGTTTCCATGATAATCATATCGATGTGTAATGTTGCATAATGTCAATCATGTAAGGTGATTCTGATTTGTATGCATTCCTATTCGCATTTCCCTCGAACTTGGAAATTTTTCCAATGCGGGGAGTTATGAGCAATTTCCTCACAAGAAATAAGCAAATCGTTTAATATCACGTTTCGTTTATCCAATCTGGATAGTTAATGACTTAAGCATATCGAGAAATCAAAAGTCATTAGCAAAATTCAAGGATACAATCGCAAGACACTTATCTAATCACCAATATTCTCACGTATGAAAATTATCATCAAATATGTCTACTTCATTTCAAGATTTTTCTAATGATTCGCTTCGATCAATCTTTGATTTAGTGAAAGAACTTCCATAGGAGAATGAAGCCGTCGTGTTTTTTTGGCGATTTCATCAAATATGTGGTATATGCAATATTATATACTAATTCGAGAGATGAATATTCATGTATGAATTTAAATTATCAAATTAAAGATGAAAGGGAATTAACATTTCACCAATCATGCCCCCGTCTTTTAATTTATGCCAAAATATGCGAGTTTCGATATATTAAAAGGAGAGTTAATAGAATAAACCTGATGAAGTGAAAGAAATGACCGTCAGTAGATTAACTTTTGAAAGAGGTTTCGTGCACTTTTCCTTACCGAGCTGCTGCCCCCTTTTCTTTTTCTCTTTTTTTTTTTTTTTTTTAATAATTGGGCCGAAATTATTATCAATAAACAATAACTCTGGCCCAGAAATTTAATCAAACAAGAAACCGAGCCCAACTGGGCCCAAAACTCTTAAAAGACAAAATCCTGGGCCCAAATAATAATGACTTAAATCTGGGCTCAAAATTTGGGATTAGGTCAAGCCCACACACTGTGTTTTGTGCGTATCTCCAAAGACAGAAAACCTTCGAACTGTGCAGCGCCGGGAAACTCGGCCTCGGTGTGGATCGGCGGTGGATCTGGGGCGACAGATGCGAACGGAGTCGGGCGGCTATGTCTGTGCGGTGGTTTCAGATGGCGTCGACGCCTTCGTTGAATGCGCGGCGGCCAGATTTCTGTGGCCTGCATAAAGTCGGGAGGAGCGATGGTGACGCCGGTGTGGTGGTGTAGCGCGAAGATTGTCGTCGATTGGCAAGCTACACGTGATGGCTGTGAACAGGGATGGGCGGCGATGCGAGCGGCAGAGGCGTTGCCGCAACGTCGATTTTAGGGTTGCTCTGGTTCGGTTGACGCGGGAGGCGGCGGTTCCGATTTTGAGGCAGGGTGCTTCGATGTGTGGCGCATTGGTAGCGCGTCTGACTCCAAATCGGAAGGTTGCGGTGGCGTAGCAGTTGCTGAAGACACGGTGGAATTTGAGGGAGGCGAAGCGGAGCTCCGGTAAGGCGGCGGAGCAGTTGAAGACGCCGATGGCGGCGGAGGTAGGAGCTTTAGATCTGTGAGGTAAATGTTGGCTGAAAATGTTTGAGGTTGGGATGGTACACGGCCCATTTCTGATTTTTTGTTTGTATGTATATGTTTGGCCTGTGTGTTGGTTTTTTGACCTTTGGTGAAGATTTTTTATTTTGATTTCAGAGAAGCATGAGTAAGGATATTTTGGGTTTGTTTGTGCAGAGAGGGAAAAAATATGGAATAGAGAGTGATGATTTTTGTTGTAGTTTCTAGAACTAGGTTTGAAGTGATAACAGCAGCAACAAACATGTAAAATTTGTAAATAAGGTTGATTTGAAAAGGAAATCAACGGTCTACGTAGGTGAGAAAATGTAGAAAAATGAATTTCTTGTTTCAAAATGCTTTTTCATAAGGTGTTTTTGTTGCTCATGGAGATGATAGAAGCTTGGAAGTGTTCTTACGAAATATTTGAGAGGCATGATGCCTTATGTCATGGTTATAACTAAGGGTGGAGGAAATATCTAAAATCTTAGGTATCTGGCGACTTTACCGCTTAAAAAATATCGATTTTATCGAAATTTTGGTATCTTAAAAATTTTTCGGTTCGGTATGGTAACTACACCTAAAATTTCGATTTTATCGGTATGGAAATATAAAAAATTAGGTATCTTAGGTATCTTAGGATTATTACGTTATCTTAAAAATATTTTAGGTTATCTTAAAAAAATTTTTTCGATATTTAGGTATATCTTAAAATCTTAGGAAATTTTTTTAATAAATTTTTTTTTACCCACTATTTAGGCTAAATATCGATACATTTCATATTTAAAAGAAACAACATTTCTCCATTTCTTTGCCGCAAAAGTTCTTAAAGTCCGCCTCCCCATCGCCGCCGAAACCCCCATTTTTTTGTCCGTCTTCGCCTTCGTAAATCGCCTCGCATTTCGCCCATTTTTTAATAAGCCCCATATCCCCATCGGTGCTCGGTTTAGATTGTTTCCTTTCCTCTCAATATAATTCCGCTCATCATCGTTTTTTTTTTATTGCAGTGTTCTTGTAACTTATTCTCATAGGTAACAAATTCGTAGAGCTAAAAACCTTTAGGACAAGGTTAGGTGGTGTTGAAACCTTAGTGGTTTTAGTTGCATTTGATCATATTTACGTAGTTGTTTCCATGAGCCATTTTAGTTCTTTTGTTTCAATCCTTTTTTGTCTGAATCCCATATTTCCAAACGAGTCGGGGTTTAAAGCCTTTTTATTTGAAAATTGACATTTTGCTTTTAATTGATGACGTAGTATTCTTTTTTCTACATATTATGATTATGTATATTTTTTTTCTTTTCAACTTCTGAAATTTCAATCTTTCCAACCCGGTTTTGCACCATTCACTATTTGATGGCTAATCTGGTGTGTAATAATGAGCTCCCAAGTAGAAAGCCGGATGTCATTAATTGAAATTTTTTCTGAGGAATTCTGAAAAAGTTCTTTTATCTTCACATTTAATTTTTTAATTTAATATAATTAATGAAGTAACTTCTTGTACTATAATTTTCATATATATACATTAACAATATTGAATTTGAGAACTTTTGAATTCTTTGTCATATATTATACTAATATATGTTTTTTAGAATGGAATCTGAAACTACCGTTTTAGTTGCATTTGATCATAAACCATATCTTGTTTCCATAAGTTTTAGTTCCCAAAAAGAGTATATATATTGTTTCAATCGGATAGTGGATGTGGTCCTACAATCAATCGCATATTTCAAAATCGAGTGGGTTGAAATTTAAAAAACCACTTAGAAAACGAATCGTCAAATTTTTATTTGAAAATTGACATTTTGTTGACAAATGATGGCGTATGTATTTAATTCCACACATATTATGATTAAAAGTTGTTGAATATGTGTATGATTTTTTCCTGGGTTAAATAAGTCTTTTCAAATTACAATCTTCAATATCATTACGAAAGAAAAAAAATGATTTTTCTATTCTTTTGACTAAAATTTGATCAACTTGCAATTAGTGGCCAAAAAGTGTGTAATAATTGGCTCCCAAATATAAATTACATGGATCGCTGCCAAACTTTTTTAGATAGTGGTGGAAATTCTAAAAAAGGATCATAAATTTCATTGATAGTCATGTTGGGGAAGAAATTGGTAATTTTTTAATTTAATATAGAAAATTTTTTCATAGTAGTCGATAATAATTTTTACAATAATCTTTTTTATTGATTACTTGAAAAAAAAGAATATATGAAAACATGTTGATGTTTGATGGGAAATACTTGCACTTGAATATTGAATTTTAACTTAATTTTAGGATGGTTTGAAAGAACTGTCATATAATATAAGTAATGCATTTTATTCATTCTTTTTAGAATGGAATAAATTTAGGGAGTTTCTTTGTCTTTTGCCAAGTTCAATGCGTCAAATCCATGGATGTCAAGATTAGATGAAATTCAACGTATAAAATGATATTGCAATGAAACACTGAATGTTAAAAAGGATGGGGATTTGAAGAATGATTTTCACGAACTATTTTAAGAATGAAAAAAGCGGACCTCCAAAAAGGAGGATTGGGAGAAAACGTTTATATAAGTTTTATGATGCCAAAAGTAAGTGCATCAAAAACTCCGACTTCTCAATTGATGTATCAAACAATGATTGCATTACTTGAGATTGATAAAAGAAGATGATCATCCTTCCCAATCAAAAAGGTTGCAAGTCAATGAAGGTTAAATTTGATAAATCCATTGGGGGAATTAGAATGAATCCTTTGATTTTTATTGCCAATGTTTTTGACCCCCTAGCAAACTTGAGGTTATCAAAAACCACAAAAAAAAAATTGGGAGGAATGCTTAATTAAAGATCAAAAAAGTCGTTGGTATGACTAAAAGAATTTGGTAATTTTGTGAATGATATAAGGGGATAAATGATACTTTGATTGTTGAGAGGGCAAAGTCTGGAAATGGAGTGTGGTGGTAAAATGTTGCTAGTGGCGTGTTTTAGTGTCTTTACGATGAGTTGTTCGATGATGTGGAAGCACAAAATGAAGAACAAAGTTCAAGATATCTAATGAAGTGGATAAGAACTGGCGATGTGATTGAACCTGTCAAAACATTTTGGAGTAATGGAAGGGGATGGGTTACAAAAAGTCAATTGTTCCCAAATATTTTTGCAATTCAAATATCATAAGCGAGTCCGCTTTAGTTTGAAAAGAGGGTTGTGGATCCTTTTTAGGAGTATTTGATCTTAAAATGGTAGAAGCATTCTTTGTTCACTAGTGATTGGCTAAGAAATGTGATGAACTTTTTATAAGGATCCAACAATGATGACCTTGAATTATTGGAAATTGAAACAAAATTGAAAAAGGTTAGACTTTTTTAATGTTTACTTAAGTTTAAATTTTAAAAATCATTTTTTATTTGTTAATCTAATGTGAAGTTTATTAAAATAATTTTTTATTCTCTCATAAATTTAAAAAATTGATGATTTTCTCTCTCTCTCACCTTGGGGGAGAACTCATCCTAACAAACCCTCAAAGTTTGTAAGTGATTATTTTGAATTTTTTGGGGATAGAAAATGGTTTTTGATATAGTGATAATTTCAAGAATGAATGTTCTTATGTATAATTCTTAATGATTCTTGAAATCTCCAAAATGAAGTTTGTGGGCTGAAAACATATCTCAAGAACATAAAACAAACTTTGATGGAGATATATGTTGAATTATCCATGTTCATTCTTGAAATATCAAATATCATGAAACCATACATAGAATGGTTTGATCAAAAAAAATTGAAAATAATCACTTTTTGAGGTTTGTTATTTCAATTTTTGGATTCCCCAATAAAATAAATAAAAATTATTAAAATTAATAGACTTCACATTAGATTAACAAATAAAATGGATTTTAAAATTTAAATGAAATTAAACGTTAAAAAATCTTGAATTTCCATCCTTGAATAATTCAAGTTCAGAAAGGATCAAAAGTTCATCGCATGAAACAATCACTAGTGCAAGAATGCTTCTACCATTTTAGGACAAGTCACAACTATTTTTCCCATGAAAAAATGAAAATTCACTTGGAAATCTTTTTTTTGAAAGGACCTCCTAGTTTCAAGGAAAGATTGAAAGAGCGAATTAGAGCGTTTTTCAATCTCATTACCGATTTTATATCCCTTTTACTATCTCTTGAAAAAGTTTTTGTATGATCCAACTCATCAAAGAAATTGCCCAACCAATTTACCACCACACTCCAATCAAAAATCATTTATCCCAACATGTCCTGATTAAATTCATTTTTAGTTAAATTTGATCTTGGATCTTCTTTATCCCAATTTTGATCTCAATTTTGATAAAGTTTGTTTCTTGGGATATGCCATTGCAAAAACATTAAAAATCCATGGATTGGGAGTATATTTTGAATCTTTATTGCAAATTTAACCTTCATTATCGTTATCAAAAACCTTTTGAAAATTGGGAGGATCATACGAGAAGATCGCCACTAATCATTGTTTGTAATCAATTGAAAGTCGGAGTTTTGATAATTTTGTGGCATCAGAAAGATAAGGGAAAAAGATACTTTGATTGTTGATTTACTTGGATGTCAAAGTTTGGAAATGGAAATAGTTACAAAGGCGTTAAATCTTTAACCCATCCCCTTTCAATATCAAGCAAGGATGTTGAATTCATCTTGATCCATAAAGTTATTCGATGAACTTTTGGAAGCAATAAAATTAACATTACCTTTAATAGATGATTAATGTGTGGATAAAGTTAAGTATATGGCATCCTATTTTCCATCAAACATCAACGTGTTTTCAAACCGTTCTTTTTTTTGTCTTTTTGATAGCGTGGTATTAGAAAATCATTACTATTGTTTTTCTATCCCCCACCCTCTCAAACCAAATCTCAACTATTTTACCAATTTTTTGGAATATGAAATTTGATCCTTTCAATTATTGCGATATTTTTTTAATTTTAATCAAGTCAATGTCGGCTAAGCGATACTAACTTTTAGTTTGACTAATTGAGGGTTGTGGATCCTTTTCCTCTAGGATAGTTTAAATCATTAAAATTTCGTAGAATTGAATTCTTTGTTTCATGCAAGAATTGAACTTATCCCCCAAATCCTTTCGATGACTTTTATAAGGATCCATATTCAATGACTTTTAATTCACAACTTCAAAAGTGTGGAATTAAAAGATATTTAAAAGGGTTAGAACTTTTTTTGTTTTTTTAAGTTTAAATTTAAAATCATTTTTATTTGTTAATCTAATTGTGTTTTTCATTGTCCCTTCGGTAT
Source organism: Stenogyne calaminthoides (assembly GCA_037126765.1). NCBI lineage: Eukaryota > Viridiplantae > Streptophyta > Magnoliopsida > Lamiales > Lamiaceae > Stenogyne > Stenogyne calaminthoides. The sequence continues at coordinate 4,912,713 of JBBCBC010000026.1, read as the reverse complement.
AATGCCGCCAATCTATTAATAATTTTTTATTTTTGGCGAATCTTTTCTGCTCGTTTGGATGGTTTGAAAAATTAGGTGTTTTCACTATCAATTTTGTATTTGACATTGAATGATTCCATTCAAAAAAAAACATATTAGTATAATATATGACAAATTTAATTCAAAGTTCTCAAATTCAATATTGTCAATCAGATATATATGAAAAGTATAGTAATTATGTAAGCCAAGTTATTTTTAATTATATTAAATTAAAAATCAAATGTGAAGATAAAAGAACTTTCTGTAAATTCCAAGAGTAGCTCAATTAATGACATCTGGGCTTTCTACTTGGGAGCTCATTATTACACACCAGATTAGCCATCAAATAGTCAACTGGTGCAAAACCAGTTGGAAAGATTGAAATTTCAGAAAAAGGAAAAAAATATACATAATCATAATATGTAGAAAAAGAATACTACGCTATCAATTCAAGTAAAATGTCAATTTTCAAATAAAAAGGCTTTAAACCCCGACTCGTTTTGAAATATGCTCATCAGATTGTGCAAAGGATTGAAACAAAAGAACTAAAATGGCTCTATGTGGAAACAACTACGTAAATATGATCAAATGCAACTAAAACCACTAAGGTTTCAACACCACCTAACCTTGTCCTAAAGGTTTTTGGCTCTACGAATTTGTTACCTATGAGAATAAGTTACAAGAACACTTGCAATAAAAAACAGAAATTGATGATGAGCGGAATTCGACTACAGAGAGAAAGAAACAATCGAACGAAAGCACACCACGATTTTTTGGGCGACAACAAATATGGGCGAAATTATGGAGAGGAATTATACGACGGGAGATTTACATTACAATGGGGAGGCGTGAGCGATCATTATGGGATATGGATCGACGGGCGGGCTTTGGTCTCAAATACAAAGAATGGAGAAATGTTTAGGCCCTTTAGGGTTTGTGAAATGTGAAATGTGGCTGATATTTAGCCTAAATGAGTGGGTAAAAAAATATTTATTAAAAAAAAAAAGAATTCAATACGGTATTTCGGTATATACCGAAATATCGAAAATATTTCGGTATACCGAAAATATTTTGGTATACCGGTAATAATTCGGTATACCGGTATACCAAATTTTTTATATTTTCATCTCCGACATCTTAAGCATCGAAATTTTTAGGTATGGTACCATGATACCGAAAATTTGGTATCAAAAAATTCGATAAAATCGATATTTTTCGAATGCATTTAAAATCTTGATATCTTTAGATTTTCTCCACCCCTAGTTATAACACAGTGACCCATGTGTTTTTTGTTGGGAGATTTAAAGATTCAAGTATGTAGACTTGAAGATTTGAAGATATGAAGGAATTTTCACTTGAAGGTTTGAAGATGGGGGGTTTGATGATTTGAAGATTTTTGGGGTGTTGTTGATGAACAGTAAGTGTTCATTAAGATTTTTCTTGAAGATTTGAAGATATGAAGGAAATTTCAAAAGAAAATCTAGCAAAATTCTAGTGAAATGCCCTCCTTCTAGCGCCAATTGTTGATAGCGATTTTATCGGGTCGGATATACGGATTTAATGTGGCTATAATGTGAACCGATTAATAACTATCAAACGTAATAAACGAACAAGAACACTGCTGGAAGAACATTTGAGTCCTTCCCCTGAATATTTTTTTTTTTGTATATATTATGAATGAGGGCCAAATGGACGAGAGACTTTACAATGGGGTGTGGTCCTCTATTTATAGAGGAGAGGACCACCCTTGATAGGCCAAAAAATCCTATCAACTCGTTTAAACCCTTTATTTTAGAGTTTATTACAACTGTGGATCTAATAATTAAAACTAGATCTGTACTAAATGCTTTTGTCTCATCTCGTGAGGTTGAGGTTGACTCCTGATTTTGCCGGATTATCTTCTTGTGTTGTGCTCGCTGGCTTTGCTCGTGGGTCGACCTCGGGGGAGGTCGCCCGCTCAGATAATTTTTATTCTTCTCTTTTCGACCTCGCCTATGGATCGTCCTTGAGGGAGGTCACTCGATAAGGTTGTCGACCTCGCGGACCTCACTTACACATTTACCCAGGTAATTCCTGGATTTGCAGGGAATTAGCCATTTAAGTACACTGAAAAGTCAATCGGCATCGTCCTTTGCCGATTTATCTCTAATTTAGGTATGGTTTAGGGAAGATCTTCTGCACCAACTCTCTGACGTCTGTCTTGTTGTAGTTAATGCTCCGTCCTTGATACCATCTGAGAACGTGCGACCAATGAGGTCGCTGAAAAGTCACTTGATCTGCGAGACGCGAGGTACAAGACTTGAGAAATTCACAGGCTTTCTCAAGTCTTCACGACTTATGCATAGACGAGCTTGGGCCTACCTCGCCCGATGTGCACACAAAAAAAGGTGAGCTTGATCTTCTGTCGGGCCCTGCTGACGTGTCGGGTACGGACACATATCCAGTTTGATTTGTGCTACAACAGGGTTTGATGGATACCAGTACACGTGGTCCAACAAAAGGTCTGGATTAGATAATATTCAGGAGAGACTTGATATGGGATTAGCAAATGAGAGTTGGTGTACGAGATTTCCACATGCGAGGATCATCCATTTGACCAGGTTGATGTCGGATCATTTTCCCATTCTTGTTAGCTGGGCAGAAGGAGATAGAGGACGAGGCCTAAGGAATAAGGTCAGATTGTTCCGTTTTGAGGCGATGTGGCTTCGGGAGGACAACTGTGGTGATGTAGTTAAAAATGCTTGGAGAGGTGATACGTCAGCGCCTTTGATGGGAAACATTTCCGCCTATGGCCAGGCTTTGAGGACGTGGAATGAGAAGGTGTTTGGTGAATTACCGTAAGAGATCAGTAGATGCAAAAATGAGTTGAAATAGCTGCAGGAGGGTGTTCAATCGGTGGAGAATGTGCAGGAAGCTAGAAGTCTAGAAAATCGAATTTCTGCTTTATTATGCAGAGAGGAGATTTTCTGGCTTCAACGCTCACGAGTGAGTTAGATGAGAGAAGGGAATCGGAATACAAAGTTTTTTCACAGAGTGGCCAACAGACGAAGGAAAAGAAACCAGGTGGATAGTATTGTGGATGACTTTGGGGTGGTTCATAAGGATGAGGAAGATATTCAGAGGGTGTTCGTGAGCTATTTCACGGGGTTATTCGAGGCAAAGAGTAATTTGGATATGGGGGAGGCAATGGAAGCTGTGGAATGCAAGGTCTCAAATGATATGCTGAGTACGTTATCCCAGTCGTTTACGGAAGAGGAGGTAACCAAGGTGCTTTTCCAGATGCATCCTTGTAAGGCTCCGGGGCCCGATGGTATATTCACTATCTTTTTCCATAAATTCTGGTCTGTTGTTGGTCCTAGTGTGTTAAAGTCCTCTCTTGATGTTTTAAATAATGGTGAGAGTCCTGCTGTGCTTAACCATACTTTTATTGCATTGATTCCCAAAGTGAAAAAACCTACGTGCCCTGCAAAATTTCAGCCTATAAGCTTTTGTAACGTGTCTTTCAAAATCATCACTAAGACTATTGCAAATAGGCTAAAAAGATTTCTCCCGTCTATCATTGATCCTTTTCGCCAGTCTACTTTTGTTGCGGGTCGGCTCATTACGGATAATTCTTTATTAGTTTATAAATTTTTCCACTTCATGAAGCTTAATCAAGCGGTATCTAGAGGTTCTTATGCTTTCAAGTTGGATATGAGTAAGGTTGATGATAGAGTTGAGTGGTCTTTTCTAGAGTCTGTTATAACAAAGTTGGGTTTGGGGTCGACGTTAGTAGGGACTATTATGAGATGTGTGCGGTCTATGTCTTTTGCTATTTTGGTTAACAGTCAACCCACTAGCTCCTTTGTGCCATCTAGGTGTCTCCGGCAAGGGGACCCCCTTTCACCGTATCTGTTCCTTTTTGTTGCAGAGGCCCTTTCGGCTTTGATTCGAAAAAATGTGGAGGATGGGGTATTACATGGTGTGAGGATCTGTAAAAGAGCTCCAGTGGTGTCACAACTTTTCTTTGCTAATGCTATCATTATCTTTGGTAGAGCTATGGAAACTGAGCTTGGACGTGTAAAAGCCATTCTTACGAGCTATGAGGTGGCTTCGGGATAGACGATCAGTCTAAGCAAGTCGGAGATTGTTTTTAGTGGGGGTATTCCAGTGGAAAGAGCTGACCAGCTAGCCGGTTTTTTGGGAGGGTGAAGGGTGGAGCATCACACAATTTATCTGGGACTTCCTACTAACGTGGGAAGATCCCGGAAGGCAATTTTCAGAATTTTGTGAATCGTGTGGAAAAAAAGTTGAAAGATTGGAAAAGTAGGACACTCTCATAGGCTGGGAAACTAACTCTCATCAAGTCTTTGGCACAGGCGATTCCGACCTATTTAATGAGTTTCTTCAAAATTCATGATGGAGTGATTCAGAAAATCAGGGCAATTATCAGATTTTGGTGGGGACAGAAGGACGACGAGCATAGAACGCATTGGAAGAAGTGGCAGGAACTTTGTAAGCCAAAATGGGAAGGTGGATTGGTGCTACGAGACCTCCAAGTTTTTAACAAAGCACTCCTTGCGAAGCAGGGGTGGCGATTGATCCGTAATGAAAATTCTTTATTGGCAAGGACTTTCCGTGCACGATACTATCCATGGCCCTCATTTTTGGAGACAGGGACGGGACACAATGCGAGCTATGTATGACAGAGTATTTTAGAGGGACGGAAGGTGTTAGAACTTGGTCTTGTATGGGTGGTGGGAAATGGGTAGTCTGTGAAGATTTGGAGGGACCCTTGGCTTATTGTGGGGGAGTCGTCGTATGTTGCCTCTGATAGAGGAGAAAGGCCACTGGAAATGACGGCTTGAGAATTAATGCGGGATGATTTTGGGGGGTGGGATGCGGCCATGGTGAGAAGTATGTTTGTCGAGGATGAAGCCGCGAGAATTTTGGCACTCCTTTTTCTGTAGCAAGGCCGGACTTTCTGACTTGGAAATTCAAAAAGACCGGCGTGCATACTGCGAAATTAGGCTATGTGGAATGGATGAAAAGGTTCGAGGGACACTACTTGTCGCCGGGGGAGAGGAAATGGAAGTGGGTGTGGAAACTGGATGTGGTGACACCTCGATGATTCTGAGGAAATGTGTGTAGAGGATCTCAACCGTTGGAAGCCGCGGATAGAGGTTTTTTAAATGGAAGTATCTTTGGCTCTGGAGATGTTAAGCAGACCCGCAGACCCAGCCGGCCCACTGAATATTTTTTTCGGGATGAAGGTATCTCGAACCTTTTGGCGAATCAGTGGCCGACTTTTTTTTTTTTTTTTTAAATTTTGCATGGCTAAGTGGAGAGTGGAAGAGGTGTAAATTAGTTTGTGGTTATTGTTGAAATGGATTAGTTGGTGGTTTTAATGTGTACTTGAAATATCTTTGGTGGTTTTGCCGCTTTATATAGCATGAGGAAGATGTTCATATCTTTGACAGAGTTCAAGTAGTTTAAAATCTGCATGGCATGATTGATAGCTTAATTAAAGAATTGAGCTTTCATAATTAAAATCACGAATTTGATGTACAAATAATTTCTGGGGGGTTTTAGTTAGCCTAACAAAAAGTATCACTAATTTGTGATGAAATCGACTTTTTTTTTTTTTTTGAAACGTGATGAAATCTACTTTATAAAACTCTTAATATTTAATTTTATAATATTCTTTGGTTAAATTGTAGCTAAGCATGGAAAAAAAAACGTGATAATGCAATATAAAATTTAATATATTTTAGAAAAATGGTTATATTTGAATATGTAATTTGTTTATATTGAATTGTGTATCTATTAATATGAAAAAGTAAATATATGATTTAGTGTAAACAAGTTGCATGATTTTAAAATGCACAGTACACGGTCTTTTATATGCCTTTACTAGTCGTTTAGTGTGAAACTATGTCCTGAATAATCACAAAATTAGAGATGCTATCTTTGAATTTGATGGAGTACTACTATAATAGTTTGGGTCTCACCTCGAGTATATGTTGTAGTATGATTTACTTTTATGCTCACATCATCACCTAATGTAACAATATTGACAAGCTGGATGAAAAGCTACTTGATCCTCGTAGAGTCTTTCGAGAAACTATAACAAAATGATCTTAGATTTTTACATATGTAAAGGAAAAAAAACTAGAATGTGACCCACACATGTGCCACACTACATATTTAGTAACCTAGAGAGAATTTGGAAGGAGTCTCAAAGTCGCACAAAGTTCCATGGGCTATTTTAAGTAAGATTAACACCTCATTTTAGTCATTTGTTTGTTTGTTGAAGTATGAATCGATAAATTACAAAGTTGCCTTAATTATTATCTTATTAGTTATTGTGAAAAAAAATGCTATAAAAGCAATTTTATGTGAATTCTTGTCGACTAATAACCTCATTATCTTGTCGCTCACGGACTACGGTATGTAGAGATGTTAAGCAAACCCCGGCCAACGGGCCAGTATTATGGTTAGAGTTAAGGTTGTGAACTTGTGATAGTTGTAATATATTTAATATGCATTTGGATTGTATTTTAAATAAAAAAGCTATTTTAGCCGGGATAGGGTTAGGGTTAGGACCCGTTTAAAAGTGAACCGCTAAGGCCCTAACCCGTTTAGGCCCGTGGCCCTGTAGGGCTGGCCCTAATGGGTTAGGGCTGGCCCGTTTAACATCTCTAGCTACGACTGGATGGGAGAGTTGGTTTGGGAGGGGCTCTTCATGATGATGTTGGCGCTTGTCAATGGTGCTTTGCTGTACAAAAGGAAAAAAAGTGTTTTGGTCTCATAACTTTCCTGTAATCTATTTTTTGTCCCAAAAAATTTAACTATCCAATTTTGGTCCCCTAATTATCTTGATTGTCCAATTTTGATCCCATTTTTATCGAAAAATAGAAAATTTTATCATTTTCAGCCATGTGCATGTCACGTATCGATTAAAAATGTGGGTTTTTGAGCTCGTATCTGATGTGGACACTGACTGTTAAAAGAAAAGTTCATTTTTTAAAAAAAATAGAAAGAACAAGAAAATTTCTTCCAAGTGCCGAAAAAATAAATTTTTTACGTCCACGTCAACTAGAGCTCGGGAAACCCCAATTTTAATCGGTATGTGACTTGTGTGTGATAAAAAAGACAAAATTTTATATTTTTGGGCGAAAAATGGGACCAGAATTGGACAATTGAGATAGTTATGGGACAAAAATTGAAAAGTTAAAATTTTGAGACTAAAAACGGATTACATGAAAGTTATGGGACCAATATTTTTTTTCTCCTATACAACATGAGCCTGTTGATTCGGTGGAGTTGGCTGAAGCACTTGAAGTGCGTGAAGGGGTGATACTTGCTTTGTGGGAAGGAGTTAGTGATGTGGTGGTGGAAGTTGACTCACAAATTGTTTGTTTTGCTTTATAGCAGCCTCGTTTGGATCTGTCCTATTTCGGGGGTATTATTTTGGATGCGCTTTAACGTTGCATGTCTTTTAATTCGTGTGTTTTCAGTTGGGTACGGTGATCGGGCAATTCTGTGGCCCATTGTCTTGCTCAATTTGCTTTCTTTTGTGATGTCTTTTTTTTCTCAGTGTCTATTCCTGAGTCGATTGTGAACATTGTGGATACCGATATTTTTGGTATTGTTTAATATATTTATTTTCCCGTAAAAAAAAAATCTCTCCATTTCAAAATACTTAACTTTTACTTTACTTCTTTCTATTTTTTTTTTCAAACATCCCTTTTTCATCTACGGTTTATTTTTCATCTTATTTGTACAATAACAATAAATTAAATAAAATGGTATTAATATAAAATGATCGGAACTACATGAAACTATTAATTACTTCTTTTATTATTTACACGTAAATTATGGACAATTAGATTTCTTTATTGATTTAATTAATTTTTTATTTTTATTTTCTAAAAGGTAAATATTTTTTTTTTTGTTACACACAGAATATAATTTAGAATTGAATCAATCGGATTCAATAGATTAGTTGCGAATTTTCATTTAATTAACAGGGTTCCGCTACTCACACCCCAATATCCTCCATTCACACCCAGTGGCGGATCCAGATTTTTTAAACAGGGTATGCACAATTATAATAATATTAAAAAATTTAAAATAATAAAATTCATCAAAATGTAAAACACGTTCTAAAAATACAAAAACTCGTACGAAATGATCTCATACATGAGACGAACTGCAAACTAATATAAATTATCACCCACCATTTCTAAAGTGTAAGTGTTAAAGCGCCATTCCCAATTATACATCGTCTCACCATGAGATCGTCTTACACAAGTGTTACTCCCTAAATAATTACAAACAAAATATAAACAGTCAAAAATTTAAAAACATATAATATTAAATAGAGTTGGTCTCTTGTGCACTAGGTGCATAGTGCACTCCATAATGTATTTTAGAAACATACAACTTGTTACACTAAAAGATGCAACCTGGATTCGTAAAACAAATTATAAGCTTCAATGTAACAAATAAGTTGTATTCTCTAAAAATACATTATGGAGTGCACCCTGCATCTAATAAATACACAAGACGTAACCTATTAAAAATTACAAATTAAAATGAAATGTATTTTTATAATTTAAAAATCAAAATGTAAACTAAATACACTATATATAAGAGTAATTATTTAGCAAAAAAAGAGGGTATGCATTTGCATACCCTTAGACCCATATTCATCTGCCTCTGTTCACACCCCATTTACTAAACACATTCTATTAAAATTTATTAATTAACTTAGATTACTAAACATACCCCATTTGATTGCAATCTCATATTTTTTCTTTTCTCTTCTAATTTCTACCATAGTTCTACTATTTTTTATCATGAATTCAAGTCACCCGAATTTTTCTAACTCTCCAAATTATCAAAACTCCCAAAATAATTCTTTTAATCATAATTATAAATTTTAATATCAAATAATTAATATATCACCTTATAATATAATTAAAATTAGTTATAGATAATGTGATTATTAAATAATAAAAAGAAAAATTAATTATTAATGTATTTTATTATAAAATCTATAATATCTCATGTAATGTAGGATATAGATTATTAAAAAATATAAATGTACAGTTGAGATTGAATTCAAAGTTAGAATCATTGAGATTGAAGAGACTTTGAAATAAAGTGATTTGAGTTTTTCTAAAAGTTTGTCTTTATATATAATAGAGATTTTTTGTGATATATACACATGTTATATGGTTTAGTAAAATATCATATATTTATTTTGGAGATCTATTTATTTGTGTTATACATATCTACTATATTTTGTATATATCTTAAGGATTTATATTGTATTAGAGTTTATCAAATACAAAATATAATGGGATTAACGGGATAATAAAAAAAGAAGTATCTGGCCCCTAATAAGATTATTAATTTTTTTTACCAGAAAAAGATTGACAATGGTGGAAAGAACGGCTGAAGAGGAAAATAGTGAAATCCCTGCAGATGTATATGGACTAGAAATCCTGCCGTGTCTTCCCGCCAGAAATCTACAAACTTTAAAAGCAGTTTGCAAAAAATTGGCTCCAATTGATTAACAGTCCCAACTTTGTTAGGCTTCATCAATCCAGAGGCTATCGAATCGGAATACGAGTACTCATCACAATTCCTTTTGAAAATATCTTAGAGTACAACAACTATGACGATCAAGACATGAAGCGTATTCCTTACCCTGGTTCGAGATTAATGAAAATCGTGGGCTCCGCCGATGGTCTAATATGTTTGTTTGATGAAAAATCGGGTGTACTATTTAATCCATCCACGGGAAAGTGTTTACAGCTTTATAACTCGCTTGCATTCAACAGGATACTTTGCTATTGGTTCGGTAAAAGTGTAGATGCAGGAGAATACGTTTTGGTTATGGTAGTAGTACTGCCTCCGGGCCCACGTTACGAATTACAAGTTTATAAGCTCATGAGAAGCTCCAAACTTCTAGAACACAGTCACTCAGTCTCCGTTGATGTTCGACGATTCAGTTGTCTTGACAGAGGGACGGGCCTGGTGCACAGAGCCGTGCACTGGCCTGTCCGACGTCAGAGGTCCCGTTTCACGATTTTGGCGGGAGATATCTACGGGAACAAATACTGGGAGATGTCACCGCCTGTTCAGTGTGATTTTAGATTGGGAGTTTTGGATGGGTGCCTTTTGGCAATAGTGAAAAATATGTTGCAGGAATTGTTTGAGGTATGGATAATGAAGGATTCGTGGACCAAATGGGCTAATATTGAGGGGTTTCACAATATTAATTCCACGGTGTTGTCTCCTTTGGGATTTTTGCCGAATGGTGATCTTATCTTGGATGTTGATAAATTGCGTACAACTTCGATGACAATAAGGCTACGCATATTGTAGAATATGGCTTCCGTAGGGATGAAGCGATTATGTGTGCTGATACTTTGGCGTCTCCCTCAATTTGACTAAATTGCCCATGTGAGTGCATATATGAACTTGGGAGCTTAATTAATTTCTAGTGTTTTCTACTGTTGATTCGTTATTAACTATTTTTCTTATAATTTCTTCTAGTGTAGATGGATATGATCAGTATGGATCTTATATTTTGACATATAATGGATGATTAATTTTTGTTGAATCTTAATTGGTGTTTACTAATTATATATAATTGAGGCTCACTTGCATGAGACGGTCTCACGGTGAGACGGGGCATAAGTTGGCCATTGAGACATTTTTTTTTTTGGAAAACAGCAAAATATATATAGAATCGAGTACAAGGGGTAGTACAACTGTTACAAAGTGAAATCAGCGCTTATACTTGTTCTAAACATATCATCGAGTTTTCAATCCAATCGTTAACACAGTAAATAGAACTCAAGCTACCTCTAATTCTTATCCAATTCCAAACTCTAACACGAAAGAGATCAAAACATTCCCCTTTGGGGGTGGTACCATTGAAAATTACCGAATTTCTGTGTTTCCATGTGCCCCATACCAATCCCAACCACAGAGTGTTCCATGCTTTTGCTTTGATTTTCAGAGGCTTTGTAGCTCCGTGCAATAAGAAGTTGGTCTGTAGAGAAGTATGGCTAACCATAGTTGTCCCAAGCCATCCCCATAGTTTTGTCCAAAGTTTATATACAAAGGTGCATTCGGCGAAAAGATGATTTTCATTTTCTTCATTGCTTTGACACAACATGCACAGATTTTGGCCAACAAATACACCCCTCTTTGCAAGGTTTTTCTTTGTTGCAACTCTATGTAGGAATGCTCTCCAAGCCAAAATTTTAACTTTGCCCGGAACAAGAGCACTCCAAACTTTCGTCCACAACGAGTCTAAGTCTCCACTTTCCTCCGCTCTCTCGGCTAGCACTAAGTAAGCCGATCTCGTAGTGTATATCCCTTCATTCTCCATGAATCAGCCTTCCCATTACACGGATTCCATCTCCATGAATCAACCTTCCCATTACACGGATTGTACCTGCTAATGGCATTACGTAGATTGTTAAATAAATCACCCTCCCACTCAAAAAAGTTCCTTCTCCAATTTAATTTCCATTCCCATTCTCCCTCATCTCACCACTCCCCTAACTCTCTCACACTCTTGCCTTTATCACTTGACACTAAAAATAATCTAGGAAATAGCTCACAAAGGGCAGCTTCCCCACACCATTTATCCCCCAAAAGTTGATATCCCTACCATCCCCAAGCTTCCTAACAATATTCTTATTCACCCATTCTCCCTCCTCCCCTCCCTCAATATTAAGAATATCTTTCATCCATCTCGAAAAGTTTACCCTCTTGTTTTTCCTCTCCCCCATCCCAGCCCCCCTTCCCACAAAGAAATCATTCCCATAGCGAGAACAAAGAATTTTATGCCAAAGTTGGTGTTTCTCATTCAAAAAACTCCATAACCATTTACCGAGTAACACACTATTAAAAAGAAAAATGTTTTTAATAACAAGACCACCATTAGATTTACTCACACACACTTTATCCCATTTCACCCAATTAATTTAATATTGCTCACCACTCGCTCCCCAAAGGAAACGTCTTTGAAGGTTCACAAGGATACAGTTGATTTTTTTTGGTAGGCGGTAGAAGGAAAGAAGGAAGGTAGGTAAAGCGTTTAACACCGAATGGATAAGAGTAATTCTTTCCGCAATCGATAGATTCTTGCTCTTCCAAAGGTTCAGCTGTTTATGAAATTTAGAAACACTCGGTTCCCAAACACTGCTGTCCCTTGCTTTGCTTCCAACTGTAACACCCAAATATGTGAAAGGTAGCACTCCTTTTGTACAATTTAAGAAGAAAGCGACTTCATCAGCCCAATTCTCCTCTTTATTAAATACATAAACAGCGCTTTTGGAGAAATTGATATTCAGTCCAGAAAGGAGTTCAGTCCATCTGAGTACAGCTTTAAGGGCAGTGACGCTACCTCTGTTTCCTTCCCCAACAAAGAGCGTATCATCAGCAAATTGGAGAATTCCTACCTCAATTTTGTTGTTCCCGATTTTAAGTGGATTGTACATCTGAAGATCAGCCGCCTTTTTCATAACAGCCTTCAGTACTCCCTCAGCTGCAATAAGGAACAGGAACGGTGAGATCGGATCCCCCTGTCTAAGACCCTTAGTTGGTTTGAATTCACTAGTCGGACTACCGTTTAGAAGCACCGAGATGGATGCTGAAGACAAGCATTCCTTAATCCATTCTCTCCGTATTATTCCAAGGTTCATTCTACTCATTACTTCATCGATGAATTCCCACCGAATCGAGTCGTATGCTTTTGCGAAATCAACTTTAAAAATGACTGCTTCCTTCTTTTTCTTATGAATCTCATCCAGAATTTCATTGATTATGACCACACCATCCAGAAGTTGGCTATTAGCGACAAAAGTAGATTGTTCTTGTGAAATAATTTTCGCCATAACCTCTTTCATCCTAATTACAAGCAGCTTTGCTATTACCTTGTACATGCACCCGATCAGAGATATGGATCTGAACTCCTCAATACGAGTCGGGTTGCTCTTTTTGGGGATAAGAGTTATAAATGACGCGTTACAACCCTTCACCAATTTCCCGCTCCTCTCGAACTCTTTCACATAATTACAGAAATCCTCTTTCAAAATTCCCCAGCATTTTTGTAGGAATTTAAAGTTAAAACTGTCTGGACCCTGGGCTTTTGTCAGCCCCACATTGCCAAACTGCCTCTTTTATTTCATCCTCTGTGAATTCCCTAACTAGCCTTTCATTATCCTCATTGCTTAATGTATTAAGCTCAATATCCCCCAGCTTTGGTCTGTTGATCCACACCTCATCAGTAAAAGACCTGTTGAAGTAATTACGAACAACCACTTTGGTGTTATTAACGTCCTGTCCCCAGCTGCCATCAAAGAAAATACCATTTATTTCACAAGTCTTCCTCTGGTTAATAATTGCATGGAAATTTTTTTAATTTTCATCCCCTTCTTTAATCCACGTCGGTCTCGATCGCTGGTGCAGCATCATATTTCTCATGGTTCTAACTTCCTTAATCAACTGGACGCATATTTTCTTCTCAGTGATCTCATCTTCATCTAGCCCCTCTAGTTCAGATTTTAGATCAAATTTTCTAGTTTCGCAATGGCCGTCTCTGCTTTTATCTTGTATTCACAATCAATTATCTTTCCCCAAACTCTCATCTCTTTCTTCAGCATCTTAATCTTCTCTTTTAACTTGTAACATTCATTTCCTTGGATCTCGTTTCTATTCCAGCAATCCTCTACAAATTGGCTAAAATCTCGTTGTAGCAACCAGTAATTCTTGATCCTAAACAGCTTTGGCCCCCAGTTCACCAAGTTGTTCTTGACCAAAATGGCGCAGTGATCCGAGAACGTTCTTGCTATAGCTCCCAGCGATACTTCATTCCAGCACGCCATACCTTTTAGAAAAATTCTATCAATCCGAGACATAGCCGACCCATCATCCTTATACCAGGTATATTATCTACCAGAAAGTTTCAGTTCCTGAAGACCGCAAGAAGAGATGAAATCTTCGAATCTGTTGCACTCAAGAAGCGAAGTTGCCTGCCCTCTCCCTTTTCTCTCAGATGGAACTCTAACCGTGTTGAAATCACCCGCAAAACAAAGGACATGATCGGAGTAATCAGCAAACACCTGTTTCCATAACTCGAACACCTCGAATCTCTCATACTTTGAGCATGGAAGATAAACATTCACAATAGAGCACTTAATTCGATTTTTCCCCCACCAGCCCTCAATTTCAAGCGCACCTCTTCTTTCAAGGCACACATCCATGGAGAAAGAAGAAGTTCTCCAGGAGCAAAGAAGACCTCCAGACATTCCATTCGAACCCAAGTACGCCCAATCAAAATCAACATCACCCCACAATTGCAAACATAACTCTCTAAACATCGTTTCCATTTTGGTTTCTTGGATACATACAAATTCCAACTTCTCCTTCATAATAAGCTCTTTAATCTCCTTCCTCTTTTGACTTCCACCCAAACCCCTAACATTGTAAGAGATTAAATTCATTAAAGACTTGTAACAGTATCATCCCTACCTTAATTCCCAGCCTAACTTTTTCAAATAAGCCGATTTATCTCGTTTTTCCAGATCAATTAATCTTTGCGTCAATTCTTGTTTACGGCCTATCACCTTGAATCCCATACATTCCCCTATTTCGATGATTTTAGTTGCCTCCTCTTCGGCCTTTTTGCTGAAATTTCTCAAATTGCAGTTAGCAGTAGTAGAGTTGTCACTAACCGCATTTCTGTTACCACTGGCATGAGCGTGCGGTTGACTCTGGTTCTCGACTTGGTGTTGTGGGTTTCCATCCTCCCCTAAATCTTTCATAAACTCAGGCCATCTCTCCAATTGATTAATGGGTCCATTGGAACACTGGCCCATCTGAAGTGATTCAGTATTAATAGTAAATCTTCTAAAGGCTCATCTTTAATTTCGGCACCACTAGGCGTTTCCACACTTTCACTCATGGGCCCTAGAGTAGATTCCAGACCCATGTTCCCAAAATCATTGATGCATGCATGCTTTCTCGATGCGCCGCCTCACTCGATTGTCTACCGACGCCCCTGCTTTCGAGAATCGAATTAGAATTACCGATTTGTCCTTTTGCCTTTTCTGGTTCAAGTTCCATCTTCATCGTTTTCCAATGTACGATCATTCACAGAGATCTCCTTAGTAGAAAGAGGATGGAGATCATCTCGTGGCAGACTAAGAGCAGAAAACGATTTATCATCAACCAGGATCTTGATATTTTCTTGAATCCATTCTTGGTTCGGGGTCTCCACCAATACGAAACCAGCATCCACCCTTTCTTTCTTAGTCGTGACGCTGTCAACCAAGATCGACTTTCCGACGGATGAAAGTATCCTGATACCATGGATTTCGATCCAAGTGCGTCTACTACGATTACGATTAGATTCCGGAGGTTGCCAAGGTTCCAAGCTGCTGAAGATTTTGTTGATCCACGTTGGGTCTTCATTAGATAGATCTGAAGACGTCCTTGATAGTTCCATATCTCCGGAACACAATCCATAAGTCTTTTGACCACCAGTCATCTGGAAAATTCGTGAAGAAAAAATCGGTCGAGTTTTTAATGAACTCAGCTTGAAGTCTATCTCTCTTGGTTTTGTTACTCGAATCAAAACCTTTTCTCTGCTTACCTACCTTGGGTCCTTCCTTCTCGGTTCTGGGTTTAGGGTTAAACAGTTGGGTAGTGGTAACGTTATGGTTAGGATTGGGGTTAAAGGTT
The DNA here is from genome assembly GCA_037126765.1 of Stenogyne calaminthoides. Classification (NCBI taxonomy): domain Eukaryota; kingdom Viridiplantae; phylum Streptophyta; class Magnoliopsida; order Lamiales; family Lamiaceae; genus Stenogyne; species Stenogyne calaminthoides. Next base: position 4,896,939 of record JBBCBC010000026.1, on the reverse strand, counting down.
GGTTTAAGGTTTAACTTATGGTTATGGTTGTTGGGTTTGCCGGACGGAATGACCGGCGGGTTAGTCTTAAGGGTGGCTTGAAGGTAAGGTTTAAGGTTCCCCCATCCCCTTCTTCTCACCAATCCTCACATGCTCACCGGACTCCTCTCCTCTCTCTCTCTAGACTCTCTCTCTCTAGCCATCTCTACTCCTAACTATCGAGATGTTGGCCATTGAGGCTTTAACACTTTGGGAGGGTTGGTTCAGTCTTATATGAGTTTTTGTCTGTATAAGAGGCATTATATATATTTTAGATGATATAGTTTTTTTTATTACAAGCAATTACAGGTATTTGATATGCTCGTCTCCTTCCATGCTTCAAATTATTGTTTCAACATTAATGGTTTTTTTTTTTTTTTTTATTTCAATTTCTGGAAATTTGGATTATGTGTTCGGCAACATATATAATGCTTGCGGGGCTGGTAAAATATGGCCATTTGGGAGATGTTCATAAATTACGGGTAAATCGCAAATATAGTCCCATGTGAATGTCAGCTCTTCAAAATGATCATTTTTTATTTTTAAATAAAAATGGTCCCATAAGATTTTACAAGCAAAAAAACAAATGAACTTTTGAGACCAAAATTGTTTTTTGAAAATTTTCTTGGGATCAATACTATTAAAATAAAATCAAATGGGACCATTTCTAAAAAAAAAGGATAAAAAAAGAACGAGCGACCAAATCTATTACTGAAAAATTCTCATGGACTACATTTGCAATTTACCCCATAAACTGCTCATGAAAATGCCGCTTAGAAATTTTGTATTTTTTACGACCATGATCATGGATCTCTCTCAATTTGATTGCAATTGTGGCGACATCCATTTTGCAATCAGAGAGTACAAGATATTGACATTATGTTATTTAATTGTATAATGATTGAGAATTATTTTTTCAGGACTGTAACTTTAGGGGTGGCAAAAGTAGGACTGTAACTTTTTGGACTGACAAAAGTAGGATTATAACTTTCAAAGAAGTAAAACTAGGCCCATAACTTTTTAAAATAACAATTTCAGGCCAAGTTAAACTCGAATTGCCCTCTTTCAGGCTCAAATTGCACACTTGAAAACACTTACTAATAAACATATTTTTTAACTACAAAATACGGCTAAAAGGAATCAACTACTGAAACCCTACCACCAAAACACGACCTCTGTGTTTGTTTGATCGTTTTTGTTTGATTTTTTGTCTTTTAAATTTATTGTCTACCACTGTGTTTGTTTCTTGAGTTTAAACAAAAATAAAAAGAATCAACTAATTAAGTGAATCTTTTTTTGTCTGCCTTTTCTTCTTCCAAGTGATAGAAGTACTAGCAACTTTATATTTAATATTAAATTAATTAATACTTCTCAGAATTCTTGTATCTAATAAATTAATGAACTCTTCTTCCATGTTAACACCCGGTCTCTTTTCGTACTTTGTTCCTTTTTATCTCTAAATGCAATTATATAGTTGATACCATCATCAATATATTTAGAAATTCATTAACTCATCAATGAAAATACTAATATTTGAATTGCAACTAATCTACCATTTTAAGCATTTGGTTTTCATAAAGATCTGGGACCCACATGGATGAGAACCCAAGATATTTCAAGGCGAATAAAAAATGTATCAAATCCCTCCATGGAGGGATATGCCAATCCCATGTGAAAGGTGGGATAGAACATATTCCAAATGCAATTTTACAAATTGTCATTCTATTGTTTGAATAGATTCACAAGAATAAAGTGTGTTGTTTTAATTCAATTTAAGGTTGTTTATGACATTTCAATAGTTATCCTATCTAATCCCTCAATCTACTCCTACAATCCTAACACATATCTTGATTCAACAAATTCAGTTAATTAATCAATCAAATCTTACCCAATCTCACTCAATCCTATCACACCTAATCAATTTAGTCCCATAAACCAAACACCCTCCCAATGGATGACGTCAAAGCTTTTGGATCAAGTGTTTGGACAACAACGAAAAGCCAAACAAGCATGATGTTTAAAGGTTGCACCGAGAATGAATATTTCCCGCTGTTTTGAAGTCATCTTCGTGGAATTTCTCATGATTGGTTTTGATAATTACATAGTAGCTTAAATTGCTATTCCCTTAAGCTATGATTATTTTTGTATTGTTTCTTCAATTTCAACCATGCAAAGCAGAGATTTAAACCAAAATCATCTCATAACTTTCCACTTTTATTAAAATAATCTCATAAATATCAGCTTTTTCAGTTCAATCTCATATGTATTCAATTTGATTTAATTTAGTCTCAAATTGTCAAAGATAGTTCAAAATCACTCATAATGAGATGTCATTTTGCACGCGTGTCTTACACGCAACCCTAAGTTGGACGATTTTGAGTGATCTCCGGCGATTTGAGACTAAATTGAATCAAATTACATATGAGATTAAATTGGAAAAATTGATAATTGTGCGACTATTTTTAAGTTTGAATCACAAATGGTCTCATAATTTTGGTCTCAAATAAAAATTTAGCTTCATAAGTTTTTTTTTGTCATCGATTCAGTCCAATAACTTTGACCATGTCCAATTTTAGTTCCTAATCGATCGAAAAACTCAAACTGACGTCGTTTTAAAAAAAATTGTCGTCTATAACAAGAGTTTCGTTCAGTCAAATCTGTAGAATAAGTGCACCCAAAAACCCAAATTCTGAACCAAAACCGATTGGTACATAAACCAATTGCAGATAATTACAGATAAAGATAATTAACGAATCATGAATTACAGTAATACCAGAATATGCAATTTGAAAACCCAGATTATTCGGGCTAAATTAAGAAGAAAACGAAACAAATGAGTGAAAAAAAAAAAAAAACTAGTCCAAGAAACACCGGTTTAAACCGATTGTCTCTAGGACATCTCCGGAAACACATATATGAATAAAAAAATATAACAGAATATATATGATTATCTCTAGCACATCTAATCTAATAAATACTCCCTCCGTCACTGATTTGGGACCGCAAACCAAGGAAAATATACTTTATGGAAAAAGTAATGGCTTATGAGTAAATAAGTGTATTTTTTTAGGGTGAGAATTGTGTAAAATGTGTCCATTTTGAGGTGTGAAAACTGATATAGGACAAACCAAAAAGGAAAGTGTGAAAACTGATGCGGAGACGGAGGGAGTAATACCGAATATGCAATTTTACCCTGTTAATTCAGGCTTAAGAAAAACAAGAAACAAGAGAGGGGAAAAAACCAGTCCAAGAAACAAACTGCATTGTGCATGTGATATTTAAAAAAAAAAAAAAAATTCATCCAAGATAATTAGTCCCTTCATATATACCTAAGAAGAACACTAAATAACAAAATTGCAAAGTAAAACGAACCAACAATACTACTTCGATCTAGTCATTTTAAGGAAACATGATCAATCGACGGACTGTTAATGCCTAATTCACTCAGAATCGAAAACACGATGAAAGAATATATTTCATCTCATCTAAAAGTTCGAACATGTAGAGACGCATGAAATTAATTTTTTTATACTATTTTCCTACACACAAAAAATTGGTAAAGCTTCATTCCTCTTATCTAGCAATCCGAATTTGATGGAGACACCAAAGTATCAACACACAAAATCGCTTTGTCGTCCCCACATAATTCATGTACCATAAGATGCGTAGCCTGTTGTCATCGAAGCTGTATTTCATCAACCGTGATCCATTAACATCCAAGATAAGATCACCGTTGGATAAAAATCCCAAAGGAGACAACATTTCCGTGTATTTGAATCCCTCAACATTAGCCCATTTGGTCCACGATTCCTTCGTTAATATCCATACCTCAAACTTCAGGATTGCCAGCAAGCATCCATCTATATTAACTCCCAGTTTAAAATAAGACTGAGCAGTCGGTAACATCTCCCAGTATTTGTTCTAAAGATACATATCGTAAGCCAAAACCGTGAAAATGCAACCAGACCATTGACATCCCGTCGGACAGGCCAGTGCACTGCTCCATTCACCGAAGCAGCTTTGGCCCGGAACGCATAAATCAACGGTTAAGTGTGTAAACTCCGTGTTGGAGCTCGTGAGTTTATAAACTCGGAATTCATTCAAAATGGTCCGTAACTTTATTCATAATGTGCACCCAGAGACAATAATACTAATGTAATCAAAACGTATTCTCCATCTACACGTTTACGAACCAATAAATCAAAAAAACGTACATAATCAAAACGTATCTTGGTATCAAAAAAACCAAAGCTGGAAACACTTTTTCCATGGACGGATTAAATAGAACGCCGTGTGCCCCCGTTTAACATCCCGTGGAACATACATACTAGACCATCCACGGAGCCCATTATATAAATTGTTGAACCCGAACCAGAAAATTGTGGTGGGTAACTCTGAGACTCTTTCTTCATCTCCTTTCTCCATTGCCAATCCTCTGTCTTAATGTATATTTTAAGAAAAAGTTAAGTTAATGGAAAAACAAATAAGCGAATTAACTCATTCGTGAAATAATTCCTCAAAAATTTTTGAAACTTACCTCTGATAACGTATCTCGAAGATCTCGCGTCGCGTGTATTCCTGTGTGTTTTTTCCCAAAACCTACGAGGTTTAGGGTTTACTCCTAATATAACTTAATTAGGAGCATACTTGGGCCTCGACCTAATTCAAAATTTCTAAATAATAACTTAATTAAGACCAGTTCTAAAAAAAAAAAGGACCAAAAAATAGCGTGGGACTAAAACTGCAGACGAAAAATTCACATGAGACCACTTCTGCAATTTACCCATTTCCCCCCAAAAACTACTGAGGTTTAGGGTTTACTCCTAGTAACTTAATTAGGAGCATACTTGGGCCTCGACATAATTCAAAATTTCTGAGATCTTCTGTAGCCGACTTAAACATACACGGCCATTTTTGGGCCCACTCGCACCACATTGTAACTTAAGGCCCGTGTGACTAAGCTTATTTTAAATATCTTATAAGCTCTAACACTGTTTCAAATAATTTGGGATTAAAATTGGACATTGTCAAAGTTATTGAGACTAACGATAAAAAAACTTATGAGACTAAATCGACGATAAAAAACTTATTAGACTAAATCTATTTGAGATCAAAGTTAGATTAAATCGACTATTTGTGATTCAAACTCCACAATTTATTTTGAAAACATCAAAATTGAAGCATTAACAATAACAAGATCAATAGCAATTGGGCGGATGTGAAGAAACCGTTTGAGCTTTGGATCAAGTGTTTGGATAACCTCCACAATTTTTTAGTCATCTAGTGCAAGGGTAAAATAGGAAGAATGTACGTAGGAAAAACTTGTAATTCCAAACAAGCCTGATGTTTAAAGGTTGTATCGAGAATGAATATTTCCCGCAGCATATAAAAAATATGGAAGTTTTGAAAGTCATCTTCGTGGAATTTCTCATGATTGGTTTTGATCATTACATAATAGCTTAAATTGCTATTCCCTTAAGCTATGATTATTTTTGTATTGTTTCTTCAATTTGCACAATGCAAAGCATAGATTTAAATTAAAAACGCCCCATAACTTTCCACCTTTATTGAAATTGTCCAATAAATATTAATTTTTCAAGCACAATCTCATATGTATTCAATTTGATTCAATTTAGTCCCAAATTGTCAAAGATCACTCAAAATCGCCCAAAATGAGGCGTCGTTTTTTTGCACGTGTCTTACATGCACCCCTAATTTAGGTGATTTTGAGCGATCTCCGGCGATTTGAGACTAAATTGGATCAAATTGAATACATATGAGATTAAATTGGAAAAAATGATAATTGTGAGACCATTTTGAGTTTGAATCACAAATGGTCTCATAATTTTAGTCTTAAATAGATTTAGTCCCATATGTTTTTTTGTCGTCAATTTTGTCTCAATTAATAACTTTGACAATATCAATTTTAGTCCCAAATAAATCGAAAAACTCAAAATGACATTGTTTTTTACCATTTCAATTTGGGGCTTTTCAAATCCTATCTGTAATTGAAAGGTGGCGTGTATTTTTTAAGTGTGTTTGACTAATTTTTATCGTCAATTACATTTTTTTTTTTTTTTTTTTAACTAATAGCCGAAATTCCAAATGTTAAACAAAAATAAAAATACACGTTCATCGAAAAGCCCCAACATGGATTTTTTTTTAAAATGACGTTGTTTTGAGTTTTCCGACCAAAATTTGGACTAAAATGGGACATTGTCAAAGTTTATTGGAACTAGATCGACGACAAAAAAATTTATAGGACTAAATCTATTTGAGCCAAACTCATTAGACCAATTGTGATTCAAACTCCGGCGTAACGTGATTGACCTTAACAGACAAGTTTTATGAACTGAATCTGATTGAAACTGCAGACGAACCCATACAGACAACAAACTTGTCATACTCCCCGAATAATAAACCAATTCGTCGTTTGTAACAAGAGTTTCGTTCAGTCAAATCTGTAGAATAAGTGCACCCAAAAACCCAAATTCTGAACCAGAACCGATTGGTACATAAACCAATTGCAGAAATATATATACTCAAGTAAAGATAATTAACGAATCATGAATTACAGTAACACCAGAATATGCAATTTGAATATGCAGTTTTACCTAGTTAATTCGGTCGTATGAAGAACAAGAGAGGAAAAAAACAGAGTCCAAGAAACAAAGTGCATTTTGCATGTGATATTTTAGGAAAAAAATAATAATTTATCCAAGATAATTAATCCCTTCATATATACCTAAGACATGACTTAATAACAAAATTGCAAATTGCAAAGTAAAACGAACCAACAAGACTACTTCGATCTAGTCATTTTAAGGAAACATGATCGAGAGGGACTGTTAATGCCTAATTCACTTAAGTAATGTCACTTGGAATCGGAAACTCAATGAAAGAATATAATACATCTCATCCTAAAAAGTTCTAACATGTGGAGAGGTGTGAAATTAATTCTTTTATTTTATTTCCCCAACGCAAAACAAATTTATAAAGCTTCATTCCCCTTATCTAGCAATCTGAATTTGATGGAGACACCAAAGTATCAGCACACATAATTGCGTCGTATGCACAACAACCATATTCCAAAAGAACCGTAGCCGCATTGTGATTGAAGTTGTATCTCATCAACTTCTTATTATCGACGTCCAAGATAAGATCACCATTCGGGAAAAATCCCAAAGGAGACAACACGTCTATGTATTCAACGTTGAATCCCTCAACATTAGCCCACCCCTCTTAAAGTGTTAAAGCGCTAATTCTCAATTTATGCCCCGTTTCATCGTGAGACCGTCTCATGCAAGTGTACCTCGATGTTTAAAGGTTGTATCGAGAATGAATATTTCCCGCAGCATATAAAAAATATGAAAGTTTTGAAAGTCATCTTCGTGGAATTTCTCATGATTGGTTTTGATAATCACATAATAGCTTAAATTGCTATTCCCTTAAGCTATGATTATTTTTGTATTGTTTCTTCAATTTGCACAATGCAAAGCATAGATTTAAATTAAAAACGCCCCATAACTTTCCACCTTTATTGAAATTGTCCAATAAATATTAATTTTTCAAGCACAATCTCATATGTATTCAATTTGATTCAATTTAGTCCCAAATTGTCAAAGATCACTCAAAATCGCCCAAAATGAGACGTCGTTTTGCACACGTGTCTTACATGCACCCCTAATTTAGGTGATTTTGAGCGATCTCCGGCGATTTGAGACTAAATTGGATCAAATTGAATACATATGAGATTAAATTGGAAAAAATTGATAATTGTGAGACCATTTTGAGTTTGAATCACAAATGGTCTCATAATTTTAGTCTTAAATAGATTTAGTCCCATATGTTTTTTTATCGTCAATTTTGTCTCAATTAATAACTTTGACAATATCCAATTTTAGTCCCAAATAAATCGAAAAACTCAAAATGACATTGTTTTACCATTTCAATTTGGGGCTTTTCGTGGATCCTGTTGACTGAAGGTGGCGTGTATTTTAAGTGTGTTTGACTAATTTTTTATCGTCAATTCTGTTTTAATTTTAATTTTTTTTTAACTAATAGCCCGAAATTCCAGCTTGTTAAACAAAAATAAAAATACACGTTCATCGAAAAGCCCCAACATGGATTTTTTTAAAATGAATTTGTTTTGAGTTTTCCGACCAAAATTTGGACTAAAATGGGACATTGTCAAAGTTATTGGAACTAGATCGACGCATTAAAAAAAAATTTATAGGACTAAATCTATTTGAGCCAAACTCATTAGACCAATTGTGATTCAAACTCCGGTAACGTGATTGACCTTAACAGACAAGTTTTATGAACTGAATCTGATTGAAACTGCAGACGAACCCATACAGACAACAAACTTGTCATACTCCCGAATAATAAACCAATTCGTCGTTTGTAACAAGAGTTTCGTTCAGTCAAATCTGTAGAATAAGTGCACCCAAAAACCCAAATTCTGAACCAAAACCGATTGGTACATAAACCAATTGCAGAAATATATATACTCAAGTAAAGATAATTAACGAATCATGAATTACAGTAACACCAGAATATGCAATTTGAATATGCAGTTTTACCTAGTTAATTCGGTCTTATGAAGAACAAGTGAGGAAAAAAACAGAGTCCAAGAAACAAAGTGCATTTTGCATGTGATATTTTAGGAAAAAAATAATAATTTATCCAAGATAATTAATCCCTTCATATATACCTAAGAAGAACATGACTTAATAACAAAATTGCAAATTGCAAAGTAAAACGAACCAACAAGACTACTTCGATCTAGTCATTTTAAGGAAACATGATCGAGAGGGACTGTTAATGCCTAATTCACTTAAGTAATGTCACTCGGAATCGGAAACTCAATGAAAGAATATAATACATCTCATCCTAAAAAGTTCTAACATGTGGAGAGGTGTGAAATTAATTCTTTTATTTTATTTCCCCAACGCAAAACAAATTTATAAAGCTTCATTCCCCTTATCTAGCAATCTGAATTTGATGGAGACACCAAAGTATCAGCACAAATAATTGCGTCGTATGCACAACAACCATATTCCAAAAGAACCGTAGCCGCATTGTGATTGAAGTTGTATCTCATCAACTTTTTATTATCGACGTCCAAGATAAGATCACCATTCGGGAAAAATCCCAAAGGAGACAACACGTCTATGTATTCAACGTTGAATCCCTCAACATTAGCCCACCCCTCTTAAAGTGTTAAAGCGCTAATTCTCAATTTATGCCCCGTTTCATCGTGAGACCGTCTCATGCAAGTGTACCTCGATGTTTAAAGGTTGTATCGAGAATGAATATTTCCCGCAGCATATAAAAAATATGAAAGTTTTGAAAGTCATCTTCGTGGAATTTCTCATGATTGGTTTTGATAATCACATAATAGCTTAAATTGCTATTCCCTTAAGCTATGATTATTTTTGTATTGTTTCTTCAGTTTGCACAATGCAAAGCATAGATTTAAACCAAAAACGCCCCATAACTTTCCATCTTTATTGAAATTGTCCCATAAATATTAGTTTTCCAAGCACAATTTCATATGTATTCAATTTGATTCAATTTAGTCCCAAATTTTCAAAGGTCAGTCATAATCGCCCAAGACGTCGTTTTGCACACATGTCTTACACGCACCCCTAATTTAGGTGATTTTGAGCGATCTCCGGTGATTTGGGCCTAAATTGGGTCAAATTGAATACATATGAGATTAAATTGGAAAAGTTGATAATTGTGAGACCATTTTGAGTTTGGATCACAAATGGTCTCATAATTTTAGTCTCAAATAGATTTAGTCCCATAAGTTTTTTTGTCGTCGATTTAGTCTCAATTAATAACATTGACAATATCCAATTTTAGTCCCAAATAAATCGAAAAACTCAAAATGACGTCATTTTTACCATTTCAATTTGGGGCTTTCCTTCGGATCCTGTGACTGGACGGTGACATGTATTTTTAAGTCTGTTTGACTAATTTTTATGTTCAATTCTATTTTAATTTTAATTTTTTTTAACTAATAGCCTGAAATTCCAGCTGTTAAATAAAAATAAAAATACACGTTCATCGAAAAGCCCCAACTTGGATTTTTTTTAAACGACGTTTTTTTGAGTTTTCCGACCAGAATAGTAATAATGATTGTCCCTAGTACATCTAAGCTAACAAATAACACCGAATATGCATTTTTACCTAGTTAATTTGGGCATAAGAAGAACAGGAGAGGAAAAAAATAGAGTCCAAGAAACAAAGTACATTTTGCATTTGATATTTTAGAAAAAAAAAATTCATCCAAGATAATTAATCCCTTCATATATACCTAAGAAGAACATGACTTAATAACAAAATTGCAAAGTAAAACGAACCAACAAGACTACTTCGATCTAGTCATTTTAAGGAAACATGATCGAGAGGGACTGTTAATGCCTAATTCAAGTAATTTCTCTCGGAACCGGAAACACAATGAAAGAATATAATACTATCTCATCTAAAAAAATTCGAACATATAGAAAGGTGAAATTAATTCTTTTATTTTATTTCCCTAACTCACAAGAAATTTATAAAGCTTCATTCCCAATCTGAATTTGATGGAGACACCAAAGTATCAGCACACTTAACTGCATCTTATGCATAACAACCATATTCCAAAAGAACCGTAGCCTCACTGTGATTGAAGCTGTATCTCATCAACTTCTTATTATCGACGTCCAAGATAAGATCACCATTCGGGAAAACTCCCAAAGGAGACAACACGTCTATGTATTCAACGTTGAATCCCTCAACATTAGCCCATTTGGTCCACGACTCCTTCATTATCCAAACCTCAAACGCACTCGTATTCTTCAGGATTGCCAACAAGCATCCATCCACATTAACTCCCAGTCTAAAATAACACTGAGCAGGCGGTAACATCTACCAGTGTTTGTTCTCGTAGATATCATATGCCAAAACCGTGAAATGCAACCCCTTATTGACATTCCGCCGGACAGGCCAGTGTATGGTTCCATTCACGAGGGTCCCTCTCTAAAGAATACCGAAATAGGTTTGGCCCTGAAGGTGTACATCAGCGGTTGAGTGTATGTACTTTTCGTTGGAGCTTGTGAGCTTATAAACTCTGAATTCAATACATGCATCCGGATACAATATTACTAACATAACCAAAATGTATTCTCCATCTACACTCTTACCAAACCAATAGCAAAGAACATACATTTTGAATTTATGATCTTGGTGGGGCCAAAGTTGTAAACACTTTCCCGTGGACGGATTAAATAGAACGCGGTGCTCCCCCGTTTCCTTAAAACTCCGGCCGAACATACATACTAGACCATCAACGAGCCCATTATATAAATTTTTGAACCCGAAAATCGTGTAAAACTAGAATATTGTGTTGCACTTGAATATTGTGCTTGATCATCGTAGTTGTTGTACTAAACCACTGCAGAAGAAAGAGCGATGACTGTTGATACCAAAAATATGATGAGAGGATTAAGACATTTATGTGGCTTTGGTTGACATCAAACTTGATTATGAGTTTAAGGTAGTTGGGGTTTAATGAAGAACAAAGGTAATGTTCTTCATTAATGTCATGAACATGTGAATTGATGCTTGGTTGTTTAAAGATATGAAAGTAATAAATTGCAATAGTGTTTGGGCCAAAGGCCTCTTTTTTTGGCTAGTAAAGCCTTTGTATTGGATGTGAAAGTTGAAACCCTTAAATGAGTCTTTATTACATGTATTTATACTACAAATTCTTGGGTATAGCCCTTCTAGAGATCTAGGACCTAGACATTTAATGACCCACAGGGTGCATTAAATGGAGCCGACTTTGGTTGCTGGATGGAGTGTTCCAGTGGGACTGTTAATCGAGTCCCTGGCCTCGGGTCGCCCACCGGAGGTCGCTGGCGCTGTACCCGAGGTCGCTGGGGTGGTATCTGAGGTCACTGACTCGAAATTCGAGGTCGCTCGTTTGACCTTTCCTTATTCGGATATCCTGTTTTTGCGGCCCTTAGAGGGCCTGAGAGCAAGCTCCTCAAAGGGAAAGTCTTCTCTGTCGTAGCTTGTATCACAGGGTTCAGTCATGCAGGCGCCGCCATTGGGGAATTGCGCTTTCCAGAGGTCGTGTCCCCGGGATCTCGCTAGGTCTCGACCATGCGGCCCATAACTGATGTGGCCCTACCTTATCTCAACATGGCGGGTTTGGTCTCCTGTCAGCGACTTACCGAGGTCGCTGAGGGTCCTAAATGATAGCTCGCTCGACATAAAATAGAGAAATAACCCTAAGTGTTGACTCCGCGTCTACCCTAATTATCCCATCACAACAATTGCCCCCCACGTCGCTGGCCGAGCTATTTGAGCTCGCTTGGGATCTGGCATGCGACAAATGTCTTGGTCTTTGATTTAGTTTCCGCGCTTTTGTGAGATTCGGCGTGACGTTTCGCATCTCGAGGCAGCCCTACTGTGATGCTCACGGTTACTTTTGCAGGCGTAATGATGGCGCGCGTACTACATGCGCCAGACTCCAAGAGTCGCGATGCGCGGGCGGCCTCGACCCGCGAGCTTCACGCACACTAATCCGCCTCTATATAAGTGAGGTCCTCCCCTCATTTCTCACTTTTACAAACCGGAATTTGCTTCTCTCTTCTGCTCTGCTCCGTCCTGCTTCGATCGCCGCCGTCGCCGGAATTTGCACGCAGGTAAGATACACTTCCGAGTCTCTTTCTATGGATTCCTGCCCTATTCACCTTGGTTCGGCTCTTCGTGCCGGTGGGAAATCCCCTGCCCCACCGCCAGAGTAGGGGCCCTCAACCGCGGCTGCCGGAACTAGCGGGGGCCTCCCCGTCTTCGATGTGTCCTCCGGCTCCGCCACCCTCAATGAGATGAGTTCCGAAAGTTCTGATTCTGGTTCCCATCTTTCTGGTTTCCTTCGAGAGGATGATGCTATGGACATGACGAACGGTTCGAGGCCGTTGGGGAGTATGGCTCAAATTTCGACATTCTTACCGCCGACGAAGTGACCCGATTAGATGCTCGGTCGGTTTTAGGTCAGGTCGGCCCCTCCGAGATTGGCTTGTCATCCGCCTCGGGGACTAGAGAGAATCCTCTGATATTGGTGGTGCCTACGCCCCGAGCTACGACCTCCCCCATTGAGATAACCTTCCAGGAATACCGGAAAAACTTCCCTTATCGACGCCCCTCCAACCGACCAGCTGAGAGGAAAGGTGTGAGAGAGGAGCTCCCTCGATTTATGGCAGGCAAAGTTACCAGCTCGGTGCAGGAGACTGAGCTTGAATTCTTTCGGGAATGGTATGAGGTTCCCCAAGATGTCCACTTCTGGGTTCCGACCTTGGATGAGAGGGCCGACCAGCCTCCTAAAGGGTGTGTGGCTATCAACGAGGGGGCCATGGAGGCGGGTGTGCGATTTCCTCTCCACCCGAGGATTAGCGAACTTTTGAACAGATGGGACCTCGCTCCGACCTAAATCACCCCCAATGGGTGGAGCACTTTAATTGGCTTATTGACCTTGTTCGAGTCTGTCCAACCCGGCCACCTCCCTACCGCGGACGAGATTGCCTCACTGACCAACCTAGTGGGAGCCCATGCCGAGGAGAGTGGTTGGTATTATGTCCGAGCCTGCCCCGGCCATAAAATTGTTGAGGACGTCCCGACCAAGGTCGAGGGATGGAAGTCAAGGTTCTGGTGGGTCTCCGGGGACAAGCGGAGCCCAGTGGACGAGCTGGATAGGGGGGGTCGAATTAACATCCGGATCGAGTTTGGCATTGCCCAAAGTAAGTCTGTACGTTATATTAATTTCCCAAGTCACTGATTTGACTCCGTCTTCTTTTTGCAGCCAAGAATCAAGAGAAACGACTTGCAGATAGGTCACTGAAGGTGCTGACTTCGAGTGAAGTTTGGAGAGCGTCGGGCATACTAATCGGGCCCAATCACTTGCGTTCTCAGTTTCCGCGAGGTAAGCGAGCTTTTATTCTCTTTCCAACCAACTGCCCTTTTCCTTTGATCGTGATTTAGTTCCTTTTCGTGGGCAATTTTGCACCCGTTTCTCCCTTCCTTTCATCCCTACTCCGGAGGAAATCGAACTAATGGACAGCTAGAATCCCACCGCCCTCAGGAAAGAGAGGATGAAGATCCTCGCGGATGCCCGGGCAGCCCAAAGCTTCGGAACGTGCCGAGAATGTGTTGTGGAGGAATCGTGACCCCCGCCTCAAGAGGCCCGAAGTCGGGCCGGGGTCACCCTGAGGATGCCGCACCATCCTCAGGGAAGAGGATGATCCTGTGTTTGGGGAAATGAAGACTTTGCAAAAAAAGGGCGCGATCTCCCATCCTCGGAGGCCATTTCGAAAAAAGGCGAAACCACGATGCTCCATTGGGAAACCTCTCAAGGCCAAAAGTTCCCGGCTTTGGCGCATCTCCCGACGATGGATCGCGAGAAGGGCGATAAGTCCTATCAGGGAGTGAATGTCGACCGATTAGTAAGTATCTCTCTTAGCCCGATAGGTATACTCATATATCATATTAGACTTCTCTAACAGCTTTATTAACTTTCTCATGCAGGAGGGGTCTTCTCCCCGCCCTCGTGTCCAACTATCTCCCGGTAGATCTCCGGAGCTCCCTTCACGAACCGGCTTGACTATCTCTCTTAGCACCTTTCGCTCCTGCCATGTCGTGGACCCTCGACTTGGATAAATCGGTTGAGGACGCGGGACCGGTGGGCAACATCCAGCTGGCCATGGTGTATGGCGGTCGGATGATGGCGACCATGTCCAAGGCCGCCGAGGACTTCACCACGGCGGACGAAATGGGGTCCGTGAAAAGTCGAGGAAAGAACCTCACTGAGGTGGCCCTGGGAGGCCATGGACCAAGAACGCGGCCCTACTGGATTGGTGGAGGCGGCCAAGATCCAAGTGGGGCATCACGAAGAAGGTCGCGGAGCTGGAGACCTCGGTGGTGGGTATGGACGTTGAGTTGAGAGCTAGGCGCTCGGAGGTCGGGATCTTGAGGGCCGACCTTGATCTCAAGGAGAATGCCCTCCAAGAAAGAGATGTGACTCTCCGGCTAGTGAGGGAAGAGCTCAAAGAAAAAGATGCCGAGCTCGTGGCCCTGAAAGAGGAGAATACGACCCTTGAGGGCCTGGGCAATTTTACGTCGGTGGAGGCCATGGCGAGGTGCGTTCACCTTGCCCGCTCTTTTCCTGACCGGCGGCACTCTCAAGGAGGCTATGGTGGCTGCCAAAGCCATTTGACTCCTTCCTCATCAGCGACCTCGGTCCGGATGGGCACGACTTGAGCCATTTTGAGGGTGTTGAGGACTTGGATCTCTATGATCCGACCTCAACTACTATGATGTTTGGCCCGACGGAGGTCGTGGAGAGTGGTCCGATCCCCGACTCCCATCTCGCGGCGGCCGAGGGAAATCCTTCCTCAATGTTATTTCGTGGGCGAGGAGATCCCTCGCTCGGTTCCCCCTCCTCCCGTGGCAGATGGTGAGTCCCCGGGCCAGGGAGCCCAAGTCTGAGATTTGGTTACCTCCGACCTTTGCAGAGTTTTTGCTTGTATACATTTTTTTCTATTTGTTATCGCCCCAGAAGGCCCCTCATGTATTTTAACTTTAAATTAATGGAATGCCCCTTGGGCCCTTTTCTATTATTGACCTCGCTTTACACTGCTATCTTGATTGCGATTTATTAAAGTTTATTTAATTTTACGTTATTTTAAAAATGTGACTTTCAAAGCGCTTTGATCGATCGTGAGTTAGTTCTTTGTTCGTTCAAACGAGGCTCGCCTCGCCGTCTTAATGGGTCGTTGGCTTAACGATCTCGATTAATCGCTACTTTGTACTTAGTTCGTTTGAAAGAACTTCGCTATGTCGCCTTAATGAATTGCGACTTAGCGAGCCGGTTGATCGCAACTTTACATTTAATTTGTTTTGGAGAAACTCGCCTATGTCGTCTTAATAAATTGCGACTTAACGATTTCAATTAACTTTTATGTTTGCCTTTGTTGAGTTAGAAACGAGCTCTCCTATTGTCGTCTTAAGAAATTGCGACTTAGCAACTTCTATTAACTCCTTTTTCGGGACATTCTGACCTCGCAAGAGGTCTGTAGACCTGCCCCCTATTTTCTTCTTTGTCGAAAGAAAAAGTGGGAAAATTGGAACTTTGTATTTATCTTGAAGAATAACTACTACACTTATAACCGAAATAAGTTCATATATTCTATGTTGACAGTTTTTCTTGGGCTAGTGCCTCCTTCTATTGATAGTATTTCTTCAGGAAGGTCGTATTCCACGGATATTGGGCTGGAACGCCGTTGACATCCTCGAGCTCGTATGACCCATTAGGCAGTATCTTCGTGATCTTGAAAGGTCCCTCCCATGTCGGACTGAAAGGCCCTTGACTGACTCCTTATATCTTTTTTAACACGAGATCGCCTTTACGGAACTGACAAACTCAGACTTTTGAATTGTAATACCTCTCCGACCTCTGCTTATAGATCTCGTTGCGAATATTTGAGCTTATGCGCCTTTCCTCGAGGAGATCGAGGCTGAACTCCTGAGCTTGATCATTGGTCTCGTCGATGGCTCGAGATGTCCGGTATGTCGGGTAATGCACCTCTGCCGGGATGACCGCTTCTCGACCCAAAGCAAGAAAAAAAATTTCTCCGTTGTGTTTGGCCGGTGGTGCGATATGACCCCAGTATTTCGGGAGTTTGCTTTCATACGATGCCTTTGGCACCTTCTATCCTAGTCTTTAGTGTACGCTTGATAATCTTGTTGACCGCCTCGACCTGACCGTTTGACTGGGGGTGATATGGGGTGGAAAAAAGCTTGGTTATTTTTCACTTTTCGAAAAATGCCCCGATCTCTGATCCGTTGAACCGCGGTTCGTTGTCCGAAACCGCGATGGCAGAGGTAGGCGAACACGCGTACAATGATTTTCGGATGAATCGGATGATCGCCCGATTGATCCGTGCTTGAAGAGCCTCTGTTACGCCCACTAGGTGAAAATCATCGTGACCACCACAAATTTGACCGTTCCAGGTGCGGTGGGTAGTGGTCCGATGAGATCGATGCCCCATTTGGCAAAAGGCCAAGGACTATAGATCGAAGCGAGCTCCTCAGGGGCGACATTGATGTTGGGGGCGAAAACCTGACATCGCTTACAAACCTTGGTGAAGTCGAGCGCGTCCTGCCTTAGTGTTATCCAGAAATAGCCCTGTCGTAGAGCCTTGTGGGCGAGAGTGTACCCCCCAGCGTGATTGCCACATGCCCCTTCATGTGTCACCTTCAGGATCTCCTTTCCGACCTCGGGGGTCACGCACTTTAGTAAAGGGAGGGCAAAACCTCACTTGTATAGTTGGTCGTCGATGATCGTGTATCGACCTGCCCTTAGTTGGAGCCGTCGTGCCTCGACTTTGTCAGCCGGGAGTTTGCCTTCTTTGATATACTTGATGATCGGACTCATCCAGGTAACTTCCTCAGTCGTTAGGTGCACGACCGAAGTTGGGCTTCCTGAGGGGGAAGCGAGCTTGATGATCGTTATATTGGACATGATGGCTTCTCCTTCCGGATGTCACCAACCGAGCAAGGGCATCTTCTTGGTGTTCTCCTTTACGGGATCCGATATCTCCACCGCTCAACTTCCGATTAGATTCCGGGTTATCTTGTGATAGGCGACCATCTGCTCGCTCCTTGCTTCGTATTCGCCCGTCATTTGGAAAGCTACCAGTTGAGAATCGCAGAAAACCTTGACGCGCTGAACTCCTATGGCCATCGCCATCTCCAGACCGTTGACCAAGGCTTCATACTCGGCCTCTTTGTTTGTTGCTTGGAAACCGAAACGGATTGCCGTGTGAAAGACCTTCCTTCCAGGCTAATTAACCTTCGCTTGCCTTTACTCATTGGGTCGATGACCCGTCAATGTATAGTTCCCATGGTTGCCCCACCGCCCTCTCTAGCTCAGGTGGGAAAGTTAACTCCACGAGAAAGTCTGCCAACGCTTGTGCCTTTATTGCCGTCCGGGGTGCATACGTTATGCCAAACTGTCCGATCTCTACCGACCACTTGAGGCATCTTTCCGCGGTATCTAGTCGATGGAGTATTCGTCGTAATGGTAGTGATGTCAGGACTTCGACATGGTGGTCGAAGAAGTAAGGTCGGAGCTTACAGACGCTCATTACGAGTGCGTAGGCGAATTTTTCCAGAGGGGGGTATCTTAGCTCCGCGTCGCTCAAGGTCTGGCTTACGAAGTAGATCAGCAGGTGATCCTGCCCCTCAGCCCGGACCAATACTGCATTCAAAGCAGTTTCAGAGGCTGCCAAGTAAAGATAAAGCTTCTCCCCCGGAATGGGCTTTGCGAGTATTTGTGTGTTCGAGAGATAATCCTTCATGTTTTTGAACGCGAGCTGGCTTTGAGCCGTCCATTTGAATTTCCCCTTTCTGATCGTGTCGAAAAAAGGCTTGCATTTGTCGCCCATCCGCGAGATAAACCGGTTTAAGGCGGCCAATCATCCCGTCAACCTCTGACTTCTTTAATGTTCTGCGGTGCCCTCATGTCGAGCATGACCTTAATCTTGGTCGGATTGGCCTCAATCCCGCTTTGGCTCACCATATATTAAGGATAATTAATATGTAATTAATAGATTAGATCTTGGTCATTATTGGTCATTAATATGTAATTAATAGATTAGATCTTGGTCATTATTGGTCATTAATTCTTGGTCATTATTGTTGTAATTGTATCCTTATTTATAGTGGAATTCTTCCAATCACCTAATCAACGATGATATTCTAATTATCATCACACGCCGCTTGACCTTTCCTTATTCGGATATCCTGTTTTTAGCGGCACTTAGAGGGCACGAGAGCGTGCTCCTCAAAGGAAAGTCTTCTCTCAGATTAGCTTGTATCTAAGGGGTTCGATCATCTTTGGCGCCGCCATTGGGGAATTGCGCTTTCAGGTCGTGTCCCCGGGATCTCGCTAGGTCGCGACCATGCGGCCCATAACTGATGTGGCCCTACCTTATCTCGACATGGCGGGTTTGGTCTCCTGTCGTGACCGAGGTCGCTTGAGGGTCCTAATTGATAGCTCGCTCGACATAAAATAGAGAAATAACCTAAGTGTTGACTCGCGTCTACCCTAATTATCCCATCACAACAATGACTACTCGGATTCGCCGGTAAGCTCTGGAGTGATGAAGGCTAACAAAGTAGGAACTAGAAATCAATTGGAGCCAATCTTTCGAAACTCTTTTTAACTTTTGTAGATTTCTGGAGGAAGATACGACAGGATTTCTAGTTCAGTTTCTGAGACTCTTTCTTCATGTCCTTTCTCCATTGCCAACCCTCTCTTTGTAGATGTATATTATAAATAATAAAATAAGTTAATGAAAAAACAAATAAGCGAAACTCATTCGAGAAATATCATGCAGTAGTTGGAAATCAGCACAAATATTCAAGAATACAAAAGCAGAGCACGGAATTCCTCAAAACAATTTGAAACTTAATTACCTTTGAAGATCGCGTGTATTTCCCTCAAATCGTGTGTGTGTGTTTTTTTTCCGAAAAAACTACGAGGTTTAGGGTTTACTCCTAATAACTTAATTAGGAGCATACTTGGGCCTCGACATAATTGAAAAAATCTGAAATCTTCTCTAGCCGACTTAATTAAACATACACGGCCAATTTTGGGCTCACTCGCACCACATTGTGACTTAATCTTTGGTGCTCATATACCTTTTTTTTTTTAACCCACGGAAAGTATGTGAACAAGTTTCACACAAAAAAGAGTGATGCTTGTGTGCATCAATTGCACAAGGTGCAGTTGGATTGAATTTTAATTTAGATGGACCATTAACTCTAAATTTTAAACCATATACCCTAAATCTAAACCATGAACCCTAATTCCTAAACAATTCGGATCGGGTGAACCATGAACCACGGGTCGGGTTTAAAAAAACATGAAACATTCGGATCGGGTGAACCATGAACAAGTCGGGCCGAGTTCGGGTCGGGTTGAGTCCGGATAAAAAAAAAAAAAAAAAACAGCTAAAAAAAAAAAAAAATTGCACCAATTCTAAATTGGTGCAAATGATCTATGTGAGAATTTGGCCACAAAAAATTGTGAAACTGTTTAAGGAGTATGATTTTTTTTAATCAAAAGTTAAGGAGTACGATTTATATTATCAAAGAGTATTAATCGTGATAACTGAAGCCAGGGATGGATCCAAAAAAATTTCACAGTGGAGTACACAAAAAAATAATGCACTTATAAAATAAAGAGTAGATTTCCTTGTTCACCGTGAAACAAATTTTATATTTACAGATCTGACCCTTCATTATCACGATTAATATCATTTTGTAATGTAAGTCAAACTCTTCAGTTTTCACTACTAATGCGTATGTTGTATTATAAGTCATATCCTTTAGTATAACGAGTAATACCCTTTTTATAATAATAAATCATATCATTCGATTTACGATTATTAATGCTATTTAATAAGTCATACTTCTTAACTAATTTTACGGATCTCTTATATAAAACTTGTACACCCTATACTTTGTCTAAAATAAAATACATTAAAAAATAAAATTGTACAAAATGGGTTTGCGGGGATTTGAACAATCAATCTGCAAATCAAATAAAGGAAATGAGAAACAGGACTAGCTTATATACTTGACACAAAATAAATTATATTAATTTATGAATATATATATATATATATATTTATATTAATAATATAATAGTAGTAAAAAAAATAAAAATATTATAGGGGGCTTCGTACCTACCGTAGTCACATGGATATTCCATAAGAGTGATAGAAGCTGTATTTGATCAATTTCCAGGATAAGATCACGATTGGGAAAAAATCCCAAAGGAGACAACACTGTGGAGTTAATGTTGAATCCCGGTGTGAGAATAGGTATGAGATCACCGTTGATTGGTGATTAGAGAATTCCACTAACATATACAAGGGGATTACAACAAGATCTCCATAATTATAGGAAATCAATCAAAAGAATAAATACAAGTGTATCCTAAATACAAAGAATATTGACCTATTCAATACTTCCCTTAATAACCCCCGTCAAGCGTTGCGTGGGATGAAGACAAACGCAAAGCTTGGAGCGTAAAAACTCAAAGGCTGGTCGTGGAAGACTCTTGGTGAATATGTCCGCTAATTGAAGATTAGTAGGGACAAACTGAGTGTGCAACCTTCCGGATGAGACAAGTTCACTAACAAAGTGGCAATCTATGTCAATGTGCTTTGCCCGTTTATGGGCGATAGGATTTTGACTGAGAAATATAGCGCTCTTGTTGTCACATAAAAGCACTGGACTGTCCGGAGGAAGTTGTCGAAGCTCTTGAAGCAAGTTGCATAACCAAACGACTTCAGAAGCGGCATTGGCTAGGGCCGTGCTCGGATTCGCAAATCGAGCAGTAATTGATGGGTTGTTTCTTTGCACTCCAAGAAACAAGATTACCACCTAAGAAGATGGAATAGCCATAAGTGGAACGGCGTGTTTCAACACATCGAGCCCAATCTGCATCAGAATATCCCACAATAGACTTTTCTGGGCGATGAGTAAAGGACAAACCACAGTGAATGGTGCCTTTCACATAACGGAGAATCCTTTTGACGGCAAAGAAGTGATCATCAGTAGGAGAGTGGAAAAATTGACTAACGGAGTTGACAAAGATAAGAAAGATCCGCCTAGTGATAGTCAAATCTTTAAAGGCCCCCACTAAAGATCGATAAAGTGTTGGATCTCGAAACTGAGCACCTGTACTAACCAAAGATTCTCCAGCAATCAAAGGAGTGGCAATTGGTTTACAGTCCAATATGTCCGCACGCTTTATAATATCATGGGCATACTTGGCTTGCCCCACAAACAAGCCATCAGATGTGTAAGAAATCTCAAGCCCCAAGAAATAATTTAATTTCCCGAGATCTTTGATGGCGAATTCGGAGTGAGTACGAGCAATGAAGCGGCGGAGCATATCCTGATCATTTCCTGTAATAATAATGTCATCGACATAAAGAAGGAGATATATAACTGACGTACCTTTTAGAAGTTAAAAAAGTGAGGAGTCAGATTGAGTCTGACGGAAGCCCAAAGACAACAGATACGAGCTGAAGCGTTGAAACCAGGCTAAAGGAGCCTGACGAAGACCGTAGAGAGCCTTCTTCAACCGACACACATGATCAGGATATCTAGGATCAACGAAGCCTGGAGGTTGGGACATGAACACAGGCTTTGTAAGCACACCATTCAGAAATGCATTTTTCACATCCAACTGATGAAGAGGCCAGTTGTGATGAACAGATAATGCCAGAATAATCCGAACTGTTGCAGCCTTGACAACCGGACTAAATGTGTGATGAAAATCCGAGCCTGGAACCTGAGTAAACCCCTGAGCTACAAGACGAGCTTTGTGTCTCTCGATTGAACCATCCGAGCGAAACTTGGTTCGAAACACCCATTTAGACCCGACAATGTTGGCATTAGGCGGACGCGGCACTAAATCCCAAGTGTGATTTTCATTAAGTGCATCAATTTCTTCTTGCATGGCACTGGCCCAATTGTTGGGGAATGAGTTGCACAGATCTATAAACAATTTATTTCAGTAAATAAGTCTGGAAATTCAGTTTCGATTATACAAAGTAAAAAGCATATTTTTCAGTATAATCCCAACACCAATGAGGAGATTTAGAGGCAGATTTAAAACCCTTAGGCTCAGAAGAGGCAACGAGAGCCGAAAGAAGAGCAGTGGATGCAATATCAACAGGATACCTTGGTTTAAAAATTCCTGCCCTAGCTCGAGTGATCATGGGGTGGACGGGCTGGATAGGGGGTGCCACGGGTTGCTGGTCAGCCTGTGCGTTGGGCTGCACAGGTGGATCGGGTTGCACGGGAGGCTGTGGATCAGGCTGCAATGGCTGGACCGGTGCCATTGGAGCGGGCTGCATAGGCGTATTTTGTGCAGAAGCTGGCAGGTCCGTGTCAAGACAGAGGCGACACGGACTCGACGAAGGCTGAAGACCGCAAGAAGAGATGAAATCTTCGAATCTGTTGCACTCAAGAAGCGAAGTTGCCTGCCCTCTCCCTTTTCTCTCAGATGGAACTCTAACCGTGTTGAAATCACCCGCAAAACAAAGGACATGATCGGAGTAATCAGCAAACACCTGTTTCCATAACTCGAACACCTCGAATCTCTCATACTTTGAGCATGGAAGATAAACATTCACAATAGAGCACTTAATTCGATTTTTCCCCCACCAGCCCTCAATTTCAAGCGCACCTCTTCTTTCAAGGCACACATCCATGGAGAAAGAAGAAGTTCTCCAGGAGCAAAGAAGACCTCCAGACATTCCATTCGAACGCAAGTACGCCCAATCAAAATCAACATCACCCCACAATTGCAAACATAACTCTCTAAACATCGTTTCCATTTTGGTTTCTTGGATACATACAAATTCCAACTTCTCCTTCATAATAAGCTCTTTAATCTCCTTCCTCTTTTAACTTCCACCCAAACCCCTAACATTGTAAGAGATTAAATTCATTAAAGACTTGTAACAGTATCATCCCTACCTTAATTCCCAGCCTAACTTTTTCAAATAAGCCGATTTATCTCGTTTTTCCAGATCAATTAATCTTTGCGTCAATTCTTGTTTACGGCCTATCACCTTGAATCCCATACATTCCCCTATTTCGATGATTTTAGTTGCCTCCTCTTCGGCCTTTTTGCTGAAATTTCTCAAATTGCAGTTAGCAGTAGTAGAGTTGTCACTAACCGCTTTTCTGTTACCACTGGCATGAGCGTGCGGTTGACTCTGGTTCTCGTTTCGGAGTGAGCTCACGACTTGGTGTTGTGGGTTTCCATCCTCCCCTAAATCTTTCATAAACTCAGGCCATCTCTCCAATTGATTAATGGGTCCATTGGAACACTGGCCCATCTGAAGTGATTCAGTATTAATAATAAATCTTCTAAAGGCTCATCTTTAATTTCGGCACCACTAGGCGTTTCCACACTTTCACTCATGGGCCCTACAGTAGATTCCAGACCCATGTTCCGAAAATCATTGATGCATGCTTGCTTTCTCGATGCGCCGCCTCACTCGATTGTCTACCGACGCCCCTGCTTTCGAGAATCGAATTAGAATTACCGATTTGTCCTTTTGCCTTTTCTGGTTCAAGTTCCATCTTCATCGTTTTCCAACGTACGATCATTCACAGAGATCTCCTTAGTAGAAAGAGGATGGAGATCATCTCGTGGCAGACTAAGAGCAGAAAACGATTTATCATCAACCAGGATCTTGATATTTTCTTGAATCCATTCTTGGTTCGGGGTCTCCACCAATACGAAACCAGCATCCACCCTTTCTTTCTTAGTCGTGATGCTGTCAACCAAGATCGACTTTCCGACGGATGAAAGTATCCTGATACCATGGATTTCGATCCAAGTGCGTCTACTACGATTACGATTAGATTCTGGAGGTTGCAAAGGTTCCAAGCTGCTGAAGATTTTGTTGATCCACGTTGGGTCTTCATTAGATAGATCTGAAGACGTCCTTGATAGTTCCATATCTCCGGAACACAATCCATAAGTCTTTTGACCCCCAGTCATCTGGAAAATTCGTGAAGAAAAAATCGGTCGAGTTTTTAATGAACTCAGCTTGAAGTCTCTCTCTCTTGGTTTTGTTACTCGAATCAAAACCTTGTCTCTGCTTACCTACCTTGGGTCCTTCCTTCTCGGTTCTGGGTTTAGGGTTAAACAGTTGGGTAGTGGTAACGTTATGGTTAGGATTGGGGTTAAAGTTTGGTTTAAGGTTTAACGTATGGTTATGGTTGTTGGGGTTTGCGGACGGAATGACCGCGGGTTAGTCTTAAGGGTGGCTTGAAGGTAAGGTTTAAGGTTCCCCCATCCCCTTCTTCTCACCAATCCTCACATGCTCACCGGACTCCTCTCCTCTCTCTCTCTAGACTCTCTCTCTCTAGCCATCTCTACTCCTAACTATCGAGATGTTGGCCATTGAGACTTTAACACTTTGGGAGGGTTAGTTGGGTCTTATATGAGTTTTTATGCTGTATAAGAGGCATTATATATATTTTAGATGATATAGTTTTTTTTATTACAAGCAATTACAGGTATTTGATATGCTCGTCTCCTTCCATGCTTCAAATTATTGTTTCAACATTAATGGTTTTTTTTTTTTATTTCAATTTCTGGAAATTTGGATTATGTGTTCGGCAACATATATAATGCTTGCGGGGCTCGTAAAATATGGCCATTTGGGAGATGCTCATAAATTGCGGGTAAATCGCAAATATAGTCCCATGTGAATGTCAGCTCTTCAAAATGATCCTTTTTTATTTTTAAATAAAAATGGTCCCATAAGATTTTACAAGCAAAAAACAAATGAACTTTTGAGACCAAAATTATTTTTTGAAAATTTTCTTGGGATCAATACTATTAAAATAAAATCAAATGGGACCATTTCTAAAAAAAAAAAGGATAAAAAAAGAACGTGCGACCAAATCTATTACTGAAAAATTCTCATGGGACTACATTTGCAATTTACCCCATAAACTGCTCATGAAAATGCCGCTTAGAATTTTTGTATTTTTTACGACTATGATCATGGATCTCTCTCAATTTGATTGCAATTGTGGCGACATCCATTCTCCAATCAGAGAGTACAAGATATTGACATTATGTTATTTAATTGTATAATGATTGAGAATTATTTTTTCAGGACGGTAACTTTAGGGATG
Organism: Stenogyne calaminthoides; assembly: GCA_037126765.1. NCBI lineage: Eukaryota > Viridiplantae > Streptophyta > Magnoliopsida > Lamiales > Lamiaceae > Stenogyne > Stenogyne calaminthoides. Next base: position 4,871,118 of record JBBCBC010000026.1, on the reverse strand, counting down.
ACAAAAGTAGGACTGTAACTTTTTGGACTGACAAAAGTAGGATTGTAACTTTCAAAGAAGTAAAACTAGGCCCATAACTTTTTAAAATAACAATTTCAGGCCAAGTTAAACCCGAATTGCCCTCTTTCAGGCTCAAATTGCACACTTGAAAACACTTACTAATAAACATATTTTTTAACTACAAAATACGGCTAAAAGGAATCAACTACTGAAACCCTACCACCAAAACACGACCTCTGTGTTTGTTTGATCGTTTTTGTTTGATTTTTTGTCTTTTAAATTTATTGTCTACCACTGTGTTTGTTTCTTGAGTTTAAACAAAAATAAAAAGAATCAACTAATTAAGTGAATCTTTTTTTGTCTGCCTTTTCTTCTTCCATGTGATAGAAGTACTAGCAACTTTATATTTAATATTAAATTAATTAATACTTCTCAGAATTCTTGTATCTAATAAATTAATGAACTCTTCTTCCATGTTAACACCGGTCTCTTTTCGTACTTTGTTCTTTTTTTTATCTCTAAATGCAATTATATAGTTGATACCATCATCAATATATTTAGAAATTCATTAACTCATCAATGAAAATACTAATATTTGAATTTCAACTAATCTACCGTTTGGTTTGCGGGATGAGAACCCAAGATATATTTCAAGGCCGGGTAGAAAATGTATCAAATCCCTCCATGGAGGGATATGCCAATCCCATGTGAAAGGTGGGATAGAACATATTCCAAATGCAATTTTACAAATTGTCATTCTATTGTTTGAATAGATTCACAAGAATAAAGTGTGTTGTTTTAATTCAATTTAAGGTTGTTTATGACATTTCAATAGTTATCCTATCTAATCCCTCAATCTACTCCTACAATCCTAACACATATCTTGATTCAACAAATTCAGTTAATTAATCAATCAAATCTTACCCAATCTCACTCAATCCTATCACACCTAATCAATTTAGTCCCATAAACCAAATACCCTCCCAATGGATGACGTCAAAGCTTTTGGATCAAGTGTTTGGACAACAACGAAAAGCCAAACAAGCATGATGTTTAAAGGTTGCACCGAGAATGAATATTTCCCGCTGTTTTGAAGTCATCTTCGTGGAATTTCTCATGATTGGTTTTGATAATTACATAGTAGCTTAAATTGCTATTCCCTTAAGCTATGATTATTTTTGTATTGTTTCTTCAATTTCAACCATGCAAAGCAGAGATTTAAACCAAAATCATCTCATAACTTTCCACTTTTATTAAAATAATCTCATAAATATCAGCTTTTTTTTTATTCAATCTCATATGTATTCATTTTGATTTAATTTAGTCTCAAATTGTCAAAGATCGCTCAAAATCACTCATAATGAGATGTCATTTTGCATGCGTGTCTTACACGCAACCCTAAGTTGGACGATTTTGAGCGATCTCCGGCGATTTGGGACTAAATTGAATCAAATTACATATGAGATTAAATTGGAAAAGTTGATAATTGTGGGACCATTTTTAAGTTTGAATCACAAATGGTCTCATAATTTTGGTCTCAAATAAAAATTTAGCTCCATAAGTTTTTTTTGTCATTGATTCAGTCCAATAACTTTGACCATGTCCAATTTTAGTTCCTAATCGATCGAAAAACTCAAACTGACGTCGTTTTAAAAAAAATTGTCGTCTATAACAAGAGTTTCGTTCAGTCAAATCTGTAGAATAAGTGCACCCAAAAACCCAAATTCTGAACCAAAACCGATTGGTACATAAACCAATTGCAGATAATTACAGATAAAGATAATTAACGAATCATGAATTACAGTAATACCAGAATATGCAATTTGAAAACCCAGATTATTCGGGCTAAATTAAGAAGAAAACGAAACAAATGAGGAAACACATATATGAATAAAAAAATATAACAGAATATATATGATTATCTCTAGCACATCTAATCTAATAAATACTCCCTCCGTCACTGATTTGGGACCGCAAACCAAGGAAAAGATACTTTATGGAAAAAGTAATGGCTTATGAGTAAATAAGTGTATTTTTTTAGGGTGAGAATTGTGTAAAATGTGTCCATTTTGAGGTGTGAAAACTGATATAGGACAAACCAAAAAGGAAAGTGTGAAAACTGATGCGGGACGGAGGGAGTAATACCGAATATGCAATTTTACCCTGTTAATTCAGGCTTAAGAAAAACAAGAAACAAGAGAGGGGAAAAAACCAGTCCAAGAAACAAACTGCATTGTGCATGTGATATTTTAGAAAAAAAAAAAAAATTCATCCAAGATAATTAGTCCCTTCATATATACCTAAGAAGAACACTAAATAACAAAATTGCAAAGTAAAACGAACCAACAATACTACTTCGATCTAGTCATTTTAAGGAAACATGATCGATCGACGGACTGTTAATGCCTAATTCACTCAGAATCGAAAACACGATGAAAGAATATATTTCATCTCATCTAAAAGTTCGAACATGTAGAGACGCATGAAATTAATTTTTTTATACTATTTTCCTACACACAAAAAATTGGTAAAGCTTCATTCCTCTTATCTAGCAATCCGAATTTGATGGAGACACCAAAGTATCAGCACACAAAATCGCTTTGTCGTCCCTACATAATTCATGTACCATAAGATGCGTAGCCTGTTGTCATCGAAGCTGTATTTCATCAACCGTGATCCATTAACATCCAAGATAAGATCACCGTTGGATAAAAATCCCAAAGGAGACAACATTTCCGTGTATTTGAATCCCTCAACATTAGCCCATTTGGTCCACGATTCCTTCGTTAATATCCATTCCTCAAACTTCAGGATTGCCAGCAAGCATCCATCTATATTAACTCCCAGTTTAAAATAAGACTGAGCAGTCGGTAACATCTCCCAGTATTTGTTCTCGTACATATCGTAAGCCAAAACCGTGAAATGCAACCGACCATTGACATCCCGTCGGACAGGCCAGTGCACTGCTCCATTCACCGAAGCAGCTTTGGCCCGGAACGCATAGATCAACGGTTAAGTGTGTGTACTCCGTGTTGGAGCTCGTGAGTTTATAAACTCGGAATTCATAATGTGCACCCGGAGACAATAATACTAATGTAATCAAAACGTATTCTCCATCTACACGTTTACCGAACCAATAGCAAAGAACGTACATAGGATCTTGGTGGGGCCAAAGCTGGAAACACTTTCCCATGGACGGATTAAATAGAACGCCGTGTGCCCCCGTTTCGCCGTGGAACATACATACTAGACCATCCACGGAGCCCATTATATAAATTGTTGAACCCGAACCAGAAAATTGTGGTGGGTAACTCTGAGACTCTTTCTTCATCTCCTTTCTCCATTGCCAATCCTCTGTCTTAATGTATATTTTAAGAAAAAGTTAAGTTAATGGAAAAACAAACAAGCGAATTAACTCATTCGTGAAATAATTCCTCAAAAAATTTTGAAACTTACCTCTGATGACGTATCTCGAAGATCGCGTGTATTCCCTGTGTGTTTTTTCCCAAAACCTACGAGGTTTAGAGTTTACTCCTAATATAACTTAATTAGGAGCATACTTGGGCGTCGACGTAATTCAAAATTTCTAAATAATAACTTAATTAAGACCAGTTCTAAAAAAAAAAAAAAAGACCAAAAAATAGCGTGGGACTAAAACTGCAGACGAAAAATTTACATGAGACCACTTCTGCAATTTACCCATTTTCCCCGAAAAACTACGAGGTTTAGGGTTTACTCCTAGTAACTTAATTAGGAGCATAGTTGGGCCTCGACATAATTCAAAATTTCTGAGATCTTCTGTTGCCGACTTAAACATACACGGCCATTTTTGGGCCCACTCGCACCACATTGTAACTTAAGGCCCGTGTGACTAAGCTTATTTTAAACATCTTATAAGCTCTAACATTGTTTCAAATAATTTGGGATTAAAATTGGACATTGTCAAAGTTATTGAGACTAAATCAACGATAAAAAAACTTATGAGACTAAATCTATTTGAGATCAAAGTTAGATTAAATAGACTATTTGTGATTCAAACTCCACAATTTATATTGAAAATATCAAAATTGAAGCATTAATAATAACTAGATCAATAGCAATTGGGCGGATGTGAAGAAACCGTTTGAGCTTTGGATCAAGTGTTTGGATAACCTCCACAATTTTTTAGTCATCTAGTTCAAGGGTAAAATAGGAAGAATGTACGTAGGAAAAACATGTAATTCCAAACAAGCCTGATGTTTAAAGGTTGTATCGAGAATGAATATTTCCCGCAGCATATAAAAAATATGGAAGTTTTGAAAGTCATCTTCGTGGAATTTCTCATGATTGGTTTTGATCATTACATAATAGCTTAAATTGCTATTCCCTTAAGCTATGATTATTTTTGTATTGTTTCTTCAATTTGCACAATGCAAAGCATAGATTTAAATTAAAAACGCCTCATAACTTTCCACCTTTATTGAAATTGTCCAATAAATATTAATTTTCCAAGCACAATCTCATATGTATTCAATTTGATTCAATTTAGTCCCCAAATTGTCAAAGATCACTCAAAATCGCCCAAAAATGAGGCGTCGTTTTGCACACGTGTCTTACATGCACCCCTAATTTAGGTGATTTTGAGCGATCTCCGGCGATTTGAGACTAAATTGGATCAAATTGAATACATATGAGATTAAATTGGAAAAAATGATAATTGTGAGACCATTTTGAGTTTGAATCACAAATGGTCTCATAATTTTAGTCTTAAATAGATTTAGTCCCATATGTTTTTTATTATCAATTTTGTCTCAATTAATAACTTTGACAATATCAATTTTAGTCCCAAATAAATCGAAAAACTCAAAATGACATTGTTTTACCATTTCAATTTGGGGGCTTTTAAAAGATCCTGTGACTGAACGGTGACGTGTATTTTTAAGTGTGTTTGACTAATTTTTATCGTCAATTCTGTTTTAATTTAATTTTTTTTTAACTAATAGCCCGAAATTCCAGCTGTTAAACAAAAATAAAAATACACGTTCATCGAAAAGCCCCAACATGGATTTTTTTAAAAATGAATTTGTTTTGAGTTTTCTGACCAAAATTTGGACTAAAATGGGACATTGTCAAAGTTATTGGAACTAGATCGACGACAAAAAAATTTATAGGACTAAATCTATTTGAGCCAAACTCATTAGACCAATTGTGATTCAAACTCCGGCGTAACGTGATTGACCTTAACAGACAAGTTTTATGAACTGAATCTGATTGAAACTGCAGACGAACCCATACAGACAACAAACTTGTCATACTCCCCGAATAATAAACCAATTCGTCGTTTGTAACAAGAGTTTCGTTCAGTCAAATCTGTAGAATAAGTGCACCCAAAAACCCAAATTCTGAACCAAAACCGATTGGTACATAAACCAATTGCAGAAATATATATACTCAAGTAAAGATAATTAACGAATCATGAATTACAGTAACACCAGAATATGCAATTTGAATATGCAGTTTTACCTAGTTAATTCGGTCTTATGAAGAACAAGAGAGGAAAAAACAGAGTCCAAGAAACAAAGTGCATTTTGCATGTGATATTTTAGGAAAAAATAATAATTTATCCAAGATAATTAATCCTTCATATATACCTAAGAAGAACATGACTTAATAACAAAATTGCAAATTGCAAAGTAAAACGAACCAACAAGACTACTTCGATCTAGTCATTTTAAGGAAACATGATCGAGAGGGACTGTTAATGCCTAATTCACTTAAGTAATGTCACTTGGAATCGGAAACTCAATGAAAGAATATAATACATCTCATCCTAAAAAGTTCTAACATGTGGAGAGGTGTGAAATTAATTCTTTTATTTTATTTCCCCAACACAAAACAAATTTATAAAGCTCATTCCCCTTATCTAGCAATCTGAATTTGATGGAGACACCAAAGTATCAGCACACATAATTGCGTCGTATGCACAACAACCATATTCCAAAAGAACCGTAGCCGCATTGTGATTGAAGTTGTATCTCATCAACTTCTTATTATCGACGTCCAAGATAAGATCACCATTCGGGAAAAATCCCAAAGGAGACAACACGTCTATGTATTCAACGTTGAATCCCTCAACATTAGCCCACCCCTCTTAAAGTGTGAAAGCGCTAATTCTCAATTTATGCCCCGTTTCATCGTGAGACCGTCTCATGCAAGTGTACCTTGATCTTTAAAGGTTGTATCGAGAATGAATATTTCCCGCAGCATATAAAAAATATGAAAGTTTTGAAAGTCATCTTCGTGGAATTTCTCATGATTGGTTTTGATAATCACATAATAGCTTAAATTTCAATTCCCTTAAGCTATGATTATTTTTGTATTGTTTCTTCAGTTTGCACAATGCAAAGCATAGATTTAAACCAAAAACGCCCCATAACTTTCCATCTTTATTGAAATTGTCCAATAAATATTAATTTTCCAAGCACAATCTCATATGTATTCAATTTGATTCAATTTAGTCCCAAATTGTCAAAGATCACTCAAAATCGCCCAAAATGAGACGTCGTTTTGCGCACGTGTCTTACATGCACCCCTAATTTAGGTGATTTTGAGCGATCTCCGGCGATTTGAGACTAAATTGGATCAAATTGAATACATATGAGATTAAATTGGAAAAAATGATAATTGTGAGACCATTTTGAGTTTGAATCACAAATGGTCTCATAATTTTAGTCTTAAATAGATTTAGTCCCATATGTTTTTTTATCGTCAATTTTGTCTCAATTAATAACTTTGACAATATCCAATTTTAGTCCCAAATAAATCGAAAAACTCAAAATGACATTGTTTTACCATTTCAATTTGGGGCTTTTCGGCGGATCCTGTGACTGAACGGTGACGTGTATTTTTAAGTGTGTTTGACTAATTTTTATCGTCAATTCTGTTTTAATTTAATTTTTTTTTAACTAATAGCCCGAAATTCCAGCTGTTAAACAAAAATAAAAATACACGTTCATCGAAAAGCCCCAACATGGATTTTTTTAAAAATGAATTTGTTTTGAGTTTTCTGACCAAAATTTGGACTAAAATGGGACATTGTCAAAGTTATTGGAACTAGATCGACGACAAAAAAATTTATAGGACTAAATCTATTTGAGCCAAACTCATTAGACCAATTGTGATTCAAACTCCGGCGTAACGTGATTGACCTTAACAGACAAGTTTTATGAACTGAATCTGATTGAAACTGCAGACGAACCCATACAGACAACAAACTTGTCATACTCCCCGACTAATAAACCAATTCGTCGTTTGAAACAAGAGTTTCGTTCAGTCAAATCTGTAGAATAAGTGCACCCAAAAACCCAAATTCTGAACCAAAACCGATTGGTACATAAACCAATTGCAGAAATATATATACTCAAGTAAAGATAATTAACGAATCATGAATTACAGTAACACCAGAATATGCAATTTGAATATGCAGTTTTACCTAGTTAATTCGGTCTTATGAAGAACAAGAGAGGAAAAAAACAGAGTCCAAGAAACAAAGTGCATTTTGCATGTGATATTTTAGGAAAAAAATAATAATTTATCCAAGATAATTAATCCCTTCATATATACCTAAGACATGACTTAATAACAAAATTGCAAATTGCAAAGTAAAACGAACCAACAAGACTACTTCGATCTAGTCATTTTAAGGAAACATGATCGAGAGGGACTGTTAATGCCTAATTCACTTAAGTAATGTCACTCGGAATCGGAAACTCAATGAAAGAATATAATACATCTCATCCTAAAAAGTTCTAACATGTGGAGAGGTGTGAAATTAATTCTTTTATTTTATTTCCCCAACGCAAAACAAATTTATAAAGCTTCATTCCCCTTATCTAGCAATCTGAATTTGATGGAGACACCAAAGTATCAGCACAAATAATTGCGTCGTATGCACAACAACCATATTCCAAAAGAACCGTAGCCGCATTGTGATTGAAGTTGTATCTCATCAACTTTTTATTATCGACGTCCAAGATAAGATCACCGTTCGGGAAAAATCCCAAAGGAGACAACACGTCTATGTATTCAACGTTGAATCCCTCAACATTAGCCCACCCCTCTTAAAGTGTGAAAGCGCTAATTCTCAATTTATGCCCCGTTTCATCGTGAGACCGTCTCATGCAAGTGTACCTTGATGTTTAAAGGTTGTATCGAGAATGAATATTTCCCGCAGCATATAAAAAATATGAAAGTTTTGAAAGTCATCTTCGTGGAATTTCTCATGATTTGTTTTGATAATCACATAATAGCTTAAATTTCAATTCCCTTAAGCTATGATTATTTTTGTATTGTTTCTTCAGTTTGCACAATGCAAAGCATAGATTTAAACCAAAAACGCCCCATAACTTTCCATCTTTATTGAAATTGTCCAATAAATATTAATTTTCCAAGCACAATCTCATATGTATTCAATTTGATTCAATTTAGTCCCAAATTGTCAAAGATCACTCAAAATCGCCCAAAATGAGACGTCGTTTTACGCACGTGTCTTACATGCACCCCTAATTTAGGTGATTTTGAGCGATCTCCGGCGATTTGAGACTAAATTGGATCAAATTGAATACATATGAGATTAAATTGGAAAAAATGATAATTGTGAGACCATTTTGAGTTTGAATCACAAATGGTCTCATAATTTTAGTCTTAAATAGATTTAGTCCCATATGTTTTTTTATCGTCAATTTTGTCTCAATTAATAACTTTGACAATATCCAATTTTAGTCCCAAATAAATCGAAAAACTCAAAATGACATTGTTTTACCATTTCAATTTGGGGCTTTTCGGCGGATCCTGTGACTGAACGGTGACGTGTATTTTTAAGTGTGTTTGACTAATTTTTATCGTCAATTCTGTTTTAATTTAATTTTTTTTTAACTAATAGCCCGAAATTCCAGCTGTTAAACAAAAATAAAAATACACGTTCATCGAAAAGCCCCAACATGGATTTTTTTAAAAATGAATTTGTTTTGAGTTTTCCGACCAAAATTTGGACTAAAATGGGACATTGTCAAAGTTATTGGAACTAGATCGACGACAAAAAAATTTATAGGACTAAATCTATTTGAGCCAAACTCATTAGACCAATTGTGATTCAAACTCCGGCGTAACGTGATTGACCTTAACAGACAAGTTTTATGAACTGAATCTGATTGAAACTGCAGACGAACCCATAGAGACAACAAACTTGTCATACTCCACGAATAATAAACCAATTCGTCGTTTGTAACAAGAGTTTCGTTCAGTCAAATCTGTAGAATAAGTGCACCCAAAAACCCAAATTCTGAACCAAAACCGATTGGTACATAAACCAATTGCAGAAATATATATACTCAAGTAAAGATAATTAACGAATCATGAATTACAGTAACACCAGAATATGCAATTTGAATATGCAGTTTTACCTAGTTAATTCGGTCTTATGAAGAACAAGAGAGGAAAAAAACAGAGTCCAAGAAACAAAGTGCATTTTGCATGTGATATTTTAGGAAAAAAATAATAATTTATCCAAGATAATTAATCCCTTCATATATACCTAAGACATGACTTAATAACAAAATTGCAAATTGCAAAGTAAAACGAACCAACAAGACTACTTCGATCTAGTCATTTTAAGGAAACATGATCGAGAGGGACTGTTAATGCCTAATTCACTTAAGTAATGTCACTCGGAATCGGAAACTCAATGAAAGAATATAATACATCTCATCCTAAAAAGTTCTAACATGTGGAGAGGTGTGAAATTAATTCTTTTATTTTATTTCCCCAACGCAAAACAAATTTATAAAGCTTCATTCCCCTTATCTAGCAATCTGAATTTGATGGAGACACCAAAGTATCAGCACAAATAATTGCGTCGTATGCACAACAACCATATTCCAAAAGAACCGTAGCCGCATTGTGATTGAAGTTGTATCTCATCAACTTTTTATTATCGACGTCCAAGATAAGATCACCGTTCGGGAAAAATCCCAAAGGAGACAACACGTCTATGTATTCAACGTTGAATCCCTCAACATTAGCCCACCCCTCTTAAAGTGTGAAAGCGCTAATTCTCAATTTATGCCCCGTTTCATCGTGAGACCGTCTCATGCAAGTGTACCTTGATGTTTAAAGGTTGTATCGAGAATGAATATTTCCCGCAGCATATAAAAAATATGAAAGTTTTGAAAGTCATCTTCGTGGAATTTCTCATGATTTGTTTTGATAATCACATAATAGCTTAAATTTAAATTCCCTTAAGCTATGATTATTTTTGTATTGTTTCTTCAGTTTGCACAATGCTAAGCATAGATTTAAACCAAAAACGCCCCATAACTTTCCATCTTTATTGAAATTGTCAAATAAATATTAATTTTCCAAGCACAATCTCATATGTATTCAATTTGATTCAATTTAGTCCCAAATTGTCAAAGATCACTCAAAATCGCCCAAAATGAGACGTCGTTTTGCGCACGTGTCTTACATGCACCCCTAATTTAGGTGATTTTGAGCGATCTCCGGCGATTTGAGACTAAATTGGATCAAATTGAATACATATGAGATTAAATTGGAAAAAATGATAATTGTGAGACCATTTTGAGTTTGAATCACAAATGGTCTCATAATTTTAGTCTTAAATAGATTTAGTCCCATATGTTTTTTTATCGTCAATTTTGTCTCAATTAATAACTTTGACAATATCCAATTTTAGTCCCAAATAAATCGAAAAACTCAAAATGACATTGTTTTACCATTTCAATTTGGGGCTTTTCGGCGGATCCTGCGACTGAACAGTGACGTGTATTTTTAAGTGTGTTTGACTAATTTTTATCGTCAATTCTGTTTTAATTTTAATTTTTTTTAACTAATAGCCCGAAATTCCAGCTGTTAAACAAAAATAAAAATACACGTTCATCGAAAAGCCCCAACATGGATTTTTTTAAAAATGAATTTGTTTTGAGTTTTCCGACCAAAATTTGGACTAAAATGGGACATTGTCAAAGTTATTGGAACTAGATCGACGACAAAAAAATTTATAGGACTAAATCTATTTGAGCCAAACTCATTAGACCAATTGTGATTCAAACTCCGGCGTAACGTGATTGACCTTAACAGACAAGTTTTATGAACTGAATCTGATTGAAACTGCAGACGAACCCATAGAGACAACAAACTTGTCATACTCCACGAATAATAAACCAATTCGTCGTTTGTAACAAGAGTTTCGTTCAGTCAAATCTGTAGAATAAGTGCACCCAAAAACCCAAATTCTGAACCAAAACCGATTGGTACATAAACCAATTGCAGAAATATATATACTCAAGTAAAGATAATTAACGAATCATGAATTACAGTAACACCAGAATATGCAATTTGAATATGCAGTTTTACCTAGTTAATTCGGTCTTATGAAGAACAAGAGAGGAAAAAAACAGAGTCCAAGAAACAAAGTGCATTTTGCATGTGATATTTTAGGAAAAAAATAATAATTTATCCAAGATAATTAATCCCTTCATATATACCTAAGACATGACTTAATAACAAAATTGCAAATTGCAAAGTAAAACGAACCAACAAGACTACTTCGATCTAGTCATTTTAAGGAAACATGATCGAGAGGGACTGTTAATGCCTAATTCACTTAAGTAATGTCACTCGGAATCGGAAACTCAATGAAAGAATATAATACATCTCATCCTAAAAAGTTCTAACATGTGGAGAGGTGTGAAATTAATTCTTTTATTTTATTTCCCCAACGCAAAACAAATTTATAAAGCTTCATTCCCCTTATCTAGCAATCTGAATTTGATGGAGACACCAAAGTATCAGCACAAATAATTTGCGTGTATGCACAACAACCATATTCCAAAAGAACCGTAGAGTGCATTGTGATTGAAGTTGTATCTCATCAACTTTTTATTATCGACGTCCAAGATAAGATCACCATTCGGGAAAAATCCCAAAGGAGACAACACGTCTATGTATTCAACGTTGAATCCCTCAACATTAGCCCACCCCTCTTAAAGTGTGAAAGCGCTAATTCTCAATTTATGCCCCGTTTCATCGTGAGACCGTCTCATGCAAGTGTACCTTGATGTTTAAAGGTTGTATCGAGAATGAATATTTCCCGCAGCATATAAAAAATATGAAAGTTTTGAAAGTCATCTTCGTGGAATTTCTCATGATTGGTTTTGATAATCACATAATAGCTTAAATTGCAATTCCCTTAAGCTATGATTATTTTTGTATTGTTTCTTCAGTTTGCACAATGCTAAGCATAGATTTAAACCAAAAACGCCCCATAACTTTCCATCTTTATTGAAATTGTCAAATAAATATTAATTTTCCAAGCACAATCTCATATGTATTCAATTTGATTCAATTTAGTCCCAAATTGTCAAAGATCACTCAAAATCGCCCAAAATGAGACGTCGTTTTGCACACGTGTCTTACATGCACCCCTAATTTAGGTGATTTTGAGCGATCTCCGGCGATTTGAGACTAAATTGGATCAAATTGAATACATATGAGATTAAATTGGAAAAAATGATAATTGTGAGACCATTTTGAGTTTGAATCACAAATGGTCTCATAATTTTAGTCTTAAATAGATTTAGTCCCATATGTTTTTTTATCGTCAATTTTGTCTCAATTAATAACTTTGACAATATCCAATTTTAGTCCCAAATAAATCGAAAAACTCAAAATGACATTGTTTTACCATTTCAATTTGGGGCTTTTCGGCGGATCCTGTGAGTGAACGGTGACGTGTATTTTTAAGTGTGTTTGACTAATTTTTATCGTCAATTCTGTTTTAATTTAAATTTTTTTTAACTAATAGCCCGAAATTCCAGCTGTTAAACAAAAATAAAAATACACGTTCATCGAAAAGCCCCAACATGGATTTTTTTAAAAATGAATTTGTTTTGAGTTTTCCGACCAAAATTTGGACTAAAATGGGACATTGTCAAAGTTATTGGAACTAGATCGACGACAAAAAAATTTATAGGACTAAATTTATTTGAGCCAAACTCATTAGACCAATTGTGATTCAAACTCCGGCGTGAAGTTTGGAGAGCGTCGGGCATACTAATCGGGCCCAATTACTTGCGTTCTCAGTTTCCGCGAGGTAAGCGAGCTTTTATTCTCTTTCCAACCAACTGCCCTTTTCCTTTGATCGTGATTTAGTTCCTTTCTGTGTGACAGCTGCACCACGTTTCTCCCTTCCTTTCATCCCTACTCCGGAGGAAATCGAACTAATGGACAGCTAGAATCCCACCGCCCTCAGGAAAGAGAGGATGAAGATCCTCGCGTATGCCCGGGCAGCCCAGAAAGCTCGGGAACGTGCCCAGGGGGCAGTGACTGTGGAGGTCGTGACCCCGGCCTCCGAGAGGCCCGAGTCGGAGGCCGGGGGTCACCCTGAGGATGCCGCACCATCCTCCAGGAAGAGGGACAGATCCCAGGATTTGGGGAAGAAAGCGGAAGACTCGCTTAAAAGGCGAGAGCGCGATCTCCCATCCTCGGAGGGCCGCTCGAAAAAGGGGCGAGCCACGATGCTCCCGCTGGGAAACCTCTCAAGGCCAAAAGTTCCCGCTTTGGCCGCATCTCCGACAGTGATCGCGAGAAGGACGATAAGTCCTATCTGGGGTGGTGTCGACCGATTGAGTAAGTATCTCTCTTGACGATAGGTATACTCATATATCATATTAGACTTCTCTAACTTAGCTTTATTCTTTCTCCGCAGGGAGGGGTCTTCTCACCCCGTCCTCGTGTCCAACTATCTCCGCAGCCGATCTCCCGACTCCCTTCACGAACTGTCGGACTATCTCCTCTTGGCCTGCTCGCTCCCTGCCATGTCGTGGACCCTCGACTTGGATAAATCGGTTGAGGACGCGGGACCGGTGGGCAACATCCAGCTGGCCATGGTGTATGGCGGTCGGATGATGGCGACCATGTCCAAGGCCGCCGAGGACTTCACCACGGCGGACGAGCGGGTCCAGAAAGCCGTCGAGGAGAAGAACCTCACGGAGGTGGCCCAGAGGGAGGCCATGGACCAGAAGAACGTGGCCCTGGGATTGGTGGAGGCGGCCAAGATCCAAGTGGGGCATGCCGAGAAGAAGGTCGCGGAGCTGGAGACCTCGGTGGTGGGTATGGACGTTGAGTTGAGAGCTAGGCGCTCGGAGGTCGGGATCTTGAGGGCCGACCTTGATCTCAAGGAGAATGCCCTCCAAGAAAGAGATGTGACTCTCCGGCTAGTGAGGGAAGAGCTCAAAGAAAAAGATGCCGAGCTCGTGGCCCTGAAAGAGGAGAATACGACCCTTGAGGGCCTGGGCAATTTTGCATCGGTGGAGGCCATGGCGAGGTGCGTTCACCTTGCCCGCTCTTTATCAGAGGCGGCAGCTCTCAAGGAGGCTATGGTGGCTGCCAAAGCCCTTTGACTCCTTCCCAATCAACGACCTCGGTCCGGATGGGCACGACTTGAGCCATTTTGAGGGTGTTGAGGACTTGGATCTCTATGATCCGACCTCAACTACTATGACGTCGGGCCCGACAGAGGTCGTGGAGAGTGGTCTGATCCCCGACCCCCATCTCGCGGCGGCCGAGGGAAATCCTTCCTCCAATGTTCAGCTCGTAGCGTCCGAGGGAGATCCCGCTCCTGGTTCCCCACCTCCGGCGGCAGATGGTGAGTCCCCGGGCCAGGGAGCCCAAGTCTGAGATTTGGTTACCTCCGACCTTTGCAGGTAGTTTTTGCTTGTATACATTTTTTTCTGTTTGTTATCGTCCCAGAAGGCCCCGCATGTATTTTAACTTTAAATTAATGGAACGCCCCTTGGGCCCTTTTCTATTATTGACCTTGCTTTACACTGCTATCTTGATTGCGATTTATTAAAGTTTATTTAATTTTACGTTATTTTAAAAATGTGACTCAGCGGCTTTGATCAGTCGTGAGTTCGTTCTTTGTTCGTTCAAACGAGCTCGCCTACGTCGTCTTATTGGGTCGTGGCTTAACGATCTCGATTAATCGCTACTTTGTACTTAGTTTGTTTGAAAGAACTCGCTTATGTCGTCTTAATGAATTGCGACTTAGCGGCTTCGGTTGATCGCAACTTTACATTTAATTTGTTTTGGAGAAACTCGCCTATGTCGTCTTAATAAATTGCGACTTAACGATTTCAATTAAATTTTATGTTTACCTTTGTTGAGTTAGAAACGAGCTCGCCTATTGTCGTCTTAAGAAATTGCGACTTAGCAACTTCGATTAACTCCTTTTTCGGGACATTCTGACCGCGCAAGAGGTCTGTAGACCTGCCCCCTATTTTCTTCTTTGTCGAAAGAAAAAGTGGGAAAATTGGAACTTTGTATTTATGCAGTAATAACTACTACACTTATAACCGAAATAAGTTCATATATTCTATGTTGACAGTTTTTCTTGGGCTAGTGCCTCCTTCTATTGATAGTATTTCTTCAGGAAGGTCGTATTCCACGGATATTGGGCTGGAACGCCGTTGACATCCTCGAGCTCGTATGACCCATTAGGCAGTATCTTCGTGATCTTGAAAGGTCCCTCCCATGTCGGACTGAAAGGCCCTTGACTGACTCCTTATATCTTTTTTAACACGAGATCGCCTTTACGGAACTGACAAACTCAGACTTTTGAATTGTAATACCTCTCCGACCTCTGCTTATAGATCTCGTTGCGAATATTTGAGCTTATGCGCCTTTCCTCGAGGAGATCGAGGCTGAACTCCTGAGCTTGATCATTGGTCTCGTCGATGGCTCGAGATGTCCGGTATGTCGGGTAATGCACCTCTGCCGGGATGACCGCTTCCGACCCAAAGGCAAGAGAAAAAGGTATTTCTCCCGTTGTGTTTCGGCAGGTGGTCCGATATGACCAGAGTATTTCGGGGAGTTTGCTCGCCCTGATGCCTTTGGCACCTTCTATCCTGGTCTTTAGTGTACGCTTGATAATCTTGTTGACCGCCTCGACCTGACCGTTTGACTGGGGGTGATATGGGGTGGAAAAAAGCTTGGTTATTTTTCACTTTTCGAAAAATGCCCCGATCTCTGATCCGTTGAACTGCGGTTCGTTGTCCGACACGATCGCTTGAGGTAGGCCGAACCTGCATACAATGATTTTCCAGATGAATCGGATGATCGCCGATTGATCCGTGCTTCAGAGAGCCTCTGCTTCGCCGCTTACAGGTGAAATGTCGATATGACCACCACAAATTTGACCGCTCCAGTGCGGTGGGTAGTGGTCCGATGAGATCGATGCCCCATTTGGCAAAAGGCCAAGGACTATAGATCGCGTTAGCTCCTCAAAGGGCGACATTGATGTTGGGGGCAAAAACCTGACATCGCTTACAAGCCTTGGTGACGTCAAGCGCGTCCTGCCTTAGTGTTATACAGAAATAGCCCTGTCGTAGAGCCTTGTGGGCGAGAGAGTGCCCCCCAGCGTGATTTCCACATGCCCCTTCATGTATCTCCTTCAGGATCTCCTTTCCAACCTCGGGGGTCACGCACTTTAGTAAAGGGAGGGCAAAACCTCACTTGTATAGTTGGTCGTCGATGATCGTGTATCGACCTGCCCTTAGTTGGAGCCGTCGTGCCTCGACTTTGTCAGCCGGGAGTTTGCCTTCTTTGATATACTTGATGATCGGACTCATCCAGGTAACTTCCTCAGTCGTTAGGTGCACGACCGAAGTTGGGCTTCCTGAGGGGGAAGCGAGCTTGATGATCGTTATATTGGACATGATGGCTTCTCCTTCAGATGTCACCAACCGAGCAAGGGCATCTTCTTAGGTGTTCTCCTTTCTGGGGATCTGGGATATCTCCACCTGTTCGAACTTCTCGATTAGATTCCGGGTTATCTTGTGATAGGCGACCATCTGCTCGCTCCTTGCTTCGTATTCGCCCGTCATTTGGAAAGCTACCAGTTGAGAATCGCGAAGAAAACCTTGGCCTTGCTGAACTCCTATGGCCATCGCCATCTCCAGACCGTTGACCAAGGCTTCATACTCGGCCTCTTTGTTTGTTGCTTGGAAACCGAAACGGATTGCCGTGTGAAAGACCTTCCTTCCAGGCTAATTAACACTACGCTTGCCCCAGTTTTAATTTCATTTGGTCGATGACCCGTCGATGTATAGTTCCCATGGTTGCCCCACCGCCCTCTCTAGCTCAGGTGGGAAAGTTAACTCCACGAGAAATGCTCGGCAACGCTTGCCTTTATTGCCGTCCGGGTGCATACGTTATGCCAAATGTCCGATCTCTGCCGACCACTTGAGGCATCTTTCCGGTATCTAGTCGATGGAGTATTAAATGCGTAATGGTAGTGATGTCGGGGACTTCGACATGGTGGTCGAAGAAGTAAGGTCGAGACTTCTGAGGCGCTCATTCTACGTCGTGGGGCGAATTTTTCCAGAGGGGGGTATCTTAGCTCCACGTCGCTCAAGGTCTGGCTTACGAAGTAGATCAGCAGGTGATCCTGCCCCTCAGCCCGGACCAATACTGCATTCAAAGCAGTTTCAGAGGCTGCCAAGTAAAGATAAAGCTTCTCCCCCGGAATGGGCTTTGCGAGTATTTGTGTGTTTGAGAGATAATCCTTCATGTTTTTGAACGCGAGCTGGCTTTGAGCCGTCCATTTGAATTTCCCCTTTCTGATCGTGTCGAAAAAAGGCTTGCATTTGTCGCCCATCCGCGAGATAAACCGGTTTAAGGCGGCCAATCATCCCGTCAACCTCTGACTTCTTTAATGTTCTGCGGTGCCCTCATGTCGAGCATGACCTTAATCTTGGTCGGATTGGCCTCAATCCCGCTTTGGCTCACCATATATTAAGGATAATTAATATGTAATTAATAGATTAGATCTTGGTCATTATTGGTCATTAATATGTAATTAATAGATTAGATCTTGGTCATTATTGGTCATTAATTCTTGGTCATTATTGTTGTAATTGTATCCTTATTTATAGTGGAATTCTTCCAATCACCTAATCAACGATGATATTCTAATTATCATCACACGCTCGTTTGACCTTTCCTTATTCGGATATCCTGTTTTAGCGGCACTTAGAGGGCCTGAGAGCAGGCTCCTCAAAGGGAAAGTCTTCTCTGTACTAGCTTGTATCTCGGGGTTCAGTCATGCTGGCGCCGCCATTGGGGAATTGCGCTTTCCAGAGGTCGTCCCCTCGATCTCGCTAGGGTCGCGACCATCGCCCATAACTGATGTGGCCCTACCTTATCTCGACATGGCGGGTTTGGTCTCTGTCGGCGACCGAGGTCGCCGAGGGTCCTAATTGATAGCTCGCCGACATAAAAATAGAGAAATAACCTAAGTGTTGACTCGCGTCTACCCTAATTATCCCATCACAACAATGACTACTCGGATTCGGCTTCGGTAAGCTCTGGAGTGATGAAGGCTAACAAAGTAGGAGCTAGAAATCAATTGGAGCCAATCTTTCGAAACTCTTTTTAACTTTTGTAGATTTCTGGAGGGAAGATACGACAGGATTTCTAGTTCAGTTTCTGAGACTCTTTCTTCATGTCCTTTCTCCATTGCCAACCCTCTCTCTTGTAGATGTATATTATAAATAATAAAATAAGTTAATGAAAAAACAAATAAGCGAAACTCATTCGAGAAATATCATGCAGTAGTTGGAAATCAGCACAAATATTCAAGAATACAAAAGCAGAGCACGGAATTCCTCAAAACAATTTGAAACTTAATTACCTTTGAAGATCGCGTGTATTTCCCTCAAATCGTGTGTGTGTGTTTTTTTTTTCCGAAAAACTACGAGGTTTAGGGTTTACTCCTAATAACTTAATTAGGAGCATACTTGGGCCTCGACATAATTGAAAAAATCTGAAATCTTCTCTAGCCGACTTAATTAAACATACACGGCCAATTTTGGGCTCACTCGCACCACATTGTGACTTAATCTTTGGTGCTCATATACCTTTTTTTTTTTAACCCACGGAAAGTATGTGAACAAGTTTCACACAAAAAAGAGTGATGCTTGTGTGCATCAATTGCACAAGGTGCAGTTGGATTGAATTTTAATTTAGATGGACCATTAACTCTAAATTTTAAACCATATACCCTAAATCTAAACCATGAACCCTAATTCCTAAACAATTCGGATCGGGTGAACCATGAACCACGGGTCGGGTTTAAAAAAACATGAAACATTCGGATCGGGTGAACCATGAACAAGTCGGGCCGAGTTCGGGTCGGGTTGAGTCCAGGTCGGGTAAAAAACTGAAGAAAAAACAGCTAAAAAAAAAAAAATTTCAATTGCACCAATTCTAAATTGGTGCAAATGATGCACAGGAGAATTTGGCCACAAAAAATTGTGAAACTGTTTAAGGAGTATGATTTTTTTTAATCAAAAGTTAAGGAGTACGATTTATATTATCAAAGAGTATTAATCGTGATAACTGAAGCCAGGGATGGATCCAAAAAAATTTCACAGTGGAGTACACAAAAAAATAATGCACTTATAAAATAAAGAGTAGATTTCCTTGTTCACCGTGAAACAAATTTTATATTTACAGATCTGACCCTTCATTATCACGATTAATATCATTTTGTAATGTAAGTCAAACTCTTCAGTTTTCACTACTAATGCGTATGTTGTATTATAAGTCATATCCTTTAGTATAACGAGTAATACCCTTTTTATAATAATAAATCATATCATTCAGTTACACGATTAATGCTATTTAATAAGTCATACTTCTTAACTAATTTTACGGATCTCTTATATAAAACTTGTACACCCTATACTTTGTCTAAAATAAAATACATTAAAAAATAAAATTGTACAAAATGGGTTTGCGGGGATTTGAACAATCAATCTGCAAATCAAATAAAGGAAATGAGAAACAGGACTAGCTTATATACTTGACACAAAATAAATTATATTAATTTATGAATATATATATATATATATATATTTATATTAATAATATAATAGTAGTAAAAAAAATAAAAATATTATAGGGGGCTTCGTACCTACCGTAGTCACATGGATATTCCATAAGAGTGATAGAAGCTGTATTTGATCAATTTCCAGGATAAGATCACGATTGGGAAAAAATCCCAAAGGAGACAACACTGTGGAGTTAATGTTGAATCCCGGTGTGAGAATAGGTATGAGATCACCGTTGATTGGTGATTAGAGAATTCCACTAACATATACAAGGGGATTACAACAAGATCTCCATAATTATAGGAAATCAATCAAAAGAATAAATACAAGTGTATCCTAAATACAAAGAATATTGACCTATTCAATACTTCCCTTAATAACCCCCGTCAAGCGTTGCGTGGGATGAAGACAAACGCAAAGCTTGGAGCGTAAAAACTCAAAGGCTGGTCGTGGAAGACTCTTGGTGAATATGTCCGCTAATTGAAGATTAGTAGGGACAAACTGAGTGTGCAACCTTCCGGATGAGACAAGTTCACTAACAAAGTGGCAATCTATGTCAATGTGCTTTGCCCGCTTATGGGCGATAGGATTTTGACTGAGAAATATAGCGCTCTTGTTGTCACATAAAAGCACTGGACGGTCCGGAGGAAGTTGTCGAAGCTCTTGAAGCAAGTTGCATAACCAAACGACTTCAGAAGCGGCATTGGCTAGGGCCCGGTACTCGGATTCGCAGCTCGAACAGGCAACAGTAGGTTGTTTCTTTGCACTCCAAGAAACAAGATTACCACCTAAGAAGATGGAATAGCCATAAGTGGAACGGCGTGTTTCAACACATCGAGCCCAATCTGCATCAGAATATCCCACAATAGACTTTTCTGGGCGATGAGTAAAGGACAAACCATAGTGAATGGTGCCTTTCACATAACGGAGAATCCTTTTGACGGCGAAGAAGTGATCATCAGTAGGAGAGTGGAGAAATTGACTAACGGAGTTGACAGCATAAGAAAGATCCGGCCTAGTGATAGTCAAATATTGTAAGGCCCCCACTAAAGATCGATAAAGTGTTGGATCTCGAAACTGAGCACCTGTACTAACCAAAGATTCTCCAGCAATCAAAGGAGTGGCAATTGGTTTACAGTCCAACATGTCCGCACGCTTTAGAATATCATGGGCATACTTGGCTTGCCCCACAAACAAGCCATCAGATGTGTAAGAAATCTCAAGCCCCAAGAAATAATTTAATTTCCCGAGATCTTTGATGGCGAATTCGGAGTGAGTACGAGCAATGAAGCGGCGGAGCATATCCTGATCATTTCCTGTAATAATAATGTCATCGACATAAAGAAGGAGATATATAACTGACGTACCTTTTAGAAGGTAAAAAAGTGAGGAGTCAGATTGAGTCTGACGGAAGCCCAAAGACAACAGATACGAGCTGAAGCGTTGAAACCAGGCTAAAGGAGCCTGACGAAGACCGTAGAGAGCCTTCTTCAACCGACACACATGATCAGGATATCTAGGATCAACGAAGCCTGGAGGTTGGGACATGAACACAGGCTTTGTAAGCACACCATTCAGAAATGCATTTTTCACATCCAACTGATGAAGAGGCCAGTTGTGATGAACAGATAATGCCAGAATAATCCGAACTATTGCAGCCTTGACAACCGGACTAAATGTGTGATGAAAATCTGAGCCTGGAACCTAAGTAAACCCCTGAGCTACAAGACGAGCTTTGTGTCTCTCGATTGAACCATCCGAGCGAAACTTGGTTCGAAACACCCATTTAGACCCGACAATGTTGGCATTAGGCGGACGCGGCACTAAATCCCAAGTGTGATTTTCATTAAGTGCATCAATTTCTTCTTGCATGGCACTGGCCCAATTGTTGGGGAATGAGTTGCACAGATCTATAAACAATTTATTTCAGTAAATAAGTCTGGAAATTCAGTTTCGATTATACAAAGTAAAAAGAATATTTTTCAGTATAATCCCAACACCAATGAGGAGATTTAGAGGCAGATTTAAAACCCTTAGGCTCAGAAGAGGCAACGAGAGCCGAAAGAAGAGTAGTGGATGCAATATCAACAGGATACCTTGGTTTAAAAATTCCTGCCCTAGCTCGAGTGATCATGGGGTGGACGGGCTGGATAGGGGGTGCCACGGGTTGTTGGTCAGCCTGTGCGTTGGGCTGCACATGTGGATCGGGTTGCACGGGAGGCCATGGATCAGTCTGCAATGGCTGGACCGGTGCCATTGGAGCGGGCTGCATAGGCGTATTTTGTGCAGAAGCTAGCAGGTCCGTGTCAAGACAGAGGCGACACGGACTCGACGAAGGCTGAAGACCGCAAGAAGAGATGAAATCTTCGAATCTGTTGCACTCAAGAAGCGAAGTTGCCTGCCCTCTCCCTTTTCTCTCAGATGGAACTCTAACCGTGTTGAAATCACCCGCAAAACAAAGGACATGATCGGAGTAATCAGCAAACACCTGTTTCCATAACTCGAACACCTCGAATCTCTCATACTTTGAGCATGGAAGATAAACATTCACAATAGAGCACTTAATTCGATTTTTCCCCCACCAGCCCTCAATTTCAAGCGCACCTCTTCTTTCAAGGCACACATCCATGGAGAAAGAAGAAGTTCTCCAGGAGCAAAGAAGACCTCCAGACATTCCATTCGAACCCAAGTACGCCCAATCAAAATCAACATCACCCCACAATTGCAAACATAACTCTCTAAACATCGTTTCCATTTTGGTTTCTTGGATACATACAAATTCCAACTTCTCCTTCATAATAAGCTCTTTAATCTCCTTCCTCTTTTAACTTCCACCCAAAACCCTAACATTGTAAGAGATTAAATTCATTAAAGACTTGTAACAGTATCATCCCTACCTTAATTCCCAGCCTAACTTTTTCAAATAAGCCGATTTATCTCGTTTTTCCAGATCAATTAATCTTTGCGTCAATTCTTGTTTACGGCCTATCACCTTGAATCCCATACATTCCCCTATTTCGATGATTTTAGTTGCCTCCTCTTCGGCCTTTGCTGAAATTTCTCAAATTGCAGTTAGCAGTAGTAGAGTTGTCACTAACCGCTTTTCTGTTACCACTGGCATGAGCGTGCGGTTGACTCTGGTTCTCGTTTCGGAGTGAGCTCACGACTTGGTGTTGTGGGTTTCCATCCTCCCCTAAATCTTTCATAAACTCAGGCCATCTCTCCAATTGATTAATGGGTCCATTGGAACACTGGCCCATCTGAAGTGATTCAGTATTAATAATAAATCTTCTAAAGGCTCATCTTTAATTTCGGCACCACTAGGCGTTTCCACACTTTCACTCATGGGCCCTACAGTAGATTCCAGACCCATGTTCCGAAAATCATTGATGCATGCATGCTTTCTCGATGCGCCGCCTCACTCGATTGTCTACCGACGCCCCTGCTTTCGAGAATCGAATTAGAATTACCGATTTGTCCTTTTGCCTTTTCTGGTTCAAGTTCCATCTTCATCGTTTTCCAACGTACGATCATTCACAGAGATCTCCTTAGTAGAAAGAGGATGGAGATCATCTCGTGGCAGACTAAGAGCAGAAAACGATTTATCATCAACCAGGATCTTGATATTTTCTTGAATCCATTCTTGGTTCGGGGTCTCCACCAATACGAAACCAGCATCCACCCTTTCTTTCTTAGTCGTGATGCTGTCAACCAAGATCGACTTTCCGACGGATGAAAGTATCCTGATACCATGGATTTCGATCCAAGTGCGTCTACTACGATTACGATTAGATTCTGGAGGTTGCAAAGGTTCCAAGCTGCTGAAGATTTTGTTGATCCACGTTGGGTCTTCATTAGATAGATCTGAAGACGTCCTTGATAGTTCCATATCTCCGGAACACAATCCATAAGTCTTTTGACCCCCAGTCATCTGGAAAATTCGTGAAGAAAAAATCGGTCGAGTTTTTAATGAACTCAGCTTGAAGTCTCTCTCTTGGTTTTGTTACTCGAATCAAAACCTTGTCTCTGCTTACCTACCTTGGGTCCTTCCTTCTCGGTTCTGGGTTTAGGGTTAAACAGTTGGGTAGTGGTAACGTTATGGTTAGGATTGGGGTTAAAGTTTGGTTTAAGGTTTAACGTATGGTTATGGTTGTTGGGTTTGCCGGACGGAATGACCGGCGGGTTAGTCTTAAGGGTGGCTTGAAGGTAAGGTTTAAGGTTCCCCCATCCCCTTCTTCTCACCAATCCTCACATGCTCACCGGACTCCTCTCCTCTCTCTCTAGACTCTCTCTCTCTAGCCATCTCTACTCCTAACTATCGAGATGTTGGCCATTGAGACTTTAACACTTTGGGAGGGTTGGTTCAGTCTTATATGAGTTTTTGTCTGTATAAGAGGCATTATATATATTTTAGATGATATAGTTTTTTTTATTACAAGCAATTACAGGTATTTGATATGCTCGTCTCCTTCCATGCTTCAAATTATTGTTTCAACATTAATGGTTTTTTTTTTTTATTTCAATTTCTGGAAATTTGGATTATGTGTTCGGCAACATATATAATGCTTGCGGGGCTGGTAAAATATGGCCATTTGGGAGATGCTCATAAATTGCGGGTAAATCGCAAATATAGTCCCATGTGAATGTCAGCTCTTCAAAATGATCCTTTTTTATTTTTAAATAAAAATGGTCCCATAAGCTTTTACAAGCAAAAAACAAATGAACTTTTGAGACCAAAATTATTTTTTGAAAATTTTCTTGGGATCAATACTATTAAAATAAAATCAAATGGGACCATTTCTAAAAAAAAAAGGATAAAAAAAGAACGTGCGACCAAATCTATTACTGAAAAATTCTCATGGGACTACATTTGCAATTTACCCCATAAACTGCTCATGAAAATGCCGCTTAGAAATTTTGTATTTTTTACGACTATGATCATGGATCTCTCTCAATTTGATTGCAATTGTGGCGACATCCATTCTCCAATCAGAGAGTACAAGATATTGACATTATGTTATTTAATTGTATAATGATTGAGAATTATTTTTTCAGGACGGTAACTTTAGGGATGACAAAAGTAGGACTGTAACTTTTTGGACTGACAAAAGTAGGATTGTAACTTTCAAAGAAGTAAAACTAGGCCCATAACTTTTTAAAATAACAATTTCAGGCCAAGTTAAACCCGAATTGCCCTCTTTCAGGCTCAAATTGCACACTTGAAAACACTTACTAATAAACATATTTTTTAACTACAAAATACGGCTAAAAGGAATCAACTACTGAAACCCTACCACCAAAACACGACCTCTGTGTTTGTTTGATCGTTTTTGTTTGATTTTTTGTCTTTTAAATTTATTGTCTACCACTGTGTTTGTTTCTTGAGTTTAAACAAAAATAAAAAGAATCAACTAATTAAGTGAATCTTTTTTTGTCTGCCTTTTCTTCTTCCATGTGATAGAAGTACTAGCAACTTTATATTTAATATTAAATTAATTAATACTTCTCAGAATTCTTGTATCTAATAAATTAATGAACTCTTCTTCCATGTTAACACCCGGTCTCTTTTCGTACTTTGTTCTTTTTTATCTCTAAATGCAATTATATAGTTGATACCATCATCAATATATTTAGAAATTCATTAACTCATCAATGAAAATACTAATATTTGAATTTCAACTAATCTACCGTTTGGTTTGCGGGATGAGAACCCAAGATATATTTCAAGGCCGGGTAGAAAATGTATCAAATCCCTCCATGGAGGGATATGCCAATCCCATGTGAAAGGTGGGATAGAACATATTCCAAATGCAATTTTACAAATTGTCATTCTATTGTTTGAATAGATTCACAAGAATAAAGTGTGTTGTTTTAATTCAATTTAAGGTTGTTTATGACATTTCAATAGTTATCCTATCTAATCCCTCAATCTACTCCTACAATCCTAACACATATCTTGATTCAACAAATTCAGTTAATTAATCAATCAAATCTTACCCAATCTCACTCAATCCTATCACACCTAATCAATTTAGTCCCATAAACCAAATACCCTCCCAATGGATGACGTCAAAGCTTTTGGATCAAGTGTTTGGACAACAACGAAAAGCCAAACAAGCATGATGTTTAAAGGTTGCACCGAGAATGAATATTTCCCGCTGTTTTGAAGTCATCTTCGTGGAATTTCTCATGATTGGTTTTGATAATTACATAGTAGCTTAAATTGCTATTCCCTTAAGCTATGATTATTTTTGTATTGTTTCTTCAATTTCAACCATGCAAAGCAGAGATTTAAACCAAAATCATCTCATAACTTTCCACTTTTATTAAAATAATCTCATAAATATCAGCTTTTTCAGTTCAATCTCATATGTATTCAATTTGATTTAATTTAGTCTCAAATTGTCAAAGATCGTTCAAAATCACTCATAATGAGATGTCATTTTGCATGCGTGTCTTACACGCAACCCTAAGTTGGACGATTTTGAGCGATCTCCGGCGATTTGGGACTAAATTGAATCAAATTACATATGAGATTAAATTGGAAAAGTTGATAATTGTGGGACCATTTTTAAGTTTGAATCACAAATGGTCTCATAATTTTGGTCTCAAATAAAAATTTAGCTCCATAAGTTTTTTTTGTCATTGATTCAGTCCAATAACTTTGACCATGTCCAATTTTAGTTCCTAATCGATCGAAAAACTCAAACTGACGTCGTTTTAAAAAAAATTGTCGTCTATAACAAGAGTTTCGTTCAGTCAAATCTGTAGAATAAGTGCACCCAAAAACCCAAATTCTGAACCAAAACCGATTGGTACATAAACCAATTGCAGATAATTACAGATAAAGATAATTAACGAATCATGAATTACAGTAATACCAGAATATGCAATTTGAAAACCCAGATTATTCGGGCTAAATTAAGAAGAAAAAAAAAACAAATGAGTGAAAAAAAAAAAACTAGTCCAAGAAACACCGGTTTAAACCGATTGTCTCTAGGACATCTCCGAAACACATATATGAATAAAAAATATATAACAGAATATATATGATTATCTCTAGCACATCTAATCTAATAAATACTCCCTCCGACACTGATTTGGGACCATTTTAAGGAAAAAGATCTTTTATGGAAAAAAAGTAATGGCTTATGAGTAAATAAGTGTATTTTTTTTAGGGTGAGAATTGTGTAAAATGTGTCCATTTTGAGGTGTGAAAACTGATATAGGACAAACCAAAAAAACAAAGTTATAAAACTGATTACAGTAACAGGGAGTAATACCCTGAATATGCAATTTTACCCTGTTAATTCAGGCTTAAGAAAAACAAGAAACAAGAGAGGGAAAAAACCAGTCCAAGAAACAAACTGCATTGTGCATGTGATATTTTAGAAAAAAAATAAAAAATTCATCCAAGATAATTAGTCCCTCATATATACCTAAGAAGAACACTAAATAACAAAATTGCAAAGTAAAACGAACCAACAATACTACTTCGATCTAGTCATTTTAAGGAAACATGATCGATCGACGGACTGTTAATGCCTAATTCACTCAGAATCGAAAACACGATGAAAGAATATATTTCATCTCATCTAAAAGTTCGAACATGTAGAGACGCATGAAATTAATTTTTTTATACTATTTTCCTACACACAAAAAAAATTGGTAAAGCTTCATTCCTCTTATCTAGCAATCCGAATTTGATGGAGACACCAAAGTATCAGCACACAAAATCGCTTTGTCGTCCCTACATAATTCATGTACCATAAGATGCGTAGCCTGTTGTCATCGAAGCTGTATTTCATCAACCGTGATCCATTAACATCCAAGATAAGATCACCGTTGGATAAAAATCCCAAAGGAGACAACATTTCCGTGTATTTGAATCCCTCAACATTAGCCCATTTGGTCCACGATTCCTTCGTTAATATCCATTCCTCAAACTTCAGGATTGCCAGCAAGCATCCATCTATATTAACTCCCAGTTTAAAATAAGACTGAGCAGTCGGTAACATCTCCCAGTATTTGTTCTCGTACATATATCGTAAATTAAAAACGTGAAATGCAACCCGACCATTGACATCCCGTCGGACAGGCCAGTGCACTGCTCCATTCACCAAGCAGCTTTGGCCCGAACGATAGATCAACGGTTAAGTGTGTTTACTCCGTGTTGGAGCTCGTGAGTTTATAAACTTTAAATTCATAATGTGCACCCGGAGACAATAATACTAATGTAATCAAAACGTATTCTCCATCTACACGTTTACCAAACCAATAGCAAAAAACGAACGTACATAGGATCTTGGTGGGGCCAAAGCTGGAAACACTTTCCCATGGACGGATTAAATAGAACGCCGTGTGCCCCCGTTTAAATCATTGGAACATACATACTAGACCATCCACGGAGCCCATTATATAAATTGTTGAACCCGAACCAGAAAATTGTGGTGGGTAACTCTGAGACTCTTTCTTCATCTCCTTTCTCCATTGCCAATCCTCTGTCTTAATGTATATTTTAAGAAAAAGTTAAGTTAATGGAAAAACAAACAAGCGAATTAACTCATTCGTGAAATAATTCCTCAAAAAAAATTTGAAACTTACCTCTGATGACGTATCTCGAAGATCGCGTGTATTCCCTGTGTTTTTTCCCAAAACCTACGAGGTTTAGAGTTTAATCCAATATAACTTAATTAGGAGCATACTTGGGCGTCGACGTAATTCAAAATTTCTAAATAATAACTTAATTAAGACCAGTTCTAAAAAAAAAAAAAAAGACCAAAAAATAGCGTGGGACTAAAACTGCAGATTTAAAAATTTTTTATGATTAGAACCAAATTTGCATTTACCCATTTTCCCGAAAAACTACGAGGTTTAGGGTTTACTCCTAGTAACTTAATTAGGAGCATAGTTGGGCCTCGACATAATTCAAAATTTCTGAGATCTTCTGTTGCCGACTTAAGAGTCTAAGAAACAAAGTGTATTTTGCATGATATTTTAGAAAAAAAATAATAATTTATCCAAGATAATTAATCATACACGGCCATTTTTAATAAAATTGCAAATTCACTAAAAAATGAACCAACACATTGTAACTTAAGGCCTGTGTGACTAAATTCACTTATTTTAAACATCTTATAAAAGTTCTAACATTGTTTCAAATAATTTGGGATTAAAATTGGACATTGTCAAAGTTATTGAGACTAAATCAACGATAAAAAAAATTTGATGGAGACTAAATCTATTTGAGATCAAAGTTAGATTAAATAGACTATTTTCCATTCAAACTCCACAATTTATATTGAAAATATCAAAATTGAAGCATTAATAATAACTAGATCAATAGCAATTGGGCGGATGTGAAGAAACCGTTTGAGCTTTGGATCAAGTGTTTGGATAACCTCCACAATTTTTTAGTCATCTAGTGCAAGGGTAAAATAGGAAGAATGTACGTAGGAAAAACATGTAATTCCAAACAAGCCTGATGTTTAAAGGTTGTATCGAGAATGAATATTTCCCGCAGCATATAAAAAATATGGAAGTTTTGAAAGTCATCTTCGTGGAATTTCTCATGATTGGTTTTGATCATTACATAATAGCTTAAATTGCTATTCCCTTAAGCTATGATTATTTTTGTATTGTTTCTTCAATTTGCACAATGCAAAGCATAGATTTAAATTAAAAACGCCTCATAACTTTCCACCTTTATTGAAATTGTCCAATAAATATTAATTTTCCAAGCACAATCTCATATGTATTCAATTTGATTCAATTTAGTCCCAAATTGTCAAAGATCACTCAAAATCGCCCAAAATGAGACGTCGTTTTGCACACGTGTCTTACATGCACCCCTAATTTAGGTGATTTTGAGCGATCTCCGGCGATTTGAGACTAAATTGGATCAAATTGAATACATATGAGATTAAATTGGAAAAAATGATAATTGTGAGACCATTTTGAGTTTGAATCACAAATGGTCTCATAATTTTAGTCTTAAATAGATTTAGTCCCATATGTTTTTTTATCGTCAATTTTGTCTCAATTAATAACTTTGACAATATCCAATTTTAGTCCC
This sequence comes from Stenogyne calaminthoides, assembly GCA_037126765.1. Classification (NCBI taxonomy): domain Eukaryota; kingdom Viridiplantae; phylum Streptophyta; class Magnoliopsida; order Lamiales; family Lamiaceae; genus Stenogyne; species Stenogyne calaminthoides. Next base: position 4,841,094 of record JBBCBC010000026.1, on the reverse strand, counting down.
AAATAAATCGAAAAACTCAAAATGACATTGTTTTACCATTTCAATTTGGGGCTTTTCGGCGGATCCTGTGAGTGAACGGTGACGTGTATTTTTAAGTGTGTTTGACTAATTTTTATCGTCAATTCTGTTTTAATTTAAATTTTTTTTAACTAATAGCCCGAAATTCCAGCTGTTAAACAAAAATAAAAATACACGTTCATCGAAAAGCCCCAACATGGATTTTTTTAAAAATGAATTTGTTTTGAGTTTTCCGACCAAAATTTGGACTAAAATGGGACATTGTCAAAGTTATTGGAACTAGATCGACGACAAAAAAATTTATAGGACTAAATCTATTTGAGCCAAACTCATTAGACCAATTGTGATTCAAACTCCGGCGTAACGTGATTGACCTTAACAGACAAGTTTTATGAACTGAATCTGATTGAAACTGCAGACGAACCCATACAGACAACAAACTTGTCATACTCCCCGAATAATAAACCAATTCGTCGTTTGTAACAAGAGTTTCGTTCAGTCAAATCTGTAGAATAAGTGCACCCAAACCCAAATTCTGAACCAAAACCGATTGGTACATAAACCAATTGCAGAAATATATATACTCAAGTAAAGATAATTAACGAATCATGAATTACAGTAACACCAGAATATGCAATTTGAATATGCAGTTTTACCTAGTTAATTCGGTCTTATGAAGAACAAGAGAGGAAAAAAACAGAGTCCAAGAAACAAAGTGCATTTTGAATGTGATATTTTAGGAAAAAAATAATAATTTATCCAAGATAATTAATCCCTTCATATATACCTAAGAAGAACATGACTTAATAACAAAATTGCAAATTGCAAAGTAAAACGAACCAACAAGACTACTTCGATCTAGTCATTTTAAGGAAACATGATCGAGAGGGACTGTTAATGCCTAATTCACTTAAGTAATGTCACTCGGAATCGGAAACTCAATGAAAGAATATAATACATCTCATCCTAAAAAGTTCTAACATGTGGAGAGGTGTGAAATTAATTCTTTTATTTTATTTCCCCAACACAAAACAAATTTATAAAGCTCATTCCCCTTATCTAGCAATCTGAATTTGATGGAGACACCAAAGTATCAGCACACATAATTGCGTCGTATGCACAACAACCATATTCCAAAAGAACCGTAGCCGCATTGTGATTGAAGTTGTATCTCATCAACTTTTTATTATCGACGTCCAAGATAAGATCACCGTTCGGGAAAAATCCCAAAGGAGACAACACGTCTATGTATTCAACGTTGAATCCCTCAACATTAGCCCACCCCTCTTAAAGTGTGAAAGCGCTAATTCTCAATTTATGCCCCGTTTCATCGTGAGACCGTCTCATGCAAGTGTACCTTGATGTTTAAAGGTTGTATCGAGAATGAATATTTCCCGCAGCATATAAAAAATATGGAAGTTTTGAAAGTCATCTTCGTGGAATTTCTCATGATTGGTTTTGATCATTACATAATAGCTTAAATTGCTATTCCCTTAAGCTATGATTATTTTTGTATTGTTTCTTCAATTTGCACAATGCAAAGCATAGATTTAAATTAAAAACGCCCCATAACTTTCCACCTTTATTGAAATTGTCCAATAAATATTAATTTTCCAAGCACAATCTCATATGTATTCAATTTGATTCAATTTAGTCCCAAATTGTCAAAGATCACTCAAAATCGCCCAAAATGAGACGTCGTTTTGCACACGTGTCTTACATGCACCCCTAATTTAGGTGATTTTGAGCGATCTCCGGCGATTTGAGACTAAATTGGATCAAATTGAATACATATGAGATTAAATTGGAAAAATTGATAATTGTGAGACCATTTTGAGTTTTAATCACAAATGGTTTCATAATTTTAGTCTTAAATAGATTTAGTCCCATATGTTTTTTTGTCGTCGATTTAGTCTCAATTAATAACTTTGACAATATCCAATTTTAGTCCCAAATAAATCGAAAAACTCAAAATGACATTGTTTTACCATTTCAATTTGGGGCTTTTCGGCGGATCCTGTGACTGAACGGTGACGTGTATTTTTAAGTGTGTTTGACTAATTTTTATCGTCAATTCTGTTTTAATTTAAATTTTTTTTAACTAATAGCCCGAAATTCCAGCTGTTAAACAAAAATAAAAATACACGTTCATCGAAAAGCCCCAACATGGATTTTTTTAAAAATGAATTTGTTTTGAGTTTTCCGACCAAAATTTGGACTAAAATGGGACATTGTCAAAGTTATTGGAACTAGATCGACGACAAAAAAATTTATAGGACTAAATCTATTTGAGCCAAACTCATTAGACCAATTGTGATTCAAACTCCGGCGTAACGTGATTGACCTTAACAGACAAGTTTTATGAACTGAATCTGATTGAAACTGCAGACGAACCCATACAGACAACAAACTTGTCATACTCCCCGAATAATAAACCAATTCGTCGTTTGTAACAAGAGTTTCGTTCAGTCAAATCTGTAGAATAAGTGCACCCAAAAACCCAAATTCTGAACCAAAACCGATTGGTACATAAACCAATTGCAGAAATATATATACTCAAGTAAAGATAATTAACGAATCATGAATTACAGTAACACCAGAATATGCAATTTGAATATGCAGTTTTACCTAGTTAATTCGGTCTTATGAAGAACAAGAGAGGAAAAAAACAGAGTCCAAGAAACAAAGTGCATTTTGCATGTGATATTTTAGGAAAAAAATAATAATTTATCCAAGATAATTAATCCCTTCATATATACCTAAGAAGAACATGACTTAATAACAAAATTGCAAATTGCAAAGTAAAACGAACCAACAAGACTACTTCGATCTAGTCATTTTAAGGAAACATGATCGAGAGGGACTGTTAATGCCTAATTCACTTAAGTAATGTCACTCGGAATCGGAAACTCAATGAAAGAATATAATACATCTCATCCTAAAAAGTTCTAACATGTGGAGAGGTGTGAAATTAATTCTTTTATTTTATTTCCCCAACACAAAACAAATTTATAAAGCTCATTCCCCTTATCTAGCAATCTGAATTTGATGGAGACACCAAAGTATCAGCACAAATAATTGCGTCGTATGCACAACAACCATATTCCAAAAGAACCGTAGCCGCATTGTGATTGAAGTTGTATCTCATCAACTTTTTATTATCGACGTCCAAGATAAGATCACCATTCGGGAAAAATCCCAAAGGAGACAACACGTCTATGTATTCAACGTTGAATCCCTCAACATTAGCCCACCCCTCTTAAAGTGTGAAAGCGCTAATTCTCAATTTATGCCCCGTTTCATCGTGAGACCGTCTCATGCAAGTGTACCTTGATGTTTAAAGGTTGTATCGAGAATGAATATTTCCCGCAGCATATAAAAAATATGGAAGTTTTGAAAGTCATCTTCGTGGAATTTCTCATGATTGGTTTTGATCATTACATAATAGCTTAAATTGCTATTCCCTTAAGCTATGATTATTTTTGTATTGTTTCTTCAATTTGCACAATGCAAAGCATAGATTTAAATTAAAAACGCCTCATAACTTTCCACCTTTATTGAAATTGTCCAATAAATATTAATTTTCCAAGCACAATCTCATATGTATTCAATTTGATTCAATTTAGTCCCAAATTGTCAAAGATCACTCAAAATCGCCCAAAATGAGACGTCGTTTTGCACACGTGTCTTACATGCACCCCTAATTTAGGTGATTTTGAGCGATCTCCGGCGATTTGAGACTAAATTGGATCAAATTGAATACATATGAGATTAAATTGGAAAAAATGATAATTGTGAGACCATTTTGAGTTTGAATCACAAATGGTCTCATAATTTTAGTCTTAAATAGATTTAGTCCCATATGTTTTTTTATCGTCAATTTTGTCTCAATTAATAACTTTGACAATATCCAATTTTAGTCCCAAATAAATCGAAAAACTCAAAATGACATTGTTTTACCATTTCAATTTGGGGCTTTTCGGCGGATCCTGTGAGTGAACGGTGACGTGTATTTTTAAGTGTGTTTGACTAATTTTTATCGTCAATTCTGTTTTAATTTAAATTTTTTTTAACTAATAGCCCGAAATTCCAGCTGTTAAACAAAAATAAAAATACACGTTCATCGAAAAGCCCCAACATGGATTTTTTTAAAAATGAATTTGTTTTGAGTTTTCCGACCAAAATTTGGACTAAAATGGGACATTGTCAAAGTTATTGGAACTAGATCGACGACAAAAAAATTTATAGGACTAAATCTATTTGAGCCAAACTCATTAGACCAATTGTGATTCAAACTCCGGCGTAACGTGATTGACCTTAACAGACAAGTTTTATGAACTGAATCTGATTGAAACTGCAGACGAACCCATACAGACAACAAACTTGTCATACTCCCCGAATAATAAACCAATTCGTCGTTTGTAACAAGAGTTTCGTTCAGTCAAATCTGTAGAATAAGTGCACCCAAAAACCCAAATTCTGAACCAAAACCGATTGGTACATAAACCAATTGCAGAAATATATATACTCAAGTAAAGATAATTAACGAATCATGAATTACAGTAACACCAGAATATGCAATTTGAATATGCAGTTTTACCTAGTTAATTCGGTCTTATGAAGAACAAGAGAGGAAAAAAACAGAGTCCAAGAAACAAAGTGCATTTTGCATGTGATATTTTAGGAAAAAAATAATAATTTATCCAAGATAATTAATCCCTTCATATATACCTAAGACATGACTTAATAACAAAATTGCAAATTGCAAAGTAAAACGAACCAACAAGACTACTTCGATCTAGTCATTTTAAGGAAACATGATCGAGAGGGACTGTTAATGCCTAATTCACTTAAGTAATGTCACTCGAATCGAAACTCAATGAAAGAATATAATACATCTCATCCTAAAAAGTTCTAACATGTGGAGAGGTGTGAAATTAATTCTTTTATTTTATTTCCCCAACGCAAAACAAATTTATAAAGCTTCATTCCCCTTATCTAGCAATCTGAATTTGATGGAGACACCAAAGTATCAGCACAAATAATTGCGTCGTATGCACAACAACCATATTCCAAAAGAACCGTAGCCGCATTGTGATTGAAGTTGTATCTCATCAACTTTTTATTATCGACGTCCAAGATAAGATCACCGTTAAGGGAAAAATCCCAAAGGAGACAACACGCCTATGTATTCAACGTTGAATCCTCAACATTAGCCCACCCCTCTTAAAGTGTGAAAGCGCTAATTCTCAATTTATGCCCCGTTTCATCGTGAGACCGTCTCATGCAAGTGTACCTTGATGTTTAAAGGTTGTATCGAGAATGAATATTTCCCGCAGCATATAAAAAATATGAAAGTTTTGAAAGTCATCTTCGTGGAATTTCTCATGATTTGTTTTGATAATCACATAATAGCTTAAATTTAAATTCCCTTAAGCTATGATTATTTTTGTATTGTTTCTTCAGTTTGCACAATGCAAAGCATAGATTTAAACCAAAAACGCCCCATAACTTTCCATCTTTATTGAAATTGTCCAATAAATATTAATTTTCCAAGCACAATCTCATATGTATTCAATTTGATTCAATTTAGTCCCAAATTGTCAAAGATCACTCAAAATCGCCCAAAATGAGACGTCGTTTTACGCACGTGTCTTACATGCACCCCTAATTTAGGTGATTTTGAGCGATCTCCGGCGATTTGAGACTAAATTGGATCAAATTGAATACATATGAGATTAAATTGGAAAAAATGATAATTGTGAGACCATTTTGAGTTTGAATCACAAATGGTCTCATAATTTTAGTCTTAAATAGATTTAGTCCCATATGTTTTTTTATCGTCAATTTTGTCTCAATTAATAACTTTGACAATATCCAATTTTAGTCCCAAATAAATCGAAAAACTCAAAATGACATTGTTTTACCATTTCAATTTGGGGCTTTTCGGCGGATCCTGTGAGTGAACGGTGACGTGTATTTTTAAGTGTGTTTGACTAATTTTTATCGTCAATTCTGTTTTAAATTAAATTTTTTTTAACTAATAGCCCGAAATTCCAGCTGTTAAACAAAAATAAAAATACACGTTCATCGAAAAGCCCCAACATGGATTTTTTTAAAAATGAATTTGTTTTGAGTTTTCCGACCAAAATTTGGACTAAAATGGGACATTGTCAAAGTTATTGGAACTAGATCGACGACAAAAAAATTTATAGGACTAAATCTATTTGAGCCAAACTCATTAGACCAATTGTGATTCAAACTCCGGCGTAACGTGATTGACCTTAACAGACAAGTTTTATGAACTGAATCTGATTGAAACTGCAGACGAACCCATACAGACAACAAACTTGTCATACTCCCCGAATAATAAACCAATTCGTCGTTTGTAACAAGAGTTTCGTTCAGTCAAATCTGTAGAATAAGTGCACCCAAAAACCCAAATTCTGAACCAAAACCGATTGGTACATAAACCAATTGCAGAAATATATATACTCAAGTAAAGATAATTAACGAATCATGAATTACAGTAACACCAGAATATGCAATTTGAATATGCAGTTTTACCTAGTTAATTCGGTCTTATGAAGAACAAGAGAGGAAAAAAACAGAGTCCAAGAAACAAAGTGCATTTTGCATGTGATATTTTAGGAAAAAAATAATAATTTATCCAAGATAATTAATCCCTTCATATATACCTAAGACATGACTTAATAACAAAATTGCAAATTGCAAAGTAAAACGAACCAACAAGACTACTTCGATCTAGTCATTTTAAGGAAACATGATCGAGAGGGACTGTTAATGCCTAATTCACTTAAGTAATGTCACTCGGAATCGGAAACTCAATGAAAGAATATAATACATCTCATCCTAAAAAGTTCTAACATGTGGAGAGGTGTGAAATTAATTCTTTTATTTTATTTCCCCAACGCAAAACAAATTTATAAAGCTTCATTCCCCTTATCTAGCAATCTGAATTTGATGGAGACACCAAAGTATCAGCACAAATAATTGCGTCAGATGCACAACAACCATATTCCAAAAGAACCGTGAGTCAAGATTGTGATTGAAGTTGTATCTCATCAACTTTTTATTATCGACGCCCAAGATAAGATCACCATTCGAAAAAATCCCAAAGGAGACAACACGCCTATGTATTCAACGTTGAATCCTCAACATTAGCCCACCCTCTTAAAGTGTGAAAGCGCTAATTCTCAATTTATGCCCCGTTTCATCGTGAGACCGTCTCATGCAAGTGTACCTTGATGTTTAAAGGTTGTATCGAGAATGAATATTTCCCGCAGCATATAAAAAATATGAAAGTTTTGAAAGTCATCTTCGTGGAATTTCTCATGATTGGTTTTGATAATCACATAATAGCTTAAATTTCAATTCCCTTAAGCTATGATTATTTTTGTATTGTTTCTTCAGTTTGCACAATGCAAAGCATAGATTTAAACCAAAAACGCCCCATAACTTTCCATCTTTATTGAAATTGTCCAATAAATATTAATTTTCCAAGCACAATCTCATATGTATTCAATTTGATTCAATTTAGTCCCAAATTGTCAAAGATCACTCAAAATCGCCCAAAATGAGACGTCGTTTTACGCACGTGTCTTACATGCACCCCTAATTTAGGTGATTTTGAGCGATCTCCGGCGATTTGAGACTAAATTGGATCAAATTGAATACATATGAGATTAAATTGGAAAAAATGATAATTGTGAGACCATTTTGAGTTTGAATCACAAATGGTCTCATAATTTTAGTCTTAAATAGATTTAGTCCCATATGTTTTTTTATCGTCAATTTTGTCTCAATTAATAACTTTGACAATATCCAATTTTAGTCCCAAATAAATCGAAAAACTCAAAATGACATTGTTTTACCATTTCAATTTGGGGCTTTTCGGCGGATCCTGTGAGTGAACGGTGACGTGTATTTTTAAGTGTGTTTGACTAATTTTTATCGTCAATTCTGTTTTAAATTAAATTTTTTTTAACTAATAGCCCGAAATTCCAGCTGTTAAACAAAAATAAAAATACACGTTCATCGAAAAGCCCCAACATGGATTTTTTTAAAAATGAATTTGTTTTGAGTTTTCCGACCAAAATTTGGACTAAAATGGGACATTGTCAAAGTTATTGGAACTAGATCGACGACAAAAAAATTTATAGGACTAAATCTATTTGAGCCAAACTCATTAGACCAATTGTGATTCAAACTCCGGCGTAACGTGATTGACCTTAACAGACAAGTTTTATGAACTGAATCTGATTGAAACTGCAGACGAACCCATACAGACAACAAACTTGTCATACTCCCCGAATAATAAACCAATTCGTCGTTTGTAACAAGAGTTTCGTTCAGTCAAATCTGTAGAATAAGTGCACCCAAAAACCCAAATTCTGAACCAAAACCGATTGGTACATAAACCAATTGCAGAAATATATATACTCAAGTAAAGATAATTAACGAATCATGAATTACAGTAACACCAGAATATGCAATTTGAATATGCAGTTTTACCTAGTTAATTCGGTCTTATGAAGAACAAGAGAGGAAAAAAACAGAGTCCACGAAACAAAGTGCATTTTGCATGTGATATTTTAGGAAAAAAATAATAATTTATCCAAGATAATTAATCCCTTCATATATACCTAAGAAGAACATGACTTAATAACAAAATTGCAAATTGCAAAGTAAAACGAACCAACAAGACTACTTCGATCTAGTCATTTTAAGGAAACATGATCGAGAGGGACTGTTAATGCCTAATTCACTTAAGTAATGTCACTCGGAATCGGAAACTCAATGAAAGAATATAATACATCTCATCCTAAAAAGTTCTAACATGTGGAGAGGTGTGAAATTAATTCTTTTATTTTATTTCCCCAACGCAAAACAAATTTATAAAGCTTCATTCCCCTTATCTAGCAATCTGAATTTGATGGAGACACCAAAGTATCAGCACAAATAATTGCGTCGTATGCACAACAACCATATTCCAAAAGAACCGTAGCCGCATTGTGATTGAAGTTGTATCTCATCAACTTTTTATTATCGACGTCCAAGATAAGATCACCATTCGGGAAAAATCCCAAAGGAGACAACACGCCTATGTATTCAACGTTGAATCCCTCAACATTAGCCCACCCTCTTAAAGTGTGAAAGCGCTAATTCTCAATTTATGCCCCGTTTCATCGTGAGAGACCGTCTCATGCAAGTGTACCTTGATGTTTAAAGGTTGTATCGAGAATGAATATTTCCCGCAGCATATAAAAAATATGAAAGTTTTGAAAGTCATCTTCGTGGAATTTCTCATGATTGGTTTTGATAATCACATAATAGCTTAAATTTCAATTCCCTTAAGCTATGATTATTTTTGTATTGTTTCTTCAGTTTGCACAATGCTAAGCATAGATTTAAACCAAAAACGCCCCATAACTTTCCATCTTTATTGAAATTGTCCAATAAATATTAATTTTCCAAGCACAATCTCATATGTATTCAATTTGATTCAATTTAGTCCCAAATTGTCAAAGATCACTCAAAATCGCCCAAAATGAGACGCGTCGTTTTTGCACACGTGTCTTACATGCACCCCTAATTTAGGTGATTTTGAGCGATCTCCGGCGATTGAGACTAAATTGGATCAAATTGAATACATATGAGATTAAATTGGAAAAAATGATAATTGTGAGACCATTTTGAGTTTGAATCACAAATGGTCTCATAATTTTAGTCTTAAATAGATTTAGTCCCATATGTTTTTTTATCGTCAATTTTGTCTCAATTAATAACTTTGACAATATCCAATTTTAGTCCCAAATAAATCGAAAAACTCAAAATGACATTGTTTTACCATTTCAATTTGGGGCTTTTTTTTTATGATCCTGTGAGTGAACGGTGACGTGTATTTTTAAGTGTGTTTGACTAATTTTTATCGTCAATTCTGTTTTTAAATTTAAATTTTTTTTAACTAATAGCCCGAAATTCCAGCTGTTAAACAAAAATAAAAATACACGTTCATCGAAAAGCCCCAACATGGATTTTTTTTTTTAAAATGAATTTGTTTTGAGTTTTCCGACCAAAATTTGGACTAAAATGGGACATTGTCAAAGTTATTGAACTAGATCGACGACAAAAAAAATTTATAGGACTAAATCTATTTGAGCCAAACTCATTAGACCAATTGTGATTCAAACTCCGGTAAATAACGTGATTGACCTTAACAGACAAGTTTTATGAACTGAATCTGATTGAAACTGCAGACGAACCCATACAGACAACAAACTTGTCATACTCCCCGACTAATAAACCAATTCGTCGTTTGTAACAAGAGTTTCGTTCAGTCAAATCTGTAGAATAAGTGCACCCAAAAACCCAAATTCTGAACCAAAACCGATTGGTACATAAACCAATTGCAGAAATATATATACTCAAGTAAAGATAATTAACGAATCATGAATTACAGTAACACCAGAATATGCAATTTGAATATGCAGTTTTACCTAGTTAATTCGGTCTTATGAAGAACAAGAGAGGAAAAAAACAGAGTCCACGAAACAAAGTGCATTTTGCATGTGATATTTTAGGAAAAAAATAATAATTTATCCAAGATAATTAATCCCTTCATATATACCTAAGAAGAACATGACTTAATAACAAAATTGCAAATTGCAAAGTAAAACGAACCAACAAGACTACTTCGATCTAGTCATTTTAAGGAAACATGATCGAGAGGGACTGTTAATGCCTAATTCACTTAAGTAATGTCACTCGGAATCGGAAACTCAATGAAAGAATATAATACATCTCATCCTAAAAAGTTCTAACATGTGGAGAGGTGTTAAATTAATTCTTTTATTTTATTTCCCCAACGCAAAACAAATTTATAAAGCTTCATTCCCCTTATCTAGCAATCTGAATTTGATGGAGACACCAAAGTATCAGCACAAATAATTGCGTCGTATGCACAACAACCATATTCCAAAAGAACCGTAGCCGCATTGTGATTGAAGTTGTATCTCATCAACTTTTTATTATCGACGTCCAAGATAAGATCACCATTCGGGAAAAATCCCAAAGGAGACAACACGTCTATGTATTCAACGTTGAATCCCTCAACATTAGCCCACCCCTCTTAAAGTGTTAAAGCGCTAATTCTCAATTTATGCCCCGTTTTATCGTGAGACCGTCTCATGCAAGTGTACCTCGATGTTTAAAGGTTGTATCGAGAATGAATATTTCCCGCAGCATATAAAAAATATGAAAGTTTTGAAAGTCATCTTCGTGGAATTTCTCATGATTGGTTTTGATAATCACATAATAGCTTAAATTGCAATTCCCTTAAGCTATGATTATTTTTGTATTGTTTCTTCAGTTTGCACAATGCAAAGCATAGATTTAAACCAAAAACGCCCCATAACTTTCCATCTTTATTGAAATTGTCCAATAAATATTAATTTTCCAAGCACAATCTCATATGTATTCAATTTGATTCAATTTAGTCCCAAATTGTCAAAGATCACTCAAAATCGCCCAAAATGAGACGTCGTTTTGCACACGTGTCTTACATGCACCCCTAATTTAGGTGATTTTGAGCGATCTCCGGCGATTTGAGACTAAATTGGATCAAATTGAATACATATGAGATTAAATTGGAAAAAATGATAATTGTGAGACCATTTTGAGTTTGAATCACAAATGGTCTCATAATTTTAGTCTTAAATAGATTTAGTCCCATATGTTTTTTTATCGTCAATTTTGTCTCAATTAATAACTTTGACAATATCCAATTTTAGTCCCAAATAAATCGAAAAACTCAAAATGACATTGTTTTACCATTTCAATTTGGGGCTTTTTCATGGATCCTCATGAGTGAATTAAGGACGTGTATTTTTAAGTGTGTTTGACTAATTTTTATCGTCAATTGCTTTTAATTTTAATTTTTTTTTAACTAATAGCCCGAAATTCCAAATTTAAACAAAAATAAAAAATACACGCTCATCGAAAAAGCCCCAACATGGATTTTTTTTTAAAAATGAATTTGTTTTGAGTTTTCCCACCAAAATTTGGACTAAAATGGGACATTGTCAAAGTTATTGAACTAGATCGACGACAAAAAAATTTATAGGACTAAATCTATTTGAGCCAAACTCATTAGACCAATTGTGATTCAAACTCCGGCGTAACGTGATTGACCTTAACAGACAAGTTTTATGAACTGAATCTGATTGAAACTGCAGACGAACCCATACAGACAACAAACTTGTCATACTCCCCGACTAATAAACCAATTAAATGCTTTGTAACAAGAGTTTCGCTTCAGTCAAATCTGTAGAATAAGTGCACCCAAAAACCCAAATTCTGAACCAAAACCGATTGGTACATAAACCAATTGCAGAAATATATATACTCAAGTAAAGATAATTAACGAATCATGAATTACAGTAACACCAGAATATGCAATTTGAATATGCAGTTTTACCTAGTTAATTCGGTCTTATGAAGAACAAGAGAGGAAAAAAACAGAGTCCACGAAACAAAGTGCATTTTGCATGTGATATTTTAGGAAAAAAATAATAATTTATCCAAGATAATTAATCCCTTCATATATACCTAAGAAGAACATGACTTAATAACAAAATTGCAAATTGCAAAGTAAAACGAACCAACAAGACTACTTCGATCTAGTCATTTTAAGGAAACATGATCGAGAGGGACTGTTAATGCCTAATTCACTTAAGTAATGTCACTCGGAATCGGAAACTCAATGAAAGAATATAATACATCTCATCCTAAAAAGTTCTAACATGTGGAGAGGTGTTAAATTAATTCTTTTATTTTATTTCCCCAACGCAAAACAAATTTATAAAGCTTCATTCCCCTTATCTAGCAATCTGAATTTGATGGAGACACCAAAGTATCAGCACAAATAATTGCGTCGTATGCACAACAACCATATTCCAAAAGAACCGTAGCCGCATTGTGATTGAAGTTGTATCTCATCAACTTTTTATTATCGACGTCCAAGATAAGATCACCATTCGGGAAAAATCCCAAAGGAGACAACACGTCTATGTATTCAACGTTGAATCCCTCAACATTAGCCCACCCCTCTTAAAGTGTTAAAGCGCTAATTCTCAATTTATGCCCCGTTTTATCGTGAGACCGTCTCATGCAAGTGTACCTCGATGTTTAAAGGTTGTATCGAGAATGAATATTTCCCGCAGCATATAAAAAATATGAAAGTTTTGAAAGTCATCTTCGTGGAATTTCTCATGATTGGTTTTGATAATCACATAATAGCTTAAATTGCAATTCCCTTAAGCTATGATTATTTTTGTATTGTTTCTTCAGTTTGCACAATGCTAAGCATAGATTTAAACCAAAAACGCCCCATAACTTTCCATCTTTATTGAAATTGTCCAATAAATATTAATTTTCCAAGCACAATCTCATATGTATTCAATTTGATTCAATTTAGTCCCAAATTGTCAAAGATCACTCAAAATCGCCCAAAATGAGACGTCGTTTTGCACACGTGTCTTACATGCACCCCTAATTTAGGTGATTTTGAGCGATCTCCGGCGATTTGAGACTAAATTGGATCAAATTGAATACATATGAGATTAAATTGGAAAAAATGATAATTGTGAGACCATTTTGAGTTTGAATCACAAATGGTCTCATAATTTTAGTCTTAAATAGATTTAGTCCCATATGTTTTTTTATCGTCAATTTTGTCTCAATTAATAACTTTGACAATATCCTTATATCTTTTTTAACACGAGATCGCCTTTACGGAACTGACAAACTCGGACTTTTGAATTGTAATACCTCTCCGACCTCTGCTTATAGATCTCGTTGCGAATATTTGAGCTTATGCGCCTTTCCTTGAGGAGATCGAGGCTGAACTCCTGAGCTTGATCATTGGTCTCGTCGATGGCTCGAGATGTCCGGTATGTCGGGTAATGCACCTCTGCCGGGATGACCGCTTCCGACCCAAAGGCGAGAGAAAAAGGTATTTCTCCCGTTGTGTTTCGGCAGGCGGTCCAATATGACCAGAGTATTTCGGGGAGTTTGCTCGCCCTGATGCCTTTGGCACCTTCTATCCTGGTCTTTAGTGTACGCTTGATAATCTTGTTGACCGCCTCGACCTGACCGTTTGACTGGGGGTGATATGGGGTGGAAAAAAGCTTGGTTATTTTTCACTTTTCGAAAAATGCCCCGATCTCTGATCCGTTGAACTGCGGTTCGTTGTCCGACACGATCGCTTGAGGTAGGCCGAACCTGCATACAATGATTTTCCAGATGAATCGGATGATCGCCGATTGATCCGTGCTTCAGAGAGCCTCTGCTTCTGCCCACTAGGTGAAGTAATCGACTGTGACCACCACAAATTTGACCGTTCCAGGTGCGGTGGGTAGTGGTCCGATGAGATCGATGCCCCATTTGGCAAAAGGCCAAGGACTATAGATCGAAGCGAGCTCCTCAAGGGCGACATTGATGTTGGGGGCAAAAACCTGACATCGCTTACAAGCCTTGGTGACGTCAAGCGCGTCCTGCCTTAGTGTTATACAGAAATAGCCCTGTCGTAGAGCCTTGTGGGCGAGAGAGTGCCCCCCAGCGTGATTTCCACATGCCCCTTCATGTATCTCCTTCAGGATCTCCTTTCCAACCTCGGGGGTCACGCACTTTAGTAAAGGGAGGGCAAAACCTCACTTGTATAGTTGGTCGTCGATGATCGTGTATCGACCTGCCCTTAGTTGGAGCCGTCGTGCCTCGACTTTGTCAGCCGGGAGTTTGCCTTCTTTGATATACTTGATGATCGGACTCATCCAGGTAACTTCCTCAGTCGTTAGGTGCACGACCGAAGTTGGGCTTCCTGAGGGGGAAGCGAGCTTGATGATCGTTATATTGGACATGACGGCTTCTCCTTCAGATGTCACCAACCGAGCAAGGGCATCTTCTTAGGTGTTCTCCTTTCTGGGGATCTGGGATATCTCCACCTGTTCGAACTTCTCGATTAGGTTCCGGGCTATCTTGTGATAGGCGACCATCTGCTCGCTCCTTGCTTCGTATTCGCCCGTCATTTGGAAAGCTACCAGTTGAGAATCGCAGAAAACCTTGACGCGCTGAACTCCTATGGCCATCGCCATCGCCATCTCCAGACCGTTGACCAAGGCTTCATACTCGGCCTCTTTGTTTGTTGCTTGGAAACCGAAATGGATTGCCGTGTGAAAGACCTTCCTTCCAGGCTAATTAACACTACGCTTGCCCCAGCTCGCTCGCTGGTCGATGACCCGTCAATGTATAGTTCCCATGGTTGCCCCACCGCCCTCTCTAGCTCAGGTGGGAAAGTTAACTCCACGAGAAAGTCTGCCAACGCTTGTGCCTTTATTGCCGTCCGGGGTGCATACGTTATGCCAAACTGTCCGATCTCTACCGACCACTTGAGGCATCTTTCCGCGGTATCTAGTCGATGGAGTATTCGTCGTAATGGTAGTGATGTCAGGACTTCGACATGGTGGTCGAAGAAGTAAGGTCGGAGCTTACAGACGCTCATTACGAGTGCGTAGGCGAATTTTTCCAGAGGGGGGTATCTTAGCTCCGCGTCGCTCAAGGTCTGGCTTACGAAGTAGATCGGCAGGTGATCCTGCCCCTCAGCCCGGACCAATACTGCATTCAAAGCAGTTTCAGAGGCTGCCAAGTAAAGATAATGCTTCTCCCCCGGAATGGGCTTTGCGAGTATTTGTGTGTTCGAGAGATAATCCTTCATGTTTTTGAACGCGAGCTGGCTTTGAGCCGTCCATTTGAATTTCCCCTTTCTGATCGTGTCGAAAAAAGGCTTGCATTTGTCGCCCATCCGCGAGATAAACCGGTTTAAGGCGGCCAATCATCCCGTCAACCTCTGACTTCTTTAATGTTCTGCGGTGCCCTCATGTCGAGCATGACCTTAATCTTGGTCGGATTGGCCTCAATCCCGCTTTGGCTCACCATATATTAAGGATAATTAATATGTAATTAATAGATTAGATCTTGGTCATTATTGGTCATTAATATGTAATTAATAGATTAGATCTTGGTCATTATTGGTCATTAATTCTTGGTCATTATTGTTGTAATTGTATCCTTATTTATAGTGGAATTCTTCCAATCACCTAATCAACGATGATATTCTAATTATCATCACACGCTCGTTTGACCTTTCCTTATTCGGATATCCTGTTTTAGCGGCACTTAGAGGGCCTGAGAGCAGGCTCCTCAAAGGGAAAGTCTTCTCTGTACTAGCTTGTATCTCGGGGTTCAGTCATGCTGGCGCCGCCATTGGGGAATTGCGCTTTCCAGAGGTCGTGTCCCCGGGATCTCGCTAGGTCGCGACCATGCGGCCCATAACTGATGTGGCCCTACCTTATCTCGACATGGCGGGTTTGGTCTCTGTCGTGACGAGGTCATTGAGGGTCCTAATTGATAGCTCGCTCGACATAAAATAGAGAAATAACCCTAAGTGTTGACTCCGCGTCTACCCTAATTATCCCATCACAACAATGACTACTCGGATTCGGCTTCGGTAAGCTCTGGAGTGATGAAGGCTAACAAAGTAGGAACTAGAAATCAATTGGAGCAAATCTTTCGAAACTCTTTTTAACTTTTGTAGATTTTTGGAGGGAAGATACGACAGGATTTCTAGTTCAGTTTCTGAGACTCTTTCTTCATGTCCTTTCTCCATTGCCAACCCTCTCTCTTGTAGATGTATATTATAAATACAAAAGCAGAGCACGGAATTCCTCAAAACAATTTGAAACTAAATTACCTTTGAAGATCGCGTGTATTTCCCTCAAATCGTGTGTGTGTGTTTTTTTTTTCCGAAAAACTACGAGGTTTAGGGTTTACTCCTAATAACTTAATTAGGAGCATACTTGGGCCTCGACATAATTGAAAAAATCTGAAATCTTCTCTAGCCGACTTAATTAAACATACACGGCCAATTTTGGGCTCACTCGCACCACATTGTGACTTAATCTTTGGTGCTCATATACCTTTTTTTTTTTAACCCACGGAAAGTATGTGAACAAGTTTCACACAAAAAAGAGTGATGCTTGTGTGCATCAATTGCACAAGGTGCAGTTGGATTGAATTTTAATTTAGATGGACCATTAACTCTAAATTCTAAACCATATACCCTAAATCTAAACCATGAACCCTAATTCCTAAACCATTCGGATTGGATGAACCATGAACCACGAGTCGGGTTTAAAAAAACATGAAACATTCGGATCGGGTGAACCATGAACAAGTCGGGCCGAGTTCGGGTCGGGTTGAGTCTAGGTCGGGTAAAAAACTGAAGAAAAAAGCAGCTAAAAAAATAAAAATCCAATTGCACCAATTCTAAATTGGTGCAAATGATGCACAGGAGAATTTGGCCACAAAAAATTATGAAACTGGTTAAGGAGTATGATTTTTTTTAATCAAAAGTTAAGGAGTACGATTTATATTATCAAAGAGTATTAATCGTGATAACTGAAGCCAGGGATGGATCCAAAAAAATTTCACAGTGGAGTACACAAAAAAATAATGCACATATAAAATAAAGAGTAGATTTCCTTGTTCACCGTGAAACAAATTTTATATTTACAGATCTGACCCTTCATTATCACGATTAATATCATTTTGTAATGTAAGTCAAACTCTTCAGTTTTCACTACTAATGCGTATGTTGTATTATAAGTCATATCCTTTAGTATAACGAGTAATACCCTTTTTATAATAATAAATCATATCCTTCAGTTACACGATTAATGCTATTTAATAAGTCATACTCCTTAACTAATTTTACGGATCTCTTATATAAAACTTGTACACCCTATACTTTGTCTAAAATAAAATACATTAAAAAATAAAATTGTACAAAATGGGTTTGCGGGGATTTGAACAATCAATCTGCAAATCAAATAAAGGAAATGAGAAACAGGACTAGCTTATATACTTGACACAAAATAAATTATATTAATTTATGAATATATATATATATATATTTATATTAATAATATAATAGTAGTAAAAAAAATAAAAATATTATAGGGGGCTTCGTACCTACCGTAGTCACATGGATATTCCATAAGAGTGATAGAAGCTGTATTTGATCAATTTCCAGGATAAGATCACGATTGGGAAAAAATCCCAAAGGAGACAACACTGTGGAGTTAATGTTGAATCCCGGTGTGAGAATAGGTATGAGATCACCGTTGATTGGTGATTAGAGAATTCCACTAACATATACAAGGGGATTACAACAAGATCTCCATAATTATAGGAAATCAATCAAAAGAATAAATACAAGTGTATCCTAAATACAAAGAATATTGACCTATTCAATACTTCCCTTAATAACCCCGTCCAAGCATTGCGTGGAAGAAGACAAACGCAAAAGCTTGGAGCGTAAAAACTCAAAGGCTGGTCGTGAAGACTCTTGGTGAATATGTCCGCTAATTGAAGATTAGTAGGGACAAACTGAGTGTGCAACCTTCCGGATGAGACAAGTTCACTAACAAAGTGGCAATCTATGTCAATGTGCTTTGCCCGTTTATGGGCGATAGGATTTTGACTGAGAAATATAGCGCTCTTGTTGTCACATAAAAGCACTTTGACTGTCCGAGGAAGTTGTCTAAGCTCTTGAAGCAAGTTGCATAACCAAACGACTTCAAGCGGAATTGGCTAGGGCCCCAGACTTGATTCGCAAATTCGAGCAGGCAATGATGGGTTGTTTCTTTGCACTCCAAGAAACAAGATTACCACCTAAGAAGATGGAATAGCCATAAGTGGAACGGCGTGTTTCAACACATCGAGCCCAATCTGCATCAGAATATCCCACAATAGACTTTTCTGGGCGATGAGTAAAGGACAAACCACAAAGAATGGTGCCTTTCACATAACGGAGAATCCTTTTGACGGCAAAAGAAGTGATCATCGAAGAGGAGAGTGGAGAAATTGACTAACGGAGTTGACAGCGATAAGAAAGATCCGCCTAGTGATAGTCAAATATTGTAAGGCCCCCACTAAAGATCGATAAAGTGTTGGATCTCGAAACTGAGCACCTGTACTAACCAAAGATTCTCCAGCAATCAAAGGAGTGGCAATTGGTTTACAGTCCAACATGTCCGCACGCTTTATAATATCATGGGCATACTTGGCTTGCCCCACAAACAAGCCATCAGATGTGTAAGAAATCTCAAGCCCCAAGAAATAATTTAATTTCCCGAGATCTTTGATGGCGAATTCGGAGTGAGTACGAGCAATGAAGCGGCGGAGCATATCCTGATCATTTCCTGTAATAATAATGTCATCAACATAAAGAAGGAGATATATAACTGACGAACCTTTTAGAAGTTAAAAAAGTGAGGAGTCAGATTGAGTCCGACGGAAGCCCAAAGACAACAGATCTTAGAAATAAGCGTTGAAACCAAAGCTAAAGGAGCTTGACGAAGACCGTGAGAGAGCCTTCTTCAACCGACACACATGATCGATATCTAGGATCAACGAAGCCTGGAGGTTGGGACATGAACACAGGCTTTGTAAGCACACCATTCAGAAATGCATTTTTCACATCCAACTGATGAAGAGGCCAGTTGTGATGAACAGATAATGCCAGAATAATCCGAACTGTTGCAGCCTTGACAACTGGAACCTGAGTAAACCCCTGAGCTACAAGACGAGCTTTGTGTCTCTCGATTGAACCATCCGAAAAAACTTGGTTGAAACACCCATTTAGACCCGACAATGTTGGCATTAAAGTGACGCGCACTAAATCCCAAGTGTGATTTTCATTAAGTGCATCAATTTCTTCTTGCATGGCAATCGCCCAATTGTTGGGGAATGAGTTGCACGATCTATAAACAATTTATTTCAAAGAAATAAGTCTCGAAATTCAGTTTATTATACAAAGTAAAAAGAATATTTTTCAAAGATAATCCCAACACCAATGAGGAGATTTAGAGGCAGATTTAAAAACCCTTAGGCTCGTAAGAGGCAACGAGAGCCGAAAAGAAGAGTAGTGATGCAATATCAACAGGATACCTTGGTTTAAAAATTCCCGCCCTAGCTCGAGTGATCATGGGGTGGACGGGCCGGATAGGGGGTGCCACGGGTTGTTGGTCACCTGTCGTTGGCTGGGTTATATGGATCGGGTTGCACGAGGCCATGGATCACCTGCAATGGCTGGACTGTGCCGTCGAGCGGCTGATAGGCGTATTTTGTGCGTAAGGTTAGCGGGTCCGCGTCAAGACAGAGGCGATATGGACTCGACGGCCGATGCAAGTGAGGTGACGAGTCACTAGCAACGAGACAAATGATGAACTCATATCAATGAAAACTCAAATGCTTAGCTCTTTTTGGACTGTAGGGTATGGCCCGGTGGCAGGAAACACTGCTTCGTCAAACCGAGCATGTCGAGTAATGAATACCTTTGAAACAGATCGAAACACCGAAACCTTTGTGTGCACTACAAGATCCCAAAAAGATGCACGGACACTCACGAGGAGATGGTTTATTTTTACGCATAATTCAAGATAAGGAAAAAACCTCGCAACGAAATGGTTTGAATATATGGTATAATTTATGCACAATTAAAGAGTAATTCATAAGGCGATTTATTTTCCAAGACGGAAGAAGGGAGCCGACACTAATTAAATCAACCAGAGTAGCAAATGCATCAAACCATAAAGAGGCTGGAGCAAAAGCATGAAACAACATAGAAAGACCTGTTTCAGAAATATGTCTATGCTTGCATTCTGCTCGTCCATTCTGTTGTGGTGTGTATGGGCAAGAAATACGATGATGAATGCCATGCTGATGTATAAAGTCACTAACACATTTCACATTTGTTCAGAAATTCGGTACCCCCATCTGATTGAAAAACCTTCATAGTTGTTGAGAATTGATTGCAAGCAAAAGCATGAAAACGCATGAAAACATCACAAAACTCAGATTTCGTACGCATAGGATACAACCATGAAAAACGTGAAAAATCATCAACAAACACAGCATAATATCGATAACCAGCAGAAGAAGTAACCGGGGCTGGTCCCCACAAATCACAATGCACCATATCAAGAACATTAGAAGCCCGTTTATCATTTAACGAAAAAGGTAATTTCTTGCTTTTGACCAACTGGCAAGGCGAACAAACATCAGGATTTGGTAATAAGGATGTAACAGATAAGTGTCCTAACTTATTAAGCAATGAAATGACAGAAAAAGAAACATGTCCTAGGCGTAAGTGCCATAATTCAAAACTAGCTCGTAAATCTTTGGAATGTAAAGCAGCAACCAAAGCCGAGCAACCCTTCTCCAGAATGTAAAGCCCCTTCTCACACCTGCCCTGAGCCAGTATTGCCTTTGTCACCCGATTCTGAATGGCAAAGTATTTGTCAGAAAACACAACATCAACATTATAATCCGATGTCAGCTTGCTAATAGATAAGAGGTTCTTAGTAATGTGAGGCACCACCAACACATCTAACAAATTAACATCAGGAGTAATACGAGCAGAACCAATATGAGATATAGAAAGAGCATTGCCATTACCAACAATGACCGAACCATTACCAGAATACGGTTCAAAAGAATCCAGTTCAGACGGTTGAGAAGTCATGTGAGCAGATGCTCCAGGTCCACATACCAATCCGGGGCAGAGTTAGTGTCCGAGATGTTGCAAGCAGCACGAAAAGCCTGAGCAAGATTAGCCGAGGGAGATGGAGCGCGAGAGGAAGACCCACCCACACGGCTTTGCAGATGCAAGTATTGGGGACACTTATCAGCATAGTGCTCCCCCCGACAAAGCTGGCAACGCGGGATGTAGGTTCTTTGACCTCCACGGCCTCCACCATTCTGATTTCGGGATTGCCCATTTCTGCCCCCCGATTGTTGCCTGTTGTTGGCGAAATTACTTGCACCTCTATCATTCGAGTTTGAGGCAACAAAAGCCGCTGGAGCAGGAGGTGACCCTTCCATGGCTTTATTCATAAGATCAAATTGAATGGCTTGATGCAGGAGATCACGGAACGGAGGGACAGGTGTCATAGCCATCCCGGTGTCGGCAAAATTCGCAAACATAGATCCGAGTCCATGAAGAAACCAATGGCTTTTATCACCCTCGTCAACCTGGCTTCCCTATAGCGTATAATTGATCGCACAAAAGATTTAAAGGCTTTACCATAATCAAGAATGAAAAGGGACGCACGGCGTAGAGACAACAATTCTTCCCGGTTGATTCGCTACAGTAGAGACGCCGTTGGCGTAGACAGATTCCAAATGAAGCATGCCGACGAGAGGACTTGCAATCCAAGACCTCCGCTATAGCCTCCGGGTTCCAGTTGCGAACAAAACTCCCAAGAGCTTCCGATCGCGAAGAAACCATGCAAAGGTAAGCGGGATTGGGGGCCTCGACACGGCGTGTCGGTAAGAGTGGGCGACGGCGCTGGAGATGCGCCGGTGATGATGTCAAGCATCTCATAAGTAGCGGCCATTGAGAGAAATTGACATTTCCACATCAGATATGTGGGCGAAGATAGCTTAATCGGAACAAGGTGAATCATAGCAGTGGTTTGAGAGGAGAGAGAGTAGCAATGGAGGAGATTCGGCTGGGGAGTAGTTCGGATCGACTTCTGAAGGAGTTTGCAAGGGGACCCGCTTCACCGGAGAAGAAGAAGAAGACGGCTGATGCCGTGAGAAAAGAAATTAGGGTTTTAGAGTGTGAGGCTTTGATACCATGTGAGAATAGGTATGAGATCACCGTTGATTGGTGATTAGAGATTCCACTAACATATACAAGGGGATTACAACAAGATCTCCATAATTATAGGAAATCAATCAAAAGAATAAATACAAGTGTATCCTAAATACAAAGAATATTTACCTATTCAATACTTCCCTTAATACCCGGAATATTAGCCCATTTAATTTGATCCACGATTCTTTCGTTATCCATACCTCAAACACGCCATCTACCATGTGCACGACAATAGCGAGCAATCATCCATCTTTTTCTTTCTTTTTTATCAGGCAAAGGGTGACTCGAACTCATGACCTCACGGTATAGGTAGTGATGCTCTAACCATCAGTCTAAAATCACTCTATGCAAAAAAGGAGATCTCCTGTGTTTCAAGATTGTCTCGAGACCATGACGGCTTCGTATACCAAAGGGCGGGCCAATGCACGCCTTCGTCCACGAGGGTCTTGGCCATCTTGTAGATCAAACAAAAACAATTTGTAC
This sequence comes from Stenogyne calaminthoides, assembly GCA_037126765.1. NCBI lineage: Eukaryota > Viridiplantae > Streptophyta > Magnoliopsida > Lamiales > Lamiaceae > Stenogyne > Stenogyne calaminthoides. Next base: position 4,817,792 of record JBBCBC010000026.1, on the reverse strand, counting down.
ATCCATCTTGTAGATCAAGGAAACTCTGAATTCTTTACACTCCCGGAGACAACATTGCTCCCTTAACCAAAATGTATTCTCCATCTACACCCGTGGCCGTGGATGGATTAAATAGTACACCATGTCCTACCATTTTGTCGAAGCTACGATCGAACTAACATATTAGACCATCTACGGGATTTTTAGGAAACTAACTTTAGAGGTGTGACAATTTACATACACATTTGTTTCGAGCTATCGAATTTAGGACACTAAATATTAAGTATGGCCAGTTTTGGCCCGAATCATCCAATTCGGCTGAAAATCATGTTAATTAAAGTAACGATCAAAATTTAAGGTACTTTGTGAATAAGATTAGAACCAAGAATTAAGAACAATTATTAACGTAGTGTAACATGATTGACCTTAACATGCAAGTTTTGTGAACTGAGGCTGATTGAAACTGCTGATGAACCCCAAACACAAAATATCAAACTTGTCATATTCCCCAAATAATAAACCAATTTGTCTCAGAACAAGAATTTCATTCGGCCAATTTCAGAGAAAATATGCACCCAAAAACCCAAATCCAGAACCAAAACCGGTTGGTACATGAACCAATTGCAGAAATATAGGGAAAATGATTTTTTTTCATCCTATAACTTTGGCACATTTTGATTCTGGTTCTGTTAACTTTTAAATTTTGATTTCCGTCCTATAACTTACACTTTTTCGACTTTTTGATTTTATTGACTTTTAAATTTTGATTTTCTTCGTATAACTTACATGAATTAAAACCAAAAATTGGTAAAAAGTATGTAAGTTACAGGACGAAAGTTAACATTTAAAAGTCAAAATGACCAAAAAGTCGAAGTGTGTAAATTGCAGGACGAAAATTAAAATATTAAAATCAATCGGACCAAAATAAAAAAAGTGGCATTCCCAGAAATATACTCAATTAAAGATAATTAACGAATCATGAATTACAATAATACCAGAATATGCAATTTTAACCCCTTAATTCGGGCTTAAGAAGAACATGAAACAAAAGAGGGGAAAAAACCATGTCCAAGAAACAAACTGTATTTTGCATGTGATGTTTTACAAGAAAAGAAATTCAATAAGATAGTCCCTTCATATATACCTAAGAAAAACACTTAATAAAATAATTGCAAAGTAAAACGTGATCGAGGGACTGTTAATTCCTAATTATATAATGCCTAATATATTCCACCTCATCTAAAAGTTTGAACCTATAGTATTTTATATTATTTCCCTAACACACAAGAAATTTATAATGCTTCATTCCCCTTATCTAGCAATTTGAATTTGATGGAGACATCAAAGTATCAGCACACATAACTACATCGTATGCACAACAACCATTTTCCAAAAGAACCGTAGCCGCATTGTGATTGAAGCTGTATCTCATCAACTTCTTATTATCGACGTCCAAGATAAGATCACCATTTGGGAAAAATCCCAAAGGAGACAGCTCGTCTATGTATTCAACGTTGAATCCCTCAACATTAGCCCATTTGGTCCACGATTCCTTCATTATCCAAACCTCAAACGCACTCGTATTCTTCAGGATTCCCAGCAAGCATCCATCTACATTAACTCCCAGTCTAAAATAACACTGAGCAGGCGGTAACATCTCCCAGTGTTTATTCTCGTAGATGTCGTATGCCAAAATCGTTAAATGCAACCCCTCATTGACATTCCGTCGGACAGGCCAGTGTACGGCTCCATTCACGAGGGTCCCTCTCTGATGAATACTGAAACATCTTTGGCCCGGAACGCATACATCAACGATTGAGTGTGTGTACTTTGCGCTGGAGCTTGTGAGCTTATAAATTCTGAATTCATAAAGTGCACCCGGAGAAAATACTAATGTAACCAAAATATGTTCTCCATCTACACTCTTACCGAACCAATGGCAAAGAACATACATGTCAGGATATTCTTGGAGGGGCCAAAGTTGTAAACACTTTCCTGTGGACGGATTAAATAGAACGCCGTGTCCAAACATCCAGTTAAACATACATACTAGACCATCCACAGAGCCCGTTATATAAATTTTTGAACCCGAATGTATTGCACTAGAAAATTGTTCTGGGTAAGGGATTTGCATCATGTCTTGATCGTCATAGTTGTTGTACTCTGCGACTGCAGAAGAAAGTGCTATGATTACTCGAATTCGGCTTCGATAAATTCTGGAGTGATGAAGGCTAACAAATTAGGGACTAGAAATCAATTGGAGCCAATTTTTGCAAACTGCTTTTAAAATTTGTAGATTTCTGGCGGGAAGATACGACAGGATTTCTAGTTCATATACATCGGCAGGAATTTCCCTGTCTTGTTTTTTTTTAACAACAACTTTGAGACTCTTTTCTACATCTCCTTCCTCCATTGCCAATTTGCCAATTCTCTTCCTTATAGATGTATATATATTATTATTATAAATAAAAAATTAAGGTAATGGTAAAACAAATAAGCAAATTAACTCATTCGAGAATATATATCATGCAGTAGTTGGAAATCAGCACAAATATTTAAGAATACAAAAACAGAGCACGGAATTCCTCAAATTAAATTGAAACTTACCTTTGATTATAATAATTTGAAATTGACGTTCCTCGAAGATCGCGTCTATTTCCCTCAAATTGTGTCTTTTTTTTTCCCCAAAAACTATGACTATGAGGTTTAGGGTTTACTCCTAATAACTTAATTAGGACATCATTGAAAAAGTCTGAGATCTTCTGTAGCTGACTTAAACATACACGGCCATTTTTGGGCTCACTCGCACCATATTGTGACTTGGGGCCCGTCAGGCGGCCAGTGTACTGCTTCATCCACGAGGGTCCTATGTCGGGACAACAGAAACAGTTTGTATATCCCACTTGTAGATCAAGACAGTTTGAGTGGATGCATTTTAATTTGGAGCTTGTGACCTTCTTTTTACGTGCCTGGAGACAATATTGCCCAATAACTAAAATGTATTCTCCATCTACACTCTTACCGAACCAAGAACAAACAATCAAGTAATTTTAGATATAATGAGAAGATTTTTGTCACTATATTATGTTATTTAGTGATGGGAGATTTGAATTATTTTTAGAAGATTTTTTGTCACTATATTATGTCATTTAGTGACGGGATATTTTAATTATTTTTAGATATAGTGAGAAGATTTTTTGTCACTATATTATGTCATTTAGCGACGGGAAATTTGAATTATAATAAGGGAAAAATTGGTAATTAAATATTTTTTATAGTGAGACTCAAAATGATGAATTAATGACGTGATTTTTCTGTTTTCATCACTAAAGTTCGTGATGGTAAACTTACTCTCACTAAATAATTATTAGTGACGGGACCCTATTCTGTCACTATTAATATTTAACTAGAGAAGTAATAATTTGAGGTCTTTTTTAGTGATGGTAAACTTTCTCTCACTAAAAACTTATTAGTGACCTGACCCTATTCTGTGACTATTGACATTTAACTGGAGAAACAATAATTAGAGGTCATGACGGGTCACTAAAACATACTAGCTAGTGAAGGTATGTTGACTTTTAACCACGTGTTCTACTCTCACTAAAAGTAGGTTTTTTTTTTTTTTTTTTTTGTAGTGAAAGTGAGGGGTGAAAATAATTTTATGCACATCCACCGACGGTTAGTCACTAGACCCTATTCTATCACTATTGACATTTAATTGGAGAAGCAATAATTAGAGGTCATGACGGGTCACTAAAACATACTAGCTAGTGATGGTATGTTAACTTTTAACCACGCTTTCTACTCTCACTAAAAGTAGGTTTTTTTTTTAGTGAAAGTGGGGGTGAAAATAATTTTATGCACCCCTACCGACGGGTTTCGAAGATAAAAATCCTTTATTGGCCCACAAACTGACTTGGGGAAATCCATGAACTCAATTTGATTATTCTTTGTTATTCTTAGATCTTGTTCTTGAGATTAAGAAAAAGAAATATTGTTCTAATTTCTATGTATACTAAACGATTCCAATTTCATATACATAATTGTATTAATTTATTTTTTCATTTTTTGTCAGATAAATCAAAAATTCCAAAGTATATCTTCCCACGGGTCAAAGCTAAAAAGATCCTTCCAATATTTTTCTATTTGAGTCTTATATATCTCTTAGAAAGAAAGAGACTTTTCTCCCCCTTTCCCTCTTTTTTTCGTTAAATTCAATTTAAAAAAATAGAAGACTTGAAATGAAAGTTTCTTTCTCATATCCATTACACTGTCGTAACAAAAAAATATCGGATGCGGCAATATAGTTTGATACTTGAAGTCGTGATCTGATAGCTATACATCTAAATAGACTTAGATAGATAGAAATTCATCTTGATCGAGAATCAAAGAACAATTGTGGAAATGGTGACTTGAAAGATAGGAACAATTTGCCCTATATTTATCTATAGTAATTTCTGGATTGATACGTGAAAAATGAGACCAAACACATAGTGTCCAAGTCACATAATCCTTACTCAGTATCTTAAGAAAAGAAAGAAAAAAAAACGTGTGCATAAATTTGTAGAATTTTTTTTTTTTGGAGCATTTAAGGTTTTAAAACTATTAACTTTCTAGCAAATGACATAAGTTGTCCTATTTATACCGACTCATTTTCTCGACGAACGGTGTAGATTTTTTTGATCTAATGTTCAAGAGAAGTTTTATAGAACCCTTATAATTTCTGTATATATTCCAACACTTTCAGAAATTATTCAGAATATTCTAAAGTTACTATTTAAGAGAGCTCTACATACATACACGGTCCCGGTGACATAAACAATCATTTTTTCAAATATATTATGAAAGTCAATTATAATCATTAAATATAAGTACTCAAAATTATATACGAGACATTTTAGATAATCGTTGAAATTATACATAATTTTGTTATTTAATTATTGAAATTATATATAATCTCTTTTAGATAATCGTTGAATTATATATTGTATATTTTTGTCTCTGTACCTCTATTTAGAATTTGGGCCATAATTGTAAGGTACAAAGTGTTTTTTGTTGGAAGTCTAAGGTACAAATTTTTTTTGTACTTTACACATACATAATCGAATACACATTATGTGCAAGTGCATATATAATAGAAAAAAAAATATTGTACGTTAAAGTAGCTTGGAAATTTTTTTATCTTAAAGTAATTTTTTCTTAAATTTATATGTTCATTTATGAATGTGTATTATGTTGAAAAAGTGTAATTCTCATTCAAATGATAAAAGTGCAGCTATGTTACTATATATACAAGTGAAGTGATCTCATGGATTAGATGCAACTTCCTATCTAACAGCCTAACAAACCGGCTAATGATTCTAACTTAATTTACAAATTTCAACCGATAAGTATGCAAACTGATACTGTTCTGTATTGCACCTAATACTATACTATAGTAGAACTAATACTGAAACAGATAGACAACTACTACTTTAACATGCTCCCGAAGAAAGTGGACTATCTCAGATTGGTAACACATAAGCTAGAGCAGAGGCGCTCAAAACGGGCAGGTGTGACCGGTTTTGTAAGTAAATCCTCGGGTTGATTTTCAGTGGGAACATATCGAATGTCAAGTTGCCTAGATTGAACCTTCTCACACAAGAAGTGAACATCCACTTCAATATGTTTGGTTCTAGAGTGAAATGTAGGAGAGAATGCAAGAGTTATAGCCCCTTGATTGTCACACCACAGCAGAGCAGGTTGAGAGAGCGGAAGCTTGAGTTCAGCAAACAACATGGAGATCCATAAAAGATCAGTTGAAGTCAATGCAAGGGACATGAACTCTGCTTCAGTGCTGCTTCGAGCTACAACATTTTGCTTCTTAGAACAATAAGAAATGAGATTATCCCCAAGTTTGATACAAAATCCACTTGTGATGCGCCTATCATCCAAGTTAGCTGCATAATCCGCATCTGCAAATCCTTGAAGCCTGAAATCAGAAACTGAAACAAATGATAAACCATGAGTTAGAGTACCTTTGATGTATCTCAGTACCCATTTACATGCCTTCCAATGGTTTTGAGTGAGACTTTGCAAGAATTGTGATAGTTTGTTTACTAAGAAAGAGATATCTGGTCTGGTGAGAGTGAGGTACTGAAGTGTACCAATGACACTTCTGTAGACGTGGGACAGGACTTAGAGTTGAGAAGATTTGTCTTGATGAGCATATCAGTGGCATACTTAGTTTGAGATAATTGGATGGAATGTGGAGTAACATGAGCTTCCAAGCCCTGAAAGTAGTTTATTTGGCCAAGGCGTTTGAGAGAGAACTTGAGATGCAGATCAGTGATGAGTGATTGCATCATAAGAGGATCATCCCCAGTGATCAATATGTCATCCACATACACTAGCACCAACAACATTTTGCCTTGTACTGTGATGAAAAAGGCAATGATCTCCAGACGAATGCAGAAAACCTTTGCTGAGAAGAAAACTTGCATACATGATTAAGATGTGCAGAACTAACAAAGCCCTCAGGCTGCTCCAAATAAACAGTTTCCCCCAGTTCTCCATTCAAGAATGCATTATTAATATCCACTTGCTGCATAGACTAGTCCTTTGTGATGGTCAAGCTAAACAAAATCCTGAGAGTAACAGGCTTGATTACTGGCCTAAATGTGTGGAAGTAATCAACACCAGCCTATTGTTGAAAACCTCTAGCTACAAGTCTGGCCTTGTATCTTTCTACAGACCCATCCTTGTTGTATTTGACTCTGAACAACCACTTTGATGTAATTGGATGAATATCAGATTACTTTGGAACAAGTGTCCATGTATTGTTCTTGATCAGTGCAGCATACTCAAGTTGCATAGCAGCTTTCCATTCAGGATGAATGGTGGCCTCAGAAACAGAATGTGGTTATGGAATGGGAGTATGAGAGGAGTTAATGAGAAGTGCTTTTGGCTTAGTGGTCAGGATCTTGAGGGCCGACCTTGATCTCAAGGAGAATGCCCTCCAAGAAAGAGATGAGACTCTCCGGCTCGTGAGGGAAGAGCTCAAAGAAAAAGATGCCGAGCTCGTGGCCCTGAAAGAGGAGAATGCGACCCTTGAGGGCCTGGGCAATTTTGCCTCGGTGGAGGCCATGGCGAGGTGCGTTTGCCTTGCCCGCTCTTTCCCCGAGGCGGCGGCTCTCAAGGAGGCTATGGTGGCCGCCAAAGCCCTTTGACTCCTTCCCGATCGCCGACCTCGGTCCGGATGGGCTCGACTTGAGCCGTTTTGAGGGTGTTGAGGACTTGGATCTCTATGATCCGACCTCAACTACTATGACGTCGGCCCGACGGAGGTCGTGGAGAGTGGTTCGATCCCCGACCCCCATCTCGCGGCGGCCGAGGGAAATCCTTCCTCCAATGTCCAGCTCGCAGCGGCCGAGGGAGATCCCACTCCTGTTTCCCCACCTTCGGCGGCAGATGGTGAGTCCCCGGGCCAGGGAGCCCAAGTCTAAGATTTGGTTACCCCCGACCTTTGCAGGTCGTTTTTGCTTGTATACATCTTTTTCTGTTTGTTATCGCCCCAGAAGGCCCCGCATGTATTTTAACTTTAAATTAATGGAACGCCCATTGGGCCCTTTTCTATTATTGACCTCGCTTTACACTTCTATCTTGATTGCGATTTATTAAAGTTTATTTAACTTTATGTTATCTTAAAAATGTGACTCGGCGGCTTTGATCAGTCGTGAGTTCGTTCTTTGTTCGTTCAAACGAGCTCGTCTTAATGGGTCGCGGCTTAACGATCTCGATTAATCGCTACTTTGTACTTAGTTCGTTTGAAAGAACTCGCCTATGTTGTCTTAATGAAGTGTGACTTAGCGGCTTCGGTTGATCGCGACTTTACATTTAATTTGTTTTGGAGAAACTCGCCTATGTCGTCTTAATAAATTGCGACTTAACGATTTCAATTAACTTTTATGTTTGCCTTTGTTGAGTTAGAAACGAGCTCGCCTATTGTCGTCTTAAGAAATTGCGACTTAGCGACTTCGATTAACTCTTTTTTCGGGACATTCTGACCTCGCAAGAGGTCTGTAGACCTGCCCCCTATTTTCTTCTTTGTCGAAAGAAAAAGTGGGAAAATTGGAACTTTGTATTTATGCAGTAATAACTACTACACTTATAACCGAAATAAATTCCTATATTCTATGTTGATAGTTTTTCTTGGGCTAGTGCCCCCTTCTATTGATAGTATTTCTTCAGGAAGGTCACGTTCCACGGATATTGGGCTGGAACGCCGTTGACATCCTCGAGCTCGTATGACCCACTAGACAGTATCTTCGTGATCTTGAAAGGTCCCTCCCATGTCGGACTGAAAGGCCCTTGACTGACTCCTTGTATCTTTTTTAACACGAGGTCGCCTTTACGGAACTGACAAACTCGGACTTTTAAATTGTAATACCTCTCCGACCTCTGCTTATAGATCTCGCTAAATATTTGAGCTTATGCGCCTTTTCCTCGAGGAGATCGAGGTGAACTCCCGAGCTTGATCATTGGTCTCGCCGATGGCTCGAGATGTCCGTATGTGCCGTAATGCACCTCTCTTGGGATGACCGCTTCGACCCAAAGGCGAGAAAAAAGGTATTTCTCAGGTGTTTTAAGTGGTCCGATATGACCGACGAGTATTTCGGGAGTTTGCTCATCGATGTCATGGTTTGATTTTTCTTGACTTGATCTTGAAGAAACACGCCTTTGAATTTCTCCCCACTCGCTCGTCTTCAAAAAACTTTGCCTCAACGCCACGCCACGCCGAATGATGCACGATCAAGATCCGCCGCCACTTAGAACGAATTTCTGGCCTTTAAGATCGGTCAAGGGTCACAACGCCGCCGCTGTTTCCAAAGGCGACAAGAAGCTTCGGCGACGCACAAGGCCGCCTCTTCCACTCACCTGACCCTAGCCCCACAAGGTCCCTCGAAGGCCTCCAGCTCCGCCAATTGGCGGTCAAACTGGCGCCCCGCCCGTCTTGACAAGGCTTTGCTCTCGCGTCGCTTCTCTGCCCGGCCAACCTCTCCTCTGCCTCGCGTGCAGGCCCCAACGCCCGTTCCTCCACGCCTTCTCGATTTTGTCCTTCAATTCTTCGTCTCTTCGTTCCCGATCCGGCTACAATTTATTTACAAAAATAAATAAACCTAGATCTAGACTAGTCTATTACATTGATCAAATCAAACAAATCCTAGTCTACTCGTGGATTTTCTCACGAGGCAGAACAAATCCGAACGAATCGAATTAAAACCAATATTTATATGCATGCATAAATAAACACATTAAAATCCATGACAATTGGATACCTGCAAAACAGATCTAACAGTTCTACTATCCAATTTCAAATTTAATGTCCACGAATTAAATTACAATTTAAAAAATTCAGAGCCCAAAACCGTGGCTCTGATACCAGTTGTTGGGGAATGAGTTGCACAGATCTATTCGGGATGAATATTTAAATACAAATTTAATTCTTTAATTATTACTAGCATGAATTAATCCTATATTAATTCAAATAATAATTGCAACAACATATCATGCATATAAAAAGCCACGTAAAACCTATGCATGCGGAATCTACGGGTTTACGTGAACGTACCTCTCGGGATGGCAGTGAATTCGGTTGGACGGACTAACCAAAAGGACTTCCCAAGTATTCCCTTAGCCCTTGCTCAACTATCCGGTGGAAGGACACTTGTCGAACAATTAACAAAAGGAAAAAAATAAATATGTTGCACCACCTTTGTGGATTTACTAATTTTTCCAGCACATGGAATTGTACTTGGGAATGAAACAATCATCCCCTATTTATAGGATAGAGGTGGTCGATTTTTTCAGTAGAAAACCAATGTGGGAAAAAACTTTTCTTGATCACCAAGAAATCTTGAATATATCTCCTATATTCTTTTTCCCATAATTAAAATATTCCACAAAAATCTCACCTCCTCTAATTATGGATTTTTCGAAAATAATAAGCAAGATTCCAAGATTTGGATCTTCTTGAATTTATGAGATATTCTTGTATTTCAAGAAATACATATATTCCATAATATATTTTCAAGAAAATCAAGAAAATCTTTCTTGCCCACTATATTTCAAATTTTTCGAAATCCTCTTATGAAATAACCAAGTGGGAGATTTCTTGAATTTAATGAGATAATCTTGTATTCCAAGAATACATATCTTCATTCCATAACAAAATTCAAAGAAATCTTTCTCCCAACTTATTCATAATTTTTGAAAATTTAGAGGAAAAATAAGCAACAATATTTATTTTATTTTAATCACCTTTTCAGTTAATGGACTATATGTTGGGCTACTCAGGGGGCCTTTAGGAGAATTAAGATTGGACCTTCTAATGGACCTTGAATATCTAATATTGAGCCACAATATAATTCAAGCCCATAAATATTAATTAATCCCACTACATAATTAATATTGCACTATCCATCTTAACCCATATTATCTAGCCCATTAATTAATTCAAGCCACTGAAATAGCTTTCCGTTAATTAATATCTTTTGTCCTTGGTCAAGGAACGGTTCAAACATTATTATCCATACCGGAAACTAATTCCACTTGCAAGATTTGGTATGATAAAGCTTATGAACCTCCCAAGGGGGCAAATCAAACAAGCGTACTTGCACACGATTCTTCGTATTAAATCTTAGCAATCACATGTGACCAATAATATTGCCCAAGATAAAAAGTATTGAATCTCTTTGATTCGCTACCCATGATAAGTCAAAGCAATAGTTACCAATCCCACGTGATCCTATTTAAGGGACGAAGATTAAGAAATAACGAACCACTGAGGTCTAATTCTTCCTTGTTCAGTTCTGAAGAATTTATCCTCCTGTAGGTCCTATTCAGTGCATCAGTCATGCACTAGTGTAATCTCTTGGTCAAGACAAACCAATCTGAGCCTTACACCTCAACCTTTCGTGATGGGTTGTTCATTTCCATCTAGGTCGTGAATGGCGTACTTTTAGTTACAAGGGACTGTTAATTTAATCTTCTGTGATCTGGTATCACTAAATTAACTACAATGTAACACGTACAAATTATTGAACAGTTATGCAGTAAATATATGTAACATTCAATCATATTTAAAGCATCAGTGATAAACAATTTATTTCAGTAAATAAGTCTGAAAATTCAGTTTCGATTATACAAAGTAAAAAGCATACTTTTCAGTATAATCCCAACACCATTTGGCAAATGGCCAAGGACTATAGATCGAAGAGAGCTCCTCAGGGGCGACATTGATGTTGAGGGCGAAAAACTGACATCGCTTACAAGCCTTGGTGAAGTCGAGCGCGTCCTGCCTTAGTGTTATCCAGAAATAGCCCTGTCGTAGAGCCTTGTGGGCGGAAAAGTGCCCCCCAGCGTGATTGCCACATTCCCCTTCATGTATCTCCTTCAGGATCTCCTTTCTGACCTCGGGGGTCACGCACTTTAGTAAAGGGAGGGCAAAACCTCACTTGTATAGTTGGTCGTCGATGATCGTGTATTGACCTGCCCTTAGTTGGAGCGGTCGTGCCTCGACTTTGTCAGCCGGGAGTTCGCCTTCTTTGATATACTTGATGATCAGACTCATCCAGGTAACTTCCTCAGTCGTTAGGTGCGCGACCGAGGTCGGGCTTCCTGAGTGGGAAGCGAGCTTGATGATCGTTATATCGGACATGACGGCTGCTCCTTCAGATGTCGCCAACCGAGTAAGGGAATCTTCTTGGGTGTTCTTCTTTCTGAGGATCTGGGATATCTCCACCTGTTTGAACTTCTCAATTAGATTCCGGGCTATCTAGTGATAGGCGACCATCTGCTCGCTCCTTGCTTCGTATTCGTCCGTCATTTGGAAAGCTACCAGTTGAGAATCGCAGAAAACCTTGACGCGCTGAACTCCTATGGCCATCGCCATCTCCAGACCGTTGATCAAGGCTTCATACTCGACCTCGTTGTTTGTTGCTTGGAAACCGAAATGGATTGCCGTTGTGAAAGACCTTCCTTCCGGGCTAATTAACACTATGCCTGCCCCAGCTCGCTCGCTGGTCGATGACCCGTCGACGTATAGTTTCCATGGTTGCCCCACCGCCCTCTCTAGCTCAGGTGGGAAAGTTAACTCCAAGAGAAAGTCTGCCAACGCTTGTGCCTTTATTGCCGTCCGGGGTGCATACGTTATGCCAAACTATCCGATCTCTACCGACCACTTGAGGCATCTTCCTGCGGTATCTGGTCGATGGAGTATTCGTCGTAATGGTAGTGATGTCAGGATTTCGACATGGTGGTTGAAGAAGTAAGGTCGGAGCTTACAGACGCTCATTACGAGTGCGTAGGCGAATTTTTCCAGAGGGGGGTATCTTAGCTCCGCGTACCTCAAGGTCTGTCTTACGAAGTAGATCGGCAGGTGATTCTGCCCCTCAGCCCAGACCAATACTGCACTCAAAGTGGTTTCAGAGGCTGCCAAGTAAAGATAAAGCTTCTCCCCCGGGATGGGCTTTGCGAGTATTTGTGTGTTCGAGAGATAATCCTTCATGTTTTCGAACCCGAGTTGGCTTTGAGCCATCCATTTGAATTTCCCCTTTCTGATTTTGTCGAAAAAAGGCTTGCATTTGTCGCCCATCCGCGAGATAAACCGGTTCAAGGCGGCCAATCGTCCCCGTCAACCTCTGACTTCTTTAATTTTCTACGGTGCCCTCATGTCGAGCACGACCTTAATCTTGGTCGGATTGGCCTCAATCCCGCGTTGGCTCACCATATGCCCCAAGAACTTCCCGGATTCCACCCCAAAATTACACTTCTTGGGGTTTAGCTTCATCTTGTACTGCCTCAGAATGTCGAAAGCCTGGGCGAGGTGTCCCAGATGATCCTCTCTTTTCTCGCTCTTGACTACTAAATCGTTGATGTAGACCTCCATGATTTTGCCGATATGATCTGCGAACATGCGATTAACCAACATTTGATACGTTGCCCCGAAATTTTTTAGACCAAAAGGCATACGCCTCCAGCAATAGATGTTATTTTCTGTCAAAAAAGAAGTATGTTGTTGGTCGCTCGGATGCATCGCTATTTGATGGTAACCCACGAACGCGTCCATAAAGGACATCACCTCGTGGCCTGCCGTGTTGTTGATTAGATGGTCGATGTGCGGCATGGGGAAGTGTTCTTTGGGGCTGGCCTCGTTTAAGTCCGTGAAGTCAATGCATAACCTCCACGAGTTGTTTGCTTTCTTTACCAAAACGGCATTCGCTACCCATTGCGGTTTATCGGCTTGCTCGATGAGCTGGTTATCCAGGATTTTTTTGACCTCCTCGGCCAGAGCCGCATACTTCTTGGGGCCAAACTTCCCCCTCTTCTGCGAGACTGGTTTTCTGGAGGGGTCAATATTGAGTCGATGACAGGCTATCTCAGGATCTATCCCAGCGAGGTCGCGTTGACGTTGTCGGAGGATTCTCCTTGCCTCCCGGAGGTCCTCCGGAGTTTTGATGTCATCCAGGTTCTTGAGGGGGCCCTCGTTGCTGGAGGTGGCCTCCTGTCGACCGGAGGACTGTCTCCCCGCGGAAACCATACCGGAAATCCCAGCTAGGGATGGAGTTGGGGAGATTTGAGAGGGTTTTCATTTTTTTGAGATATAAAGATTCGAAAGGATAAACCAATAGAAAATCTAGAAAGATTCTAGTGATTTACCCTTCTTCTAGCGCCAATTGTTGATACCAAAAATATGATGAGATGATTAAGACATTTGTGTGGCTTTGGTTGGCATCAAACTTGATTATGAGTTTAAGGTAGTTGGGGTTTAATGAAGAACAAAAGGAATGTTCTTCATTAATGTCATGAACATGTGAATTGATGCTTGGTTGTTTAAAGATATGAAAGCAATAAATTGCAAGAGTGTTTGGGTCAAAGACCTCTTTTTTTGGCTAGTAAAGCCTTTGTATTGAATGTGAAAGTTGAAACCCTTAAATGAGTCTTAATTACATGTATTTATACTACCAATTCTTGGGTATAGCCCTTCTAGGGATCTAGGACCTAGACATTTAATGACCCACATGGTGCATTAAATGGAGCCGACTTTGGTTGCTGGATGGAGTGTTCCAGTGGGACTGTTGATCGAGTCCCTGGCCTCGAGTCGCCCACCGGAGGTCGCTGGCGCTGTACTCGAGGTCGCTGGGGTGGTATTTGAGGTCGATGACTCGAAATTCGAGGTCGTTAGTTTGACCTTTCCTTATTCGGATATCCTGTTTTAGCGGCACTTAGAGGGCCTGAGAGCAGGCTCCTCAAAGGGAAAGTCTTCTCTGTCGTAGCTTGTATCTCGGGGTTCAGTCATGCTGGCGCCGCCATTGGGGAATTGCGCTTTCCAGAGGTCGTGTCCCCGGGATCTCGCTAGGTCGCGACCATGCGGCCCATAACTGATGTGGCCCTACCTTATCTCGACATGGCGGGTTTGGTCTCCTGTCAGCGACCGAGGTCGCTGAGGGTCCTAATTGATAGCTCGCTCGACATAAAATAGAGAAATAACCCTAAGTGTTGACTCCGCGTCTACCCTAATTATCCCATCACAACAATGACTACTCGGATTCGGCTTCGGTAAGCTCTGGAGTGATGAAGGCTAACAAAGTAGGAACTAGAAATCAATTGGAGCCAATCTTTCGAAACTCTTTTTAACTTTTGTAGATTTCTGGAGGGAAGATACGACAGGATTTCTAGTTCAGTTTCTGAGACTCTTTCTTCATGTCCTTTCTCCATTGCCAACCCTCTCTCTTGTAGATGTATATTATAAATAATAAAATAAGTTAATGAAAAAACAAATAAGCGAAACTCATTCGAGAAATATCATGCAGTAGTTGGAAATCAGCACAAATATTCAAGAATACAAAAACAGAGCACGGAATTCCTCAAAACAATTTGAAACTTAATTACCTTTGAAGATCGCATGTATTTCCCTCAAATCGTGTGTGTGTTTTTTTTTTTCCGAAAAACTACGAGGTTTAGGGTTTACTCCTAATAACTTAATTAGGAGCATACTTGGGCCTCGACATAATTGAAAAAATCTGAAATCTTCTCTAGCCGACTTAATTAAACATACACGGCCAATTTTGGGCTCACTCGCACCACATTGTGACTTAATCTTTGGGCTCATATACCCTTTTTTTTTAACCCACGGAAAGTATGTGAACAAGTTTCACACAAAAAAGAGTGATGCTTGTGTGCACCAATTGCACAAGGTGCAGTTGGATTGAATTTTAATTTAGATGGACCATTAACTCTAAATTCTAAACCATATACCCTAAATCTAAACCATGAACCCTAATTCTTAAACCATTCGGATCGGGTGAACCATGAACCACGGGTCGGGTTTAAAAAAAACATGAAACATTCGGAATTGATGAACCATGAAAAGGTCGGGCCGAGTTCGGGTCGGGTTGAGCCCAGGTCGGGTAAAAAACTGAAGAAAAAAACAGCTAAAAAAAATAAAAATCCAATTGCACCAATTCTAAATTGGTGCAAATGAATTTGACCACAAAAAATTGTGAAATTGGTTAAGGAGTATGATTTTTTTTAATCAAAAGTTAAGGAGTACGATTTATATTATTAAAGAGTATTAATCGTGATAACTGGAGTCAGGGACGGATCCAGAAATTTTTCACAGTGAAGTACACAAAAAAATAATGCACATATAAAATAAAGAGTAGATTTCCTTGTTCACCGTGAAACAAATTTTATATTTACAGATCTGACCCTTCATTATCACAATTAATATCCTTTTGTAATGTAAGTCAAACTCTTCAGTTTTCACTACTAATGCGTATGTTGTATTATAAGTCATATCCTTTAGTATAACGAGTAATACCCTTTTTATAATAATAAATCATATCCTTCAGTTACACGATTAATGCTATTTAATAAGTCATACTCCTTAACTAATTTTACGGATCTCTTATATAAAACTTGTACACCCTATACTTTGTCTAAATTAAAATACATTAAAAAATAAAATTGTACAAAATGGGTTTGCGGGGATTTGAACAATCAATCTGCAAATCAAATAAAGGAAATGAGAAACAGGACTAGCTTATATACTTGACACAAAATAAATTATATTAATTTATGAATATATATATATATATATTTATATTAATAATATAATAGTAGTAAAAAAAATAAAAATATTATAGGGGGCTTCGTACCTACCGTAGTCACATGGATATTCCATAAGAGTGATAGAAGCTGTATTTGATCAATTTCCAGGATAAGATCACGATTGGGAAAAAAATCCCAAAGGAGACAACACTGTTAATGTTAATGTTGAATCCCGTGTGAGAATAGGTATGAGATCACCGTTGATTGGTGATTAGAGAATTCCACTAACATATACAAGGGGCATTACAACAAGATCTCCATAATTATAGGAAATCAATCAAAAGAATAAATACAAGTGTATCCTAAATACAAAGAATATTGACCTATTCAATACTTCCCTTAATAACCCCCAGTGTTTCAAGGATGAAGACAAACGCAAAGCTTGGAGCGTAAAAACTCAAAGGCTGGTCGTCTTGGACTCTTGGTGAATATGTCCGCTAATTGAAGATTAGTAGGGACAAAAACTGAATGTGCAACCTTCCGGATGAGACAAGTTCACTAACAAAGTGGCAATCTATGTCAATGTGCTTTGCCCGCCATTATGGGCGTATAGGATTTTGATCGAAAATATAGCGCCTTGTTGTCACATAAAAGCACCGGACTGTCCGGAGGAAGTTGTCATACTCTTGAAGCAAGTTGCATAACCAAAAGTACTTTGGCGGAATTGGCTAGGGCCTGAAAATCATGATTCGCGTAACGATCAAAATTTAAGGTTGTTTCTTTGCACTCCAAGAAACAAGATTACCACCTAAGAAGATGGAATAGCCATAAGTGGAACTGAGGCTGTTTCAACACATCGAACCCAAACACAAAATATCAAACTTGTCATATCCCAAAATAGACTTTTCTGTAACAAGAATTTCATTCGGCCAATTCTGAGTAAAGGACATAAACTCAAACCAAAACGCCATCTACCATGTGCACGACAATACCGAGCAAGCATCCATCTTTTTCTTTTTTTTTTTATCAGGCAAAGGGTGACTCGAACTCATGACCTTACGGTATAGGTAGTGATGCTCTAACCATCAGTCTAAAATCACTCTATGCAGGCAGTGGGATCTCCTAGTGTTTCAAGATTGTACCGAGACTGAAATATACTCAATTAAAGGAATTACTTCAGAATACCCGAATATGGCTTTTAATACACGCCTTAATTCCACGAGGGTCTTGGCCATCTTGTAGATCAAACAAAAACAATTTGTACATCCATCTTGTAGATCAAGGAAACTCTGAATTCTTTACACTCCCCGGAGACAACATTGCTCCCTTAACCAAAATGTATTCTCCATCTACACCCGTGGCCGTGGATGGATTAAATAGTACACCATGTCCTACCATTTTGTCGAAGCTACAATCGAACTAACATATTAGACCATCTGCGGGATTTTTTAGGAAACTAACTTTAGAGGTGTGACAATTTACATACACATTTGTTTCGAGCTATCGAATTTAGGACACTAAATATTAAGTATGGCCAGTTTTGGCCCGAATCATCCAATTCGGCTGAAAATCATGTTAATTAAAGTAACGATCAAAATTTAAGGTACTTTGTGAATAAGATTAGAACCAAGAATTAAGAACAATTATTAACGTAGTGTAACATGATTGACCTTAACAGGCAAGTTTTGTGAACTGAGGCTGATTGAAACTGCTGATGAACCCCAAACACAAAATATCAAACTTGTCATATTCCCCAAATAATAAACCAATTTGTCTGTAACAAGAATTTCATTCGGCCAATTCTGTAGAAAATATGCACCCAAAAACCCAAATCCAGAACCAAAACCGGTTGGTACATGAACCAATTGCAGAAATATAGGGAAAATGATTTTTTTTCATCCTATAACTTTGGCACATTTTGATTTTGGTTCTGTTAACTTTTAAATTTTTATTTCCGTCCTATAACTTACACTTTTTCGACTTTTTGATTTTATTGACTTTTAAATTTTGATTTTCTTCGTATAACTTACATGAATCAAAACCAAAAATTGGTAAAAAGTATGTAAGTTACAGGACGAAAGTTAACATTTAAAAGTCAAAATGACCAAAAAGTCGAAAGTGTGTAAATTGCAGGACGAAAATTAAAATATTAAAATCAGTCGGACCAAAATAAAAAAAGTGGCATTCCCAGAAATATACTCAATTAAAGATAATTAACGAATCATGAATTACAATAATACCAGAATATGCAATTTTAACCCCTTAATTCGGGCTTAAGAAGAACATGAAACAAAAGAGGGGGAAAAACCATGTCCAAGAAACAAACTATATTTTGCATGTGATGTTTTACAAGAAAAGAAATTCAATAAGATAGTCCCTTCATATATACCTAAGAAAAACACTTAATAAAAAAATTGCAAAGTAAAACGTGATCGAGGGACTGTTAATTCCTAATTATATAATGCCTAATGTATTCCCCTCGTCTAAAAGTTTGAAGCTATAGTATTTTATATTATTTCCCTAACACACAAGAAATTTATAATGCTTCATTCCCCTTATCTAGCAATTTAAATTTGATGGAGACATCAAAGTATCAGCACACATAACTACATCGTATGCACAACAACCATTTTCCAAAAGAACCGTAGTCGCATTGTGATTGAAGCTGTATCTCATCAACTTCTTATTATCGAAGTCCAAGATAAGATCACCATTTGGGAAAAATCCCAAAGGAGACAGCTCGTCTATGTATTCAACGTTGAATCCCTCAACATTAGCCCATTTGATCCACTATTCCTTCATTATCCAAACCTCAAACGCACTCGTATTCTTCAGGATTGCCAGCAAGCATCCATCTACATTAACTCCCAGTCTAAAATAACACTGAGCAGGCGGTAACATCTCCCAGTGTTTATTCTCATAGATGTCGTATGCCAAAATCGTTAAATGCAACCCCTCATTGACATTCCGTCGGACAGGCCAGTGTACAGCTCCATTCACGAGGGTCCCTCTCTGATGAATACTGAAACATCTTTGGCCCGGAACGCATACATCAACGATTGAGTGTGTGTACTTTGCGCTGGAGCTTGTGAGCTTATAAATATATGTTCTCCATCTACACTCTTACCGAACCAATGGCAAAGAACATACATGTCAGGACTTGGAGGGGCCAAAGTTGTAAACACTTTCCTGTGGACGGATTAAATAGAACGCCGTGTCCAAACATCCAGTCGAACATACATACTAGACCATCCACAGAGCCCTTTATATAAATTTTTGAACCCGAATGTATTGCACTAGAAAATTGTTCTGGGTAAGGGATTTGCATCATGTCTTGATCGTCATAGTTGTTGTACTCTGCGACTGCAGAAGAAAGTGCTATGATTACTCGAATTCGGCTTCGATAAATTCTGGAGTGATGAAGGCTAACAAAGTAGGGACTAGAAATCAATTGGAGCCAATTTTTGCAAACTGCTTTTAAAATTTGTAGATTTCTGGCGGGATGATACGACAGGATTTCTAGTTCATATACATCGGCAGGAATTTCCCTGTCTTGTTTTTTAACAACAGTTTCGGAGACTCTTTCTACATCTCCTTCCTCCATTGCCAATTTTCCAATTCTCTTCCATATAGATGTATATATATTATTATTATAAATAAAAAATTAAGGTAATGGTAAAACAAATAAGCAAATTAACTCATTCGAGAATATATATCATGCAGTAATTGCAAATCAGCACAAATATTTAAGAATACAAAAACAGAGCACCGAATTCCTCAAAATAAATTGAAACTTACCTTTGATTATAATAATTTGAAATTGACGTTCCTCGAAGATCGCGTCTATTTCCCTCAAATTGTGTCTTTTTTTTTTCCAAAAACTATGACTATGAGGTTTAGGGTTTATTCCTAATAACTTAATTAGGACATCATTGAAAAAGTCTGAGATCTTCTGTAGCCGACTTAAACATACACGGCCATTTTTGGGCTCACTCGCACCATATTGTGACTTGGGGCCCGTTTGACTAAAACTTATTTTAAATATCTTATAAACTCTAATATTTTATAAGTTGTTTTAACCGTTTATAAGATGTAATTTTAAAGTAGTTGATAAGTTGTTATAGTGTTTGACTAATAAAGGGTAATTAAACAAAAATAGTCTCACAACTTTGCACCTTTATTGAAATAGTCTCATAATTATCAACTTTATCAATTTAGTTTACATGTATTCAATTTGATCCAATTTAGTCTCAAACCATCGGAGGTCGCCCAAAATTACCCAAAACGAGTTCGTTTTGGTTATGGTATATGTAAGACACACATCCAAAATGACGTCGTTTTGGGCAATTTTGAGCGTCCTCTGGCGATTTGGGACTAAATTGTTTTAAATTGAATACATGTGGGATTAAATTGAAAAAGTTGATAATTATGGACCATTTCAATAAAGGTGCAAAGTTATGGGATGATTTTGGTTTAAATCCCCTAATAAAGCTTATAAGTTCTTAAATTAATGATAATTTTTTTTTTGGGGGGGAAGGAATATGGGTCGGTCGGGTTTGGATCGGACTAGCACAACGTGTATTTTTTTTAAACAACTATTCTTTTTAACAACTGAAATTTCAGGCATATAATTAAAATAAAAATAAAAAGAAATTTTTTTAAATTAAAACAGAATTGACGGAAGAATTAGTCGAACACACTTAAAAATACACGTGTGGCATATCCAGAAATTTTTATCAATGCGGATCAAGGAAAGTTTTTCCTTGAGAATCAAAATGGAAAACTATTGGGCGAGATGGGCTAGGAAGAAAGTTTGGCCAAGTGGGCCCTAAACGTTGAAGAAACCTTGAACCATGGTCAATAGTGGGACAAAGACGCGGTAAGGTGGATAGGGCAGGAAGATAGTGTCTCAGAATTATCACCCTAGTCCAGGATTTGACAAGATTAGTTACAAGATTGGGCCAGATTATCTTAGATTTATGGAGTTTTATCAATTCAGGGCCTAAAAGATGGTAAAACTTTCAATTTAAGGCCTGAAAGATTTTTCCTATAGAATCAAGGCCTGAAAAATGTAAAACTATCAATTCAGGGCCTGAAAGATAGAAACTATCAATTCGAGGCTTATAAATTTTAAGGCCATGTTTGGCACTAAACCCTAAACCCTGAACACTAAACCCTAAACCCTAAACGTTGAACCCTAAACCTTGAACCATGAACCCTAAATCCCCCTGAACCGTAAACCTTGAATCCGTAAACCCTAAAAAAAATAAAAAAATAAAAACATGAAATAAGGACATGAAGTATAAATGTCAAACATGGTCTTAAAATATGTGAGCCTCAAATTGATAGTTTTATCTTTCAGGTCCTGAATTGATAGTTTTCTATCTTTCAGGCCTTAAATAGATAGAAAAAATCTTTAAGGCCTTAAATTGATAGTTTTGTCATCTTTCAGGCCCTGAATTGACATTTTTCCTAGATTTTATTGTTTAATTAATTAGTTTGCGCTTTATTTATCTTTAGCATATCTTTCAATTTGGAGTCGGTAGATAAGTTTGTGAGATTCGGTCCTTTTTGGACGAGTCCAGGTCTTTTTTTTGCCCTATAAGTACTTGGGGTTGTTTTTCTCTATTTTACACGTTAATAATAGTGACGTGAATCGGAGATGGCTAATCCCACAATTTTGTCATGGCGTGAATCGGAGAAGGGGATGAGCGGAGGAAAGATCGTGAAAAAAGGGGCGATCAAGTGATCTTCTAACCGGATTCCATCATCAAACTCACATGTCCAACATTCAAGGGATATGATTTAGTTTCGTGGTTGAGTCGGGCAAACCAATACTTTGTTTTGCACAAAATTAAACAAGACGATAAGGTATGTTACGCTGCTTATTATATGGAAGGTGAGGCTAATATTCGATGGCAATGGATAAGCAGGGTTTATCGAAAGAAAGGAAGGATCGTTCGTTGGAAGGATTTTGAAAAGGAGCTCATGACACGATTCGGACCATCAGATTATAATAATTACGACGAGGCATTGTCCCATATCAAACAAACTGGCACGTTGAGGGAATTTGAACGAATCACTAGTAGGGTTCACGATTGGACGAAGAAGGTACTCGTTGGGGCTTTCATTAGTGGATTAAGGTTGAATTGGCAACGGAGGTTAGGGTATACCGACACAAAACCTATCTTGATGTGGTGGAGATGGCACGTTTGAGAGACAATCAACTTAACGCGATTAAAAGGGGAAAATTATCAGAAGTTTGGCGATTTGGACCATTAGTGAACGAAAGCAAAGGGACGACTTGGGGGCGATAAAATCAAAGCGTCATGGGAAATAATAACATTATTTCAACGCAAAAAATTTGTGGACTACAAATTCAGGGGTCAAGCATTTGTCATGGGATGAGATGCAAAGGAGACGTGAGAAGGGGTTATGTTTTAATTGTGAGGAAAGATTTGTATTCGGACATAGGTGTAAATCGGCGCATGCATTCCTCATCATCAAATTTATCCTTCATTTTCGACCCCGGAGTTAGATCATGAAGGTGGAGATAGATCAAGGGGAGACCCACGAGATTGATCACTAAAACCCTCATTTCAAAAAGTCAAAAATATCCTTTCTAAATATCGCTACATCCGTGATAACTCAATTTCAAAGGAGAATGGGCCAAGGCCGATGAAGTTGGTTGCATGGGTTCGGAATCGACAGGTTAAAATTTTTGTGATAATTGATCAACGCACAATTTATCAATCGAGATTTGGCAACTAAGCTCAATCTCAAGGCTGCAACTGTAGGACCCTTTAAGGTAAGGGTTGCTAGTGGCGAAGGATTAAAGTGCGACGTCATGTATAAGGACATTCCTATTAACTTGCAAGGGATCGAGATTCGGGTCGATTCATATGATCTTCCGCTCCTAGGACCCGATATCGTATTGGGGGTTCAATGGTTGAAGGGATTGATGCCAGTTATCACAAATTACGCTAAGGGCACGATGGACTTTGAACGGTAAAAAGGTAGAGTCGAGTTGAAATCGACGGGTCAAAGAAGAAGTTGAGTTTTCTTCTAAATTTTGATGAAGTGAAGGATCATTTTCCAAAAATTTTCCTTGAGGACAATGACGATCTTGAAAAAAGTTTCAAAATGAATGATGTCAACATTTTGGAAAGTGGGCCATAATCATTCATTGGGTTAGACATCTACAAATTTATTTAGCAAATTTAAATTTAAAAAGAAAGTAAATTCGGTCCAAGTGGGCCCGAAAAGTAATTAGGCGGCAATAAATAGTGGGACAAAGAGGTCGCCAAAAAAGACACATGGATAGGGCAAATACTTAAGAAAGAATATCTAAATTCACAAGAAGATAGTGTCCCAGAATTATCACCCAAGAAGGAGTCCAAAATTTGACAAGATTAGTTACAAGATTGGGCCCCATTATCTTAGATCTATTGTTTAATTAATTAGTTTACGTTTTAGTATTTATCTTGTAGCATATCTTTCAATTTGGAGTCAGTAGATAGGTTTGTGAGATTTGGTCCTTTTTTTTAATTATATATATATATATTTCGGGTCGGGTTCGATTTATTCGATTTTTTTAAAACCATAACGGAAACCGAGTCCAGGTCTTTTTTTTTGCCCTATAAGTTTGACTTCATTGGGGGTGTTTTTCAGTTTTTATGCCCACCCCCTAGTACTCATGTTTTTTTCTTATACAAAAACTCATATGGCATAGCCTTTATTTATTATTTGATCCATATTATACTAATTAGACCCGCTTGACCAGTAATCAGTCTAAAACCCGTTTCACTATTCGCCTAACAATCCACATACCAGAAATGCCCCTGCTTATTAGATTTAAAAAAAAATAAAAAATTGTCCAGATCTTTTTTTTGCCCCTTTCGATGTTTTCCTTCTAATCGCTATCTCTTACGCATTTTTTCGCCGCTTCTTATTCAGACTACCTGTTGTTTTTCCGTCCACCGTTGCACGAAGGTCGTCAATAATTATTTTGATCTCCATCCTAGATTGATTCGCCATCGGTAAATTTTGATAATTTCTATAACGGATTTTTCATTTCTTCTTCTTATTGTGCTCTTGTTGATTAAGTTTGGGCCTTAATTGAATTTGTAATGTGTTTTTAAAGCTTGTCGGACAAATCATGGTTTTAGATATTTGATTCGTAATTAACAAATTTTAAAGAATAGAGGTTATTGTTACTCTGCTAGGAGAGACTCTGTTAATTTAGAAGTTAATTTAATTTCATGATCCTTCTCTAAATTGGTAAATTTGGCTGTTACAGAAAAGTAGAAAGGTGGGGAATGAAAAGAAGGAGTGGTGGTTTCATTTTTTAAGTTTAGCTTTATATGGTGAAATCCTTATCACCTTTAACAAAGGAGATGACTCATTTTTTCTAATTTAGAATAGTAGATGCTAGTTGAGAGGTATGGTAAATTGCATAGTAAACTCAGTTAATAGCATACTTCTAGCTCTATCTTTCAAAAGTCGCAAAAGTTGCAGAGGTTGTTAATATAGAAGTTTGAAAATAAGTTGAGACATCATATGGCTTGTTGTTGAAATTAATAAAATAGTATTGTAGTCATAATTTTGATACAATAAGACCACTACATATGTATCATACTAATACTATCCTATGTTTCTTACTCGAACCACAAAATTAACATTTTATTATAGAAAAAACTCACAAAGTGTCTTGTTGATTTTACCTGATAATATTAACAGTCATAATAAATGAAATATCATATGACTTTTCTTTTGATTGCATGCAGGGATGCAACAGGCAGGGCACCCACCAATTTTTGAGTGCACGTACATACACAAGATTTAAATTTCATTATCTATACTCTTTAGTAAATTTATTATGTTGATTTTTGGTAATTTCTTATTTTGCGTAATTTTTGCGACATTTTGGCTTACCTAATCATTTCTTTGGTATTAAAGGTGTAGCTCTTATGTAAAAATTGTAGTAAAATTGATTATAATTTGCTTTGTTGGGTTTAGATTTTATAGAATTAGCTTAACTCAGTAGCTCAAGTGAATTTTGTCCCACACTTTTGGTTTACCGTGTCAAACCTGTCTATTGCTAAACTAGAATCTTATAGTTTGTCCCATAAAGGGCTTGAATATGAATACTATTGGTAGATGATGTATCTGTTAGCTGCATTATCACTATTAACTTAAATCAGTATGTCTTCATATTGAGTATTTCTCTTTAACAATTGCAACTTACATGTATTTTTTAGCACTAGACATATATACACAGTTTATAAGAAGATAGCACAAGACACAGAGAAAATGAAGGAGGAAGCAGAGAACAAGAAGAAGAAGATGAAATGTTAAACTTTTTAGAGCTTTAAGAAAACTTTAATGTAATATGAAAAATATACTTGAGAATGATTATTGTGCATTGAGAATTAATTATTTTACATTTTATGTATATATTTGTTTTTTGAATGAATAGATATAAGTGTAGTTTGATTTATATTACTTTTTATTTTTGTTGTAGGGAAAAGGTGATACCCTTGAATCAAAAAATAGTACTCTTGAATCTATAGGTGATACTTTCGGTATTTGCAATTGCACATTAACACTATTATATGTTTTAAACCATGAACTTTAATATTTAGACATTTAATTTGTATTTAGATCTGTTTCAAGTATCAATTGTTCTTATTATTCATACATTATTTCTACTGTGACACTTTTGAACTCAAGAGTGATTCATTCAACCAATAAACTAATGCTTTAGGATATTTGAGACTACATAGTAACATTATTCCAATTTATGTCTTAATTAATTTTAAGTATTGTTTGTATTTAGCTTTCTAATTTTTCTTTCAGAAAGTAATTGTACTTCTAAACTAATAAGTGATACTCCTGAACCGTAAATCGATACTCCAGGCATTTTGGAATTAAAAAGTGACAATGTTTCTACATATGTTTTTAAG
The DNA here is from genome assembly GCA_037126765.1 of Stenogyne calaminthoides. Taxonomy (NCBI): domain Eukaryota; kingdom Viridiplantae; phylum Streptophyta; class Magnoliopsida; order Lamiales; family Lamiaceae; genus Stenogyne; species Stenogyne calaminthoides. The sequence continues at coordinate 4,791,756 of JBBCBC010000026.1, read as the reverse complement.
TTAACATGTATTCCACATTTGAATTGTACTTAATCAGTTTTATGTATTGCTTGTCTTAAAAAAAGAGTGGTACTTCTGAATTCGTAAGTGATACTTTTAAAGAAAAAGTGATACGCTTGAACCATAAACTGATACTCCTAGTAATCTAAAACTACGGGGTGAATGGTGATACTACTTGATACTTTTAAAGAAAAAGTGATACGCTTGAACCATAAACTGATACTCCTAGTAATCTAAAACTACGGGGTGAATGGTGATACTACTTTACCTTTTGTTTTACAATTACACGTACTTCTACGGGGTGAATAGTGATACTACTTTACCTTTTGTTGTTAGTTTTATGTATAGTTTGTGTTACAAAAGGATGACATTTCTGAATTCATAAATGATAGTCATGAATCTACAAGTGATAATATCGAACCATAAAAAACCTTCATACTTTAAATTTAAAGCTGATATTTTAGTAATGTAACTATTTTTTGTATGAAATGAAAAACACTGAAACAATTTATATATTTGACTAGATGTTTGATACTTCTGATCTGATACTTGATAATCTAGATCAAATATTTGATATTCTTGAATTTTATTTATCATAAACTGATACTTCATGTATACGGATACTCAATAATACTAATAGTTCGAAAAAACGCACAATTTTTTTAAAAAATAATTATGATACTTTTGATCTGATATTTAATACTCCTTGTTAGATATTTAACACTTCTAAATAAATATGCTTAAAAAACAATTTACTTTTATTTTTTTACTTTTGACAAGTATACTTTTGATACGTTAAACTTTTTTTTTTTGACGGCTTGATAGTCTAAACTTTAAAGGTGAAATTGCAATTATTTTTTTCATGAAAGAATCATTTAAAATAATTTACCATTATTTATAATACGTCTGATAACGATATTGATACTTTTGATCACATATTCGATAATTTATGTTTTTTGACAAATATTTTACTTGTCATAAATTGATACTTACGGGGAAAAAAAATCAAAACAATTTAATGAAATCTGACCATAGATTTGATACTTTTGATAAGATTTTTAATACTCTAATATATAGTACCATTAAGAGATATTTACCTTGTATGAAATATGAATAATTGAAACAATTTAATAATATTTGGTATTTCTGATAAACATAAATAATTATGATACTTCTAACTAGATATTCGATACCTTTGACAAGACATTTGATACTCCAAAATTTATTTATTATTTTATTATTATTATATATGATACTCCTAACATATCATTGAGCTCTTCTGGAACTTTCATCTCATCCTCTATCTTCTAACCTGTTCCGCAAAAATACAGAATTACAGCAAAATCACACAGAATTAGAGTGCCGAACAGACCACTGGACTGATCGAAAATAGCAACACATAAATGAAGTGCCATAGTTAACAAACAAAGATATCATTAAAGTTTTATTATACTTATAACCATTCAAAAGCAATTTTGTTCATGTATATCATATCAAATACAATAAAAGCAAAAAAAGAAAAAAAGTTTTATTATAGTTTAATTGCAGATTTGTTGCAGAAAGAGGCGGTGTTATGCGACGGCCAATTAATGAAAAATCAACCAAATTTTATTTTATTTTCATAGCATAATCACAAATTAGAGCTTAAAATTTAGAAATCAGATTCCCCATAGAAGTTTAGAATTGAAATTAAACATATACAGAGAAACGAGAGTAAAGAATCTCATTACCTATCATGTTCTTTTGCCTTCTGTGCTACGCTCGGCGAGTCGGCGTTGCCACGCAGGACCGGAAATCTCGCTAAGGGCATATTTGGGCTTTTATCATGTTAATATAGCACGGGTCAGTTTATTATAATATGGGTCAATTATGAAACCCGTCTCACACAAGAGACCGTCTCACACAAGAGTGTCCCTTTTTTTTATTTTACACATTAATAATAATACTTTTACTCTTGCCAACTTTGTCAAAAAAAATAAAATATTATTCCCTTATTTTATTCAATGAAATAGAAATATCACTTTGCATTTTATGTAGATAAATATTCTCTCTCGTTCTAATTAGATGTCATTTTAGTGTTTTAAAATTATTTACATAATAATTGTTGTTTTAACATAATCCCCCCACCCACCAATTATCTTACCTCTAAAAGTTAATTTTCACAGTAATTTTAATTTTTTATTTTCATATAAAGCATGAATATTATTTTCTAAGTTAATAGTAGTTATTGTTAAGAATATTTAATTATTATTAATTAAGGATAATTTTGGTATAAAAAATATCTTTAATCTGTCTTAAAACACAGAATGATATCTAAAAAAAACTAAGAGCAAATATTATATTAATAATATATAGAGAGACACACACACACACACGCACTTACGTGAAATGGTCTTATTATAAGACGAAGTATAATTTTGACATGATGTTTTAACATTTTAAAAGATGTGAATATTGATGTGTGTTACCCTTCTCATGCATGAGGCCATTTAATAAAAAAATTTATCATATAGAGAGAGCTAAAGAGGCCGACTTGTTGGGCTTAAAAGGCCACAAAAAAGCAAAATCTAACTTATTTAAGTAAATAGGCATTTAGAAAAATGTATTTTATTATACGAACTTAATCGAGTCGAACTTCTGTACACCGGGCCTTAAGCCTGATCGGGTGATATAGCCTATTCCCACCCCTAGTCATGTGGGTAGAAAACTTTTCTTGAAAAGGGTATATGAGCCCAAAGAGAGGATGACATTTTATAAGTTGTTTAGAAACTTATAAACTCCTTAATTTTGTTTGTTAAAATAAGATGTTTAACATTTTATAAGATCTAAAAAAACTCTTTTGGAGCTTATAGATATCCCAATTTATTATACAAAAATTATATAAGCTATACCATATCCCAACTCATCCCGGCCCAAACCCAACCCGAATCCAAGATCTGACACAAGCCCAGCCCAAACCCCCCGACTCGGACCCAGCTTGAACCCAGCTCGGGCATCTCAATTTACAAAAGTAAAATAATTAAAAAAAAAATTCTAAAAAAATTTATTTTTTATTTTGCACATTAATATTATTTTCAAAAAAAAAAAATTAAAATAAATAAAGATTTAAAAAAATTGGAATTTTTTTTTTTCAAAATAAAAAAAATTTCGAAAAGAAAATAATTTATTTAAAAAAAAAATTATTTTCGAAGAAAAGATAATATGTTTTCGGAAAAATAATATATTTTGGTTTTTTTTTGTTTTCGAAAATAAAAATATTTCCAAAAACTTATAAGTTTTACTCCCTCCGTCCCAAAGAAACGTGCATCGCTTTTTTTTTTTTTCCGCTGCGTTTTTTGAATTTGAGTTTTTATTAGTATTTGAAATGATAAAATAATTTTTAAAGATGCATGCAATAGATGAGAGGTAGATTTATAATAAAAATCACTTTATCATTTGAAATACTAATACACAACTTGCTCACTAAAACTCGATAATAAAGGTGGCGTGCACGTTTTTTCGGGATGGAGGTAATATTAGATAAATATTTTAAAATTTATAATCTGCTTAAAAATTATATGCTCTTAAAAAAAATTTGTAAGATATTAGAGCTTATAAGATGTTGTTTAGAATAAGCTTATAAGCAAAATAGGCCCTAAGTCACAACGTGGTGTGGGTGAGCCCAAATAGGCCCAAGTACGCTCTTAATTAAGTTATTAGGAGAAAACCCTAAACCTCGTACTTTTTGGGAACAAACACACACGATCTGAGGGAAATACACGGGATCTTCGAGAGTTATTACAATCATAGGTATATTTCAAAATTTTGACGAATTTCGTGCTCTTAATTCCTACTGTTTCTGTTTTCTTGAATATTTGTGCTGATTCCCAACTACTGTTTGATATTTCCTCCAAATTGATCCAGTAGATACAGAAATTTAGAATGAGTTTCGCTTATCACTAACTATTTTGTAAGAATTGGGCGATGTGGATGACCACGAATTAATAAAATTGTTATTATTATACTTATAAATTAATATCAATAGCATTTAATATTACGATCTTAGTTTGTATCAATTTATAAGAGTAATGTCATTAGCTTGTAAATACACTAAAAAAAAATAGTGCATTGCCTACGAAATTTTTCAATTTTTAACAAGCCTAAGAAATTTCCAATGAAAATAATTTTGTCCTTAAATAGTAAGACTCGCCTACGATTTGCTATAAAAATTTTCTAATTATATAGGCTATTTTTAAACTACAAATATAATTGCCTAGGAAATTATTTGTGTAAGTAAATCTGCCTACGAAAATTACAAATGTGTAGGTAGATTGCTCGTAGGTAATTTGTTTGCTTAGAAAATTATTTCTGTAGGCATTTTTTTCAAAGATTAATCTAAAAAATGGTAGACAAATTGTGGGCAATCCTCACTTTTTAAGTATCAAATTATTTTGTAGGAAAATTTTGTAGCCATTTGAAATTTTTCATAGACAATTCTTCATTTTCTTGTAAACTTGTTCATAGTATGAAAATGATACCATTATACTTATAAACTTATATTCACTACTCATATAAATCAATACAAATACCATTTATTAGTATGATCTTAGTTTATAAGTGTAGTAATATCAATTGATAAGAGTAACGCTATTAGCTTGTAAGTAAACTTGTTAGTATGAATTAAATTGATACCATTATACTTATAAACTGATATCACTACTCATATAAATCAATATCAATAGCATTTAATTATATGATCTTAGTTTATAAATGTAATGGTATCAATTGATGAGAGTAATAGTATTCGTTTGTAATTATAAATGTAATGGTATAAATTTCATTCGATAACAAGTTTCACCGGAGCCCACGCTTATTTGTTTTTTTCATTATTTTTTTTTTCTAGTATAACATCTGCTAGGGAGAAGAAAATTGGCATGGCAATGGAGGAAGGGCATGAAGACAGAGTCTCAGACACTGTTGTTAAAAAACAAAAGACTGAAATTCCCATAGATGTATATGGAGAAGAAATTCTGTCGTATCTTCCTGCCAGAAAAGTGCAAACTCTAAAAGCAGTTTCGAAAGATTGGCTCCAATTGATTACAAGTCCCCACTTTGTTAGGCTTCATCACTCCAGAGCTTATCCAACCCGAATTCGAGTAATCGCCGCATATCGTACTTCCAAAATCGCTGAGTACAACAACTACGATGATGGAGAGATCAAGATAATTCCTTACCCGCCACAATTTTCGGGTTCGAATATTATAATCATGGGCTCTGTGGATGGTCTAATATGTCTGTTCGGTCAGAGGTTCGACAAAAAGGAGGCACAAGCCCGCGTACTATTCAATCCGTCCACGGGAAAGTGTCTACACCTTTGGCCCCACAGCCCGGAAAAAATCGTGTTCCGTTACTATTGGTTCGGTAAGAGTGTAGATGGAGAATACGTTTTGGTTATGGGAATGGGAAGTTATATGGGACCCGCAAGTACCAAATTCGGAGTTTATAAGCTCACGAGCTCCGGGTTAAAATGCGTTCATTCAATCACCGTTGATTTACGAGGCCGAAGCTCTTTCGGTATTCCTGCGAGTGGGACCCTCGTGAATGGAGTCGTACACTGGCCCATCCGACTGAAGAACGATGATGAGCGGAGTCGCTACTTTATTTTGGCATATGATATCTACGAGAACAGACAATGGGAGATCTCACCGCCTGCACAGTGTGATTTTAGACTGGGAGTTACTGTAGATGGATGCTTGTTCACGATCGTCAAGAATATGGTGGATAGGGTGTTTGAGATGTGGGTGATGAAAGAATTGTGGACCAAATTGGCTAATATTGAAAGATTTGACGTTAACTCCACGTCATTGTTGTCTCCTTTGGGATTTTTACCCAACGGTGATCTTATCCTGAATTTTAATAAAAAGAAGTTGCTCTCATACAGCTTCGATAGCAATCTGTCTGCGCTTCTTATGGAAGATGGCCAATTTAGATTCAGCGCAATTATGTGTGCTGATACTTTGGTGTCTCCGTCTATTCCAGATTGTTAGCTAATTTGAATGAAGTACTATTGTTGATTAGTTTTATTTTGCAATTTTGTTGTTTGCACTTTTATTTTAATACTCTTTGAATCTTAATGTCATGGATGGGAGTGATTTGGATTATTACGACCGTTTTTTTTCTTCTCACTTGTTTCGTGTTCTTCTCAACTTCGAATTAACTGGGCAAAATTGCATACTCGTATTATTGTAATTTATGATTCGTTTATGGATTACTTATACCTAAAGATGTGCCAGATTTGGAGGAGATACACAACAACAGTCTTGAGCCCTCAGTTTCGTCGCTTTGCCTTTGCCTTTATCTTTACTAATTCTATTTCAATCATACCCATCTTTAATTTCACCCATGCTTTTCCGGTGAAGGAAAACAGCTCCACCCATATTAAATTTCCCTACTCGATGGAAATGAAAATTGACAATCATGAATCTACGACTACGACTACTCACATGTGGACTTCTGGGTACTAGCTATTTCAAGGTTACCTGGCTGAATTTGAAGATATATATAAATCAACTACCAGAGGCAGGGGCGGACCTACATTGGGGTCACTGGGCTATTTTTAGATTTTTAAAACAGTACACCGTAAATTAATTAACAGATTTCCACTCCATTGGCCGGACACAACCCGAACCCGGCCCGAGTGGTTCATGGTTCACCCAGCCCGAATGGTTCATTGTATAGGATTCATAGTTTAGGGTTAAGGTTTATATAACTAATGAAAAGATTGAATTAATTAAAGAAATTAATTGAATGATGGTGGGACCTTGCATATGTGGCGCGCCACATAAACGATGGACATATAAGTTTGTGCCCACCTGCGGGCATATAATCAAATCCGTAGGAAACTATATATATAAGTGAATTAATTTCACACTTTTTTATAAATTTAGAGTTTTAGATGAGATGAGATATTCCTTTCAGGGTATCAGAGCCTTCAGGCTCAAACTCAGGTCTTGGATTCGAATCCCGCTGACAGCAATTCTACGGGATTTAAATCGAAATGATCCCGTAACTTTGCACCTTTATTGAAAAGGTCACATATATATCACATGTTTCAATTTAGTCCCGTATATTTTCAATTTGTGACGATTTAGTCCCAAATAGCCGAAAACCGGTCAAACTACCCAAAAACGACGTCTTTTTAGGGCCGTGTGATACACACGCCCCTAATTTCGGTCGGGAATTTATCATAAAACGACATCGTTTTTGGGTAGTTTGACCGGCCTCCGGCGATTTGGGACTAAATCGGCACAAATTGAAAACATACGAGACTAAATTGAAACATGTGATATATACGGGACCTTTTCACTAAAGGTGCAAAGTTACGGGACCACTTCGATTTAAATCCAGCAATTCTACCCACATTAAATTATACACTTGATGAGTCTCCCCATAATGAAGTTGGCAAGCTCAGGGAACAACACAGTCCACAAGTGAGAGAGAGAAAATAAGTTAATTAATTCAACACTCTCCACAAATTCACTTAGGCTCCATTTTGATGGGTGGATTTGAAATCCATGGATTTCACACACAAATCACCACTCTCCAATGGATTTACAAATACATAGATTTGTAGCTATTTAAAAATGGAGGAATTTCAAAACTTAGTCATTTAAATCTCCTCCTTTCTACCCCTTCACTCTCTTTCCCCCCTTCACTCTCTTCCTATCTCTCTCATCTCTTAACAATTCATGATTTGAAATATATTCATTCTTACATGTATTATTTTTCAAATTCATTCATTTTATATCCTTCCCATCCAAATGGAGCCTAAGGCTCCATAAGGCTCCATTTGGATTGATGGATATTAAATCCATATATTTCATATACAAATCATCACTCTCCAATGGATTTATAAATACTTAGATTTGAGAGTCTAATTTAAAAAGGAGATATTTTAAATTCTTATCAAAATTTAGTCATTTGAAATCCCCTCCTCTCTACCACTCCCTCCTTCTCCCCCCTTCTCTCTCATCTTTTGATAATTCATGATTTGAAATTTATGCATTTTTACTTTTATTATTTTTCAAATCCATTCATTTCAAATCCCCATCCAAATCGAGCCTTAGGAGGAATATACATAAACAATTCGCGGAATATCCAATGGATTTTAACAATTAAAACACGGAATGAAGTTGACAAAAACTTGTGTGAACCCGAGTTCACCGTGAACTCGATTTTTTAAGTATCACTGTTATGTATACAAATTATCACTGTAATACATAAAAACCTTGACTGTTACGCACAAAAACTATCACTTTTAAAAACTGTGTGATATTTTTAAATAGTAGTGAAAGTTTTTATGCATAACATTGATAGTTTTTACATATAACAGTGATAGAGTTTATGTATAGACCCGATTCGCAGGAGTGTTACTCAATGAAGTTTCACTACAATGTCTTCTGTGACTACTTAATTGAGCAGGAATGAACTAGAATTTAAATCTAAAAGGAGGAATATACATAAAAGTCAAGATAACACAATAGAATCTCTACTATAATTCTTCTACCTCATAATGGATAGGAAACAAACAAATAAGAAACCTGTTAAAGGAATAGGGATCTGAATCCATTTAAGCCTAAAAGAATGCCGCCATAGGGACAATAAACGAATTTAGAATCAAATATTAATCTTTTTCAAGGCATTTCGGTCCCAAATTATATCCATAGTAAGTAGTGTCTCAGAGGCAAGGCAACTCTTTGCACACAGCCGGCCGTGATCGAATCCCGCTAGCTACTACAATTGTGAGCTATTGTGATCGAATCCCGCAGACTCCCCTTGCTCAGAGCTAGAGATATGTTGTGAGGCTATTGTGAGGCTGGACGTCCTTGCCCAGAGCTAGAGATATGTTTTTTTTTTTTTTTTATCGGCGACTTACTTTTTTCGTTGTTAAATTTTGTGACGAGCAAGGAAATCCGTCAGTGGTTATATTTACTGATGGATTTTCGTCGGTATTTCCATCGGTAAATGACAACTTTTTTGTAGTGTAAAAATTAAGATTCATATATTCATGAAATCCTAAGAATGGAATCAATCAAAAACACAAAAAGTTAGTCGAGCCTCATTGGAGTTAGCATCCATTTACATTAAGTCTAAAATTACTTTGTGGGTGCGGTGAAATCTCCCAGTATTTCAAAATTTTACAAATTTTACCGAGACTGTATGGCTCCCGTCAGGCGGCCAGTGTACTGCTTCATCCACGAGGGTCCTATGTCGGGACAACAGAAACAGTTTGTATATCCCACTTGTAGATCAAGACAGATTGAGTGGATGCATTTTAATTTGGAGCTTGTGACCTTCTTTACGTGCCTGGAGACAATATTGCCCAATAACTAAAATGTATTCTCCATCTACACTCTTACCGAACCAAGAACAAACAATCATGTAATTTTAGATATAATGAGAAGATTTTTGTCACTATATTATGTTATTTAGTGATGGGAGATTTGAATTATTTTTAGAAGATTTTTTGTCACTATATTATGTCATTTAGTGACGGGATATTTTAATTATTTTTAGATATAGTGAGAAGATTTTTTGTCACTATATTATGTCATTTAGCGACGGGAAATTTGAATTATAATAAGGGAAAAAATGGTAATTAAATATATTTTATAGTGAGACTCAAAATGATGAATTAATGACGAGATTTTTCATCACTAAAGTTCGTGATGGTAAACTCACTCTCACTAAATAATTATTAGTGACGGGACCCTATTCTGTCACTATTAATATTTAACTAGAGAAGTAATAATTTGAGGTCTTTTTTAGTGATGGTAAACTTTCTCTCACTAAATACTTATTAGTGACCTGACCCTATTCTATAACTATTGACATTTAACTGGAGAAACAATAATTAGAGATCATGACGGGTCACTAAAACATACTAGCTAGTGAAGGTATGTTGACTTTTAACCACGTGTTCTACTCTCACTAAAAGTAGGTTTTTTTTTTTGTAGTGAAAGTTAGGGTGAAAATAATTTTATGCACATCCACCGACGGTTAGTCACTAGACCCTATTCTATCACTATTGACATTTAATTGGAGAAGCAATAATTAGAGGTCATGACGGGTCACTAAAACATACTAGCTAGTGATGGTATGTTAACTTTTAACCACGTGTTCTACTCTCACTAAAAGTAGGTTTTTTTTTTTTTTTTTTTTAGTGAAAGTGGGGGTGAAAATAATTTTATGCACCCCTACCGACGGGTTTTGAAGATAAAAATCCTTTATTGGCCCACAAACTGACTTGGGGAAATCCATGAACTCAATTTGATTATTCTTTGTTATTCTTAGATCTTGTTCTTGAGATTAAGAAAAAGAAATATTGTTCTAATTTCTATGTATACTAAACGATTCCAATTCCATATACATAATTGTATTAATTTTTTTTTTCATTTTTTGTCAGATAAATAAAAAATTCAAAAGTATATCTTTCCACGGGTCAAAGCTAAAAAGATCCTTCCAATATTTTTCTATTTGAGTCTTATATATCTCTTAGAAAGAAAGAGACTTTTCTCCGCCTTTCCCTCTTTTTTTTTCGTTAAATTCAATTAAAAAAAATAGAAGACTTGAAATGAAAGTTTCTTTCTCATATCCATTATACCGTCGTAACAAAAAATATCGGATTCAGCAATATAGTTTGATACTTGAAGTCGTGATCTGATAGCTATACTGTTGGGGAATGAGTTGCACAGATCTATTCGGGGTGAATATTTAAATACAAATTTAATTATTTAATTATTACTAGCATGAATTAATCCTATATTAATTCAAATAATAATTGCAACAACATATCATGCATATAATAAGCCACGTAAAACCTACACGCGAATCTACGGGTTTACGTGAACGTACCTCTCGGGATGGCAGTGAATTCGGTTGGATGGACTAACCAAAAGGACTTCCCAAGCATTCCCTTAGCCCTTGCTCAACTATCCGGTGGAAGGACACTTGTCGAACAATTAACAAAAGGAAAAAATAAACTTTGTTGCACCACTTATGTGGATTTGCTAATTTTTCCAGCACATGGAATTGTACTTGGGAATGAAAGAATCATCCCCTATTTATATGTGAGAAGTGGTCGAAATTTTCAGTAGAAAACCAATGTGGGAAAAGACTTTTCTTGATCACCAAGAAATCTTGAATATATCTCCTATATTCTTTTTCCCATAATTAAAATATTCCACAAAAATCCCACCTTCTCAATATATGGAATTTTCGAAAATTAAGGGTCCCAAGATTCCAAGATTTGGATCTTCTTGAATTTATGAGATATTCTTGTATTTCAAGAAATACATATCTTCCATAATATTTTTTCAAGAAAATAAAGAAAATCTTTCTTGCCCTTTATTTTCAAAAATTTCGAAATATCCCTATGAATAACCAAGTGGGAGATTTCTTGAATTTAATGAGATAATCTTGTATTCCAAGAATACATATCTTCATTCCATAACAAAATTCAAAGAAAATCTTTCTCCCTCTTTTATCCATAAATTTCGAAAATATCAAGGAAAAATAAGCAACAATATTTATTTTATTTTAATCACATTTTTCAGTTATTGGACTATTTGTTGGGCAACTCAGGGGGCCTTTAGGAGAATTAAGATTTTACCTTCTAATGGACCTTGAATATCTAATATTGAGCCACAATATAATTCAAGCCCATAAATATTAATTAATCCCACTACATAATTAATATTGCACTATCCATCTTAACCCATATTACAGTCAATATGACTCCCAGTCATTATTTCCCTTGTTTAAGATTATCTAGCCCATTAGTTAATTCAAGCCACTGAAATAGCTTTCCATTAATTAATATCTTTTATCCTTGGTCAAGGAACGGTTCAACATTATTATCCATACCGGAAACTAATTCCACTTGCAAGATTTGGTATGATAAAACTTATGAACCTCCCAAGGGGCAAATCAAACAAAGCGTGCTTTCACCGATTCTTCGTATTAAATCTTAGCAATCACATGTGACTAATAATATTGCCCAAGATAAAAAGTATTGAATCTCTTTGATTAAGCTACCCATGATAAGTCAAAGCAATAGTTACCAATCCCACGTGATCCTATTTAAGGAACGAAGATTAAGAAACAACGAACCACTGAGGTCTAATTCTTCCTTGTTCAGTTCTAAAGAATTTATCCTCCTGTAGGTCCTATTCAGTGCATCAGTCATGCACTAGTGTAATCTCTTGGTCAAGACAAACCAATCTGAGCTTTACACCTCAACCTTTCGCGATGGGTTGTTCATTTCCATCTAGGTCGTGAATGACATACTTTTAGTTACAAGGGACTGTTAATTTAATCTTCTGTGATCTGGTATCACTAAATTAACTACAATGTAACACGTATGAATTATTGAACAGTTATGCAGTAAATATATGTAACATTCAATCATATTTAAAGCATCGGTGATAAACAATTTATTTCAGTAAATAAGTCTGAAAATTCAGTTTCGATTATACAAAGTAAAAAGCATACTTTCAGTATAATCCCAACAATCTCCCACTTATACTCAAAGTCTGCTTTTAATTATACTACAACATGTCTCGCGTAGTCCGTGACATCTAATGTCACCTACACAAACCTAATAATTTCTCCCACTTATACTCAAAGCAGATTGGCAACGGTCTTGACACCCATTCCTTCCACATGTCTCTCGAATGTATTCAGAGGCAGACTCTTTGTGAATGGATCTTCTAGGTTGTCCTCAGACGCTATCTTTGCCACATCTATATCTCCTCTCTTAACGATTTCTCGTATAAGATGTCTTTCCTTTAGTGTGCTTGTTTGACTCGTGGACTGTTGGGAGATGAATTTAATATATATGATTTTGATTAAGATCCCAAAACCCCTGAGTATGACATGATCAGAATGATCTTGATAGTTGAGTCAGGATTCAGTTTTAGAGTACTCAGGATGTTATCTGCAAAATGTATAGTCAGCAGATATAGTTCAGGATAGGTTCTGAAGACTCTGAAGAACTCAGTATGTTTCTGAAGTATCCAAGACTCGATTAATGGAAACCGAGATATCAAGACTCGATGTGATCTTGAGGAATCAAGACTCAAAGACGAAGACTCGATTACATCGAGAAAGATAAACTATAAAGACTCGAAAGACTCGAAGAAGACCACGAAGACTCGAAGACTCGAAGACTCAAGACGCAAGACCAAGATTGAAGATCAAGAATATCGAAGGCCGCGAGAATTATCAAGACTTCGAGAATGTACTAAATGCTCAGTATGAACCTGAATGATCCGAGGCACTGAATATATCTATCTGAAGGATGCAATACTAAGAAGATCGTGATTCCTTAGAAAATAGATATTTGCCAAGACATTCAAATGCATACAAAAGGAACTAAGTCAGAAGTGTTGTTAAGGTTATATCAAACTCAGAGTTTGTGACCAAAAGAGCCGTTGAAGGTGTCTACCTTTAACTGGAGATAAAAGTCAAAAAGAGGAAGACAACATCATACCATCTTGACAGCGACAATGACGGGGCGGTAAAAAAATGTCGATGTACAAAGTTCCGTTTCGCAAAAAGTGAAGACCGGCTTTCGTGAAAGGCTATTTGCCTAAAAACGTGTTAGGGAGGTTCAAACCCTAAATATAGTCGCTTCCTCACACCTTAAGAGAGGAAACTCACGAAGCTATCTCTCCAACATATAGTTTTCAAAAGTGACCTTGGTGTATGCCTATAAATACTGGTGACCCTCTACATTGTAAGGTTACGGGAAATTTATACGCAACTCAAGAGCTCAAACTTATTCTTGCAAAAGTTAAAGCACTCGAAAAACTTAGAATTTCCCAAGTGCTTCTATATTGAAGAGAGCTCACTATACTAAGCCTAGCTTGATAAGAATTATCCAAAGCTTAGTCGAGATATCCTAACCCTTTGCATTGTGCTTCATTGTAAAGGATATCTCATCCTAGTTGGAAACCAACCGAGAAACCCCAAACCCTTGAGAAGGTAGTTGGAGTGTGTTTGTTGGTGAGAAGAGTTGTAAAGAGTTAGTAAACTACGCGGAGTAGTCAGAAAACTTTAGAGGAGAAGTTAGTAAGCTCTGAGGGTAGTCCGAAAGCTTGTGTGTGTTTTGAGTAAGTAAACTACGGAGGTAGTCAGAAAGATCAAGGTCGGGTTGAGTAAGTAAACTACGTGGAGTAGTCAGAAAACTTAGGGCCGAGTTGAGTAAGTAAACTACGAGGTAGTCAGAAAGCTCAGAAGTGATTAGTGAATTTCTCTGAAGAGTCAGGGAGAGTGGACGTAGGAGCTTGAGTCTCGAACCACTATAATTCTTTGTGTTCTTTATTGCTTTCCTTATCTGTGCTTAACTGTTGCATTGACTTGATTTTGAAAGCATACTTTTCACTGATATTCAGTTGGAATCAATCCACTGAAATTGCATAAGTGAATCACAGCTTAATCACTATTTCATAAAGGGAAGGTTTTCAGCAAAGCTTAAAACGAGTATAAACTAAAGGGCCAACCATTCCATTTGGTGAGTAGCTAGAACAGATAGTTACCAAACTGAACTCTCTTATGAGGATTCAGTAAGTTAGTTATCTGATCCAAGCAACTCAAGATCTCTGACACTCAGGACTCAGTTGGGATTATCTGAGGTATCTGGCGGCTTCGGGATCACCGTCTCGATGAACTTTGACTCGAGTGATCTGTCTTCTCGAACCTAATCTTCAGGATTATCTGACCCAAGCTGACCTCAGTAAGAAAAAGTTTTAAAAACACTGAACACGTGTATTCCCCCCCATACACGTGTAAGACTCGTTTGCACCGGGACCAACAAGTGGTATCAAAGCAGTGGTTCAACTTGACCACCCGCTTTGTTAACCAAAATTTTATTTTCAAAAATACTTGTGGTCTATCTGAACTGATCTTATTTGCTGAAACTTTTTACTTTTCAAAATATCAGAAAAATGTCTTCAAAAAAACTTCCCATGTTCTCAGTGGAGAACTATGATCTATGGAGACTGAGAATGCAGGCTCATCTCAGATTCCAAACATGAGCGTATGTGGAGAGTGGTCTCTCAAGGACCATTCCAATTCTTCATAGTGAATCCCAGAGGAAATGCGAAGATGAGAGAATTGATCCTAGAGCGAGAATTTCCTAAGTCCGATGACCAACCGACTCTGAGGAGAAAAGTTAGTCAATCTAGACTACATTGCAAAAGACACACTATATAAAGATACAATTGATGATGGTGTGATGGGAATGATCTCTCAACGTAATCTTGCTAAAAGAGATTTGGGATACACTAGGCGTAATGTGCCAAGGCACGATCATATAAAAAGAAAACAAACTTTCAAAGTGGCAATTGGAAAGTTTGATAGTTTTGAAATGGATGATGGTGAATCAATAGACAAGTTGGAAGTCAGATTCACTAGCATCATGAATGATCTAAATGCACTTGGAAAGAAATATCCACAAAGAGAAGTGGCATTGAAAATTCTTAGAGGTCTTTCTAAGAAATGGGATATTCATGCAGTGGTGATTGAAAACACCAAGAACATTAATTCAATGCCATACCAACAAGTCTTCTCCGAAATTTGAAGGCCTATGAATTTGTAATTGATAAGAAATCCAAAAGGTCGACAAAGAAAGATGATTCATCATCTAGTAAGAATGTGGCTTTAAAAGCCAAAGATAAAACCTCAGAAAACTAGAGAGTTCGAGAACCCCCATGCCAAAAATCGGGATGAGCTTGAGGAAAAAGCTAGACCGATGGCAAGGAGGTTTGACCGGACTTAATAAATGATTTGGAATATACAAAAGCTATTACAGGAACCACAGGTACCAGAAGAAACCTGAGGACAGATCAACTGAGAAGAAGAAGGACTTGAAAGCTGAAGGATCTTCATCCAAGAGGAAAGACTTCAAGTCCAAAGAAGAAAAAAATGATCGGGATGATGATACCAACAGATGCTATAATTGTCGAAGAAAGGTCACTTCGAAAGATGATTGTCCAGTTTGAGTGTTAAGGAGAGAAGAGAAAGGCAAGCTAAAAAGAGACCGAAGTTCTCAAGCAAAAAAGGCCATGGTTGCGGAAGAAGAACATTACGAGGAGGATCTAGCTCTTCGGATGAGATATTCTCGAGACGGTGAAAGTGATGACATCATGTCGATGGCCATTGAGGAGGTAAACTCTTCTTTTTCTGTTGTTGCTCCTACACCAAAGACAAAGAGTTTTCAAGTTCCACTCATGAAATCATTTTTGACTGATGGATTCTTTTGAGAATCGATGAAGGACTATCTTTGTTTTACAAGAACTGCTAAATGAAACTCAAGAGCGAGAATAAAGGAACCGAAAATTTGAAAATCTAAAATGGAAAGACTCTAGCAATATTGAAATCACTTCTCAATTAATGGGAGCTACTAATGAATCGAATGTTACGAAAGTACAACTCTCGAGAGAAAGAGAAGTTGATAATGACCCTAATCAAAAGCTAGAGAAATCCACCCAAGAGATTCACTAATCGGGACTAAGTTCAATGACCTCTCGAGAAGCATGAAACTCTACAGAATCTGTGAGGATAGTGCACGTAAGAAGTTAAATATATTGAATAAAGCATCTAATGTAATAGATGAAATTCAGTTACCGAGAGATCCGCCACTATAAAAAAGCTGGATTGGGATACATTCCGGGGGAACCTCGGAGGTCATCTGAATCTTTGCATCAAGTAGCAAGAAGACTATCTTTGTAAAACCCGTGGCACCTACACTTCAAACCGAAGTAATGCCCAAGGTTGTAGACAAGGGAAAATGACCTATGGTCTCAGTAAAACTGAATGATCAGGTTAGAAAGCCCAAACCTCAGGTAAAGGCTAGAAAACACGAAAGCGGTCGATTGAAAATTTCGAGCAAGTACTTCAAAGCCTCGGGCTAAGAATGCAAACCCGAAAGGCTCCATTGCCGAACCATCGAGAGGAATCCTCGGATGAGAAACACTTTCAGCAGAGACATTCTCAATCAAGAGACCAAGTCCTCGATTATCTTTGAAAAGACCCAGTTCGATCTGATGATAACCCGAACCCCACTTGCCTAAGGGTAAAGGTTATCCGAACCCGAGTCATCAAAGATTTAGACCGACTGCACAAAAGCCTAAGCATCTGAACAGAAGGCTTGAACCAAAGAAGAATTCAAAAGCCCATGTTCATGCTAAAGCTAGCACACATATATAGAAAACGCTAAAGGCACCCGTGAGTATTGGATGTATATGTTGATGTTTATGGAAGACAAATTAGCCACTCTAAAGTGATTAGAGTTGTCGGTGATTTGGATTCCGAAAGGTACATCTAACCTTGTAGGACCCTACACAAATTGGGTACCTAAGAATTGATCTGTTTTTTAGGAGGAAAACAAGGGCACTGAACTGACTAAAGATCACATGGCACTGATGAGCGAGAGATGAAAAAGCTCGATATATGGTATCTTGACGGTGGATGTTCAAGACATATGACAGATACAAGAAGATACTTTCGAAGACTATGTTGAACAAAGAGGCCCACATATCACTTTTGGAGATAACTCGAAGGATGCGGTCAAGGATATGGAACTTTGGAAATCGACTCGATTCATATCCATGGTGTTTCATATGTATCGGATTGAAGCATAACTTGCTTTCAATTAGCCAATTCGTGATAAGGGTTTTTAATGTTGAGTTCTCTAAGAACTTATGTTTTGTGAAAGATGATACATCACGAAAAAGTATTACTTGGTGGTACAAGAAAAGGGAATGTGTATCTTGGCGATTGGAGTTCAACTCCTAAAGATACATGTTTAGTTGCTAAAAGTTCCACATATACCCGTTGGTTATGGCATAAAAAGAATGAATCACCTAAATTTCAAAACCCCGAACAAGCTTGCAAGATTAGCTCTTGTGAGAGGGTTGCCTAATGAAGTGTTCATGAAGGAACATATTTGTGATGCGTGCGAAAAAGGAAAACAAGTAAAAGCATCATTTAAAAAGCAAAGTAGAGGTTTTTCTTGATGAACACTTCGATTCTTTGCATATGGATCTTTTTGGTCCTATAACACCATAAGCACTAATGGCGGAAATACACATTGGTAGTAGTTGATGACTACCCAAGATATACTTGGGTCATATTCTTACTTTCGATGAAAAAGAGACTCGATAAAGCCGCCAGATTCTTGAAAAGGCTCGATATTGAGAAAAATCTGAGTGTGGTCAAAATCGATCCGACAAAGGAACCGAGTTTATAAATCATATCATATCGATTATTGTGCGAAAAAATGGAATTTCACATGAAACATCACCGCAAGGACCCCTCAACAAAATGGTGTTGTTGAAAGAAAAACAGGACTACGAAAGAAGTTGCAAGGACAATGATAAATGAAGTCGATATTCCTAAAAGATTTTTGGGCTGAAGTCTATCAACACTTTGCATGCTACTCTCGAAACGGATCCATGTGACCAAGAGTCAAGGCAAAACACCCAATGAGCTTTGGAATGAAAGGAAGCCTCTTGTTTCTTTCTTTCGTAAGTGTTTCATACACAATAATGGTAAAGCAGAAAAACATTTGATAGTAAAAGGCTTGAAGGAATATTCTTAGGATATTCGAAAGTCGATAAAGCTTTCGAGTTTACAAGCTGTAGGACTCTTATTGTGGAGGAAACACCTCATGTTGTTTTTGATGAATCTGTTTGTGTTCGGAAGAAAGCAGAAACATGTAGATGAATGAACTAAAGAGGATCACCAGTTAAGCACGAAATGTAAAAGATAAATCATCCATTTGAACACGAAAAGAAGAAGTCAGTCACATCCTATGATTGGAGTGACTTAGACTCAGATAAAGAAGTTCAGGATGGAAATCAGGATGGTGAGACTCAGGAAAACCAACACTCCAAAGGTGACCAATAATCTGAGCAGACACCGATTCAAACTTCGGGTATGTGATGCCAATGAAGATGTGGTCACAATGTAGGCAAATTCAAATCTATCAACCAAAGGGGAACAAATGTCTCGACAATGTTACAAATAAATTTCCCCGAGAAAGATGATTCCCTTTCTCCTTTTCATTGTTCCCCGAAGTTTCTTGATTTAATTGAACCTAACATTTCTAATGTTGAGGATACTATTGAAGGGGGAACATCAAGAAGGAAATGGTTAGATAGTCATCCTACAAGTCAGATTGTGGGTGATCTAACTGAAGGTGTTAAAACAAGAAGGTTCCATGGTGAGAGTGCACTATTCTGCTGCTTCCTATCAGAGAAAGAACCTACTGAGATTGGTGAAGCTCTACAAGATTCTCCTTTGGATTCTTTCTTATGCAAGATGAAATTTGAATCAATTCTCAAGGAATGAAATATGGGAGCTGGTAGATAGACCAGAAAGGCACAATGTCATTGGAACCAAGTGGGTTTTCAAGAATAAAAGAGATGAAAACAACAACATTGTGAGAAACAAGGCAAGGATAGTTGCACAAGGTTATTCCCAAGAAGAAGGCTTGGATTATGATGAAACCTTTACTTTTGTTTGCAAGACTAGAAGCCATCGATTGTTTCTTGCATATCTTTTGCCTACATGAAGTTCACAGATCTATCAAATGGATGTGAAAAGTGCATTTTAAGCGGTGTGCTTAAAGAAGAGGTTTATGTGGAACAACCTCCACGGTTTCAAAGCAGAATGACCGGGTTTCTGGGCTCGGAAAAAGCTTTGTATGGTCTCAAGCAAGCACCCGAGCATGGTATGATACTCTTTCTCGGTTTCTTCTTGACCATGGTTTTGTCAAAGGAACTGTTGATAGAACTTTGTTCGGGATAGAGGATGGGGAAGATATCTTACTAGTTTCGGATATATGTTGATGACATCATTTTTGATCTCAAACCATCGGTTTGTGAAAAAGTTTTCAACAACGATGAAAGGCAAGTTTGAGATGTCAATGATGGGAGAGATGAATTTCTTTCTAGGTCTTCAAGTGAAACAATCAAAGGAAGGAATATTCATCAACGGGTGCAAAGTACACCGAGATCGATTGCGAAATATGGTGTATGAAATTGCAATGCGATTAGGATTCCCATGAATACTAACTACAAGATGGATCTGATTACGAAGGCAAATCGATAAGCCATCTTTTTGTTTATAGAGGAATCATTGGATCATTGCTCTATCTCACAACAAGTAGGCGGATATAACATTTCTTGTTGGGATATGTGCAAGATACCAAGCTAATCCTAAGGCTAGTCACATGGAGGTCGCCAAAAGATATTGAGGTATCTTAAAGGCCGCGATGAATAGAGGATTATGGTATCGGTGATGATAACACAGAATTAACGGTTTACTCGAAATCTTGATTATGGAGGTTCTTGCGAAATTGACGATGAGAACTTGTCAATTTCTAGGAAATGGTGATATCTTGGTTTTTGAAGAAACATACCTCGATAACAACGATCTTCTTGAAAATTTGAATACATGGTTGCTTGCGTGCTTTCGATTCTTTGGCTCGAGACAACAATTAAGGGATTATAAAGTTGAAGCCAATGAAGTACCAATATTTTGTGACAATAATAGTGCCATTGCTATTTCACAAAATCCGGTATTACACACGGATGCAAGCATGTGGATATCGAGACATCACTTCATCGAGAGATCATGTCGAGAAAAAGGACATAAGGATGGAGAAAATTCATCTTGATAAGCAAAAGAGCGATATCTTGACTAAACCTTTGGTTGAATCAAGATTTCGAGAACTTTCGATTGAATTAGGGATGTTAGAACCGGTGTATAGAGTAAAATCTGAAAAATTGAAGATTTTCGGATGCATGAAGTTTTCTCGAATTCTCTTGAGAAGCTTAGGATAAAATGGAAATCTTGAATCAATCTCGGGGAACTCCAGTTTCTTGAAGGTCGAGTGCTCGAGAGCATCTTGAACCAATTCAATTACTTTCGATTATTATCTTGACATTTTATCAAGGTCGATTACTTTCGGTAAAGGCGATAGAGGAAAATTAGTCCGAAGAAGTAATGACTCATGCGACTCATTTATTGCTTAAGAAAGCTCAACCAATCATTCTCAATAAATACAAAACACACGAGGAATGTTTTTTTTAGGCGGGATCGTTTTAAATTCCAAGAAGGTCAACGTCATTTAATGCTCTGCTACATTAATGACCAATGAGGATATTTTTGGCGGCTTACTTTTCGAGATCGTCGGTTCAATACCCGATTAATGGGAGATTAATCTCAACCGTTGCTTTTCACCTAACCAGCGCGAATACCCACGATCTCGAAGCTATATATACCCTAATATGCCATTCAAGCCAAAATTTTATCAAACCTTTTGTTCCCAAATCCTCTGTAAATAAATCCCTTTTGCCCAGAAATTCCCAAACCCTAAAGCTTCATTTCTCCAATCAATCTCTAAAATGGCCCCAACCTTGTTAGAGATTAGCGAAACCAACAAAACGTGGTACGAGTTCGTTGTCTCACTCAAAGCACAACCAACTCAAAGCCGAAGAGGAGGCTCTGCATATGATTCGACTGGCTAAACTCACCCATCTAGTCGCAAGCCGACCAGACCAGGAGTTCGCGAAAGAGGTAATCGAATTCATCTATAACTTGAGAATAGATGAAGAAGATGGTATGCATTCTTCGATTATCGTATCACATTTAGAGCGATCGTCCAAATACGTCGATTTTGAGACGGATTTGTACATAATTCCGAAAAATCTGAATGATGTTTTTGAGCTCGTGGATAGGGAGAGGATCTGCGATGTATATTTTTGTAGAAAGCGAGAGTACTTAGATAGGATTCTTCAGAATCTGTGAAGTTTGAGGCGACATTGCATAAAAGGCACTGAAGCCACAATATCGTCTTTTGATGGATATTGTGAGCAAGTGCATCATGAGTCTTGCGGGGAGTTTTGAGCAGATTAGTACCCCGAAGCTCAGATTGATGGCGGCGATCGAGGCCTCACCCACCACTAACTTCAACTGGCTAAAATTCCTGATTCAGATGGTGAGTGAGCAGACCAAAGTTTTGAGGAAGGTTGAAGGGGAGATCTCAATCAAAGGCAAGATCCACCATGCCACCAAAATTGCTTATATTTTGGAGATGTGCGAGAGGAGGAGGATATATCTTCGCCAATTCGACCCCATTCCCTAAGTCCAAAATTCTCTATAAGCCCATTCTTTGCAAAAAGCAATCGGGGAAAGAGAGAAAAGAAGGTAGAATCACCTTCTCGGCCGAAAAAGACCCAACAAACACAGGGGGGAGGTTTTGTTGGAGGCAAAGATGGAGCGGGAGCAAAGATGTTGAAACGAAGGATCTTGCTCCAAAACGCAGAAGATTGGTGGTTCTCACCGATGAAGATGGAAGTGATTCTGAAGAGATTCAACCTGAGGGCCAAACCGCTCTGAGTTCACCATTGCAAGTGTTGGCTCAGGTTATCTCTAGGACAAGAGATCGGGCCGAGGCGGTCTTCTTCCGAGGTGCTCGAGACATCTCTCAGTTCGAGATAAAATTTCTCGAAATTTTTAAAGAAGCTCAGACCTCGAGATGATCAATTAACCTAGAGGAATCATTAGATCATTGCTCTATCTATAAAGAACCCACTCAATGCAAGTACCAATAACATTTCGGGAAGGATATGCAAGCTCTGAAGATCTCTTCGATCCCTCGGTTATTTCGAACTAAGATCCAAGAAGGGAGAAGCCGCCAAAAGTTCATTCTTGACCGTTAAGGTAAGATGTTTTCTTATCAAGGACAACTATCATCCTCAATCAATTCCCGAGATGTATTGCCAAATGAACTTCTGATGGAGGACAAAGCTTCGAGGATGAAAAACTCCGATTTTGATGAGCCGGTTCGTTAATGAGAGGAGAGCGACGTTGGTGCCCCGATGAGACAAATCTAAAGATGGAGATGGGGACCAGGGAGATCTTGAGGATCGATCTCGATGGAAAATGAGACTTCCGATCAACTTTGGTCAACCTCGACCAAGTTAGCACTCTTGGTACCTTTTTGGCACTATTAACAATTATGCCAAAGTTTCAAAGTTCTATCTTTAATTACTCAATTGTTCGAATACGACCGAGGCTCGATTGGACCTCGAATGAAGCCGAAGCTTCAGATGATCAAACAAAGACGCGAAGGGTCATGTTCTGAGATTGATCTCACTCCTTGATGGAGAAACTTGAGAAGGTTGAGCCAATGATGATCAAGATTGCTTCGGATGGAAGAAACATTAGCCAATCAAGCTCAACGGATGGAAAGTCTTGGTCACTCTTGAAAAGCTGGTGCTAATCCAAAACACTCGACCACCCGGATGACCTCCATGGAAGAAAAAATTTCAATAAGAAGTATCAAAGGTTTGAAGTTAAATCTTTGAACTAAAGCGAAAACACCGGACGATTCAATTCCTAGAGGTGAAATTGGCGAGAAGAATGAGGTGCTAATCAAGTCTTTTGTTGAGGAAATGAGCTCAATACTCATGACCAAGATGACAGATGTTCAAAAAGCACTCTCCGCCGGTTGCACTTATCAAAGAAGTTTACGTGACTAAGAACCACATCGTGAGGATGGAAGTTTTGAACAAGATCGGTTAGCGGGGAGAGATCCCATTGTGTGAGCAAAGAGCAATATCACATGGACACAAGATCATTACGGTGCGAAGGGAAAAAGGAAGGTGAAGACCTCGGAAAGTTCATGGCACGTACTTTGGAGAAGATTCGAAAGGTCTTTGAAATGTATAATCTAGCCAAAGCCTTAAAAGAAGTCTCTTTGAGAAGTTAAAGTTATTGGAAGCCTATCTACACTCGAGTTTCTAAGCAAACCATGTTTGATGTTACAAAAAGAGAAACCGAGTGCTAGAAAAGGTTGGAACAAGCCCCATTTCTTCTTTGAATTACTATGAAGAGGAAAGCCTTGGGCGGTGTTCAATCTGAAAAGCAAGCGTGCAAAGGCTTCTAAGCCATTTAGAAAAGTTCGATTACGGATAATGAAGAAACGGAAGAATCGAGTCTCAACCTCGGAAGAAAGTCTTCAACACGAGAGATGCTCAAGACACTCCAAATAGAACAAGCTAAGAAAGTTTTGCCGGGTCTCGGGAGCGTCTGTGATCGAAAAGAAGATAGATGAAGAGCGTCGAGTGAATTCGGAAGTTTTGAGCAAGAGGAAAGGAACATCAAAAGCACTAAAGTGGCCCCACATTGATAAATGGATGCCTATCAAACTCAACGATATGTGGGAAGAAGTCAAGAAACCTTCGGTTCAATTATGATGTTCTCGAGGGAATGGAGAGGGGAAAGCTCGGATCGTAATGAAGCATTCATTGAATATCTCCTAACCTTCTATCCAAAGTATCTCACAGGATGGATTAACCTTGCGATGATGAAGGAGAGGTACGATAGTAGCCCCCGTCCATATTCCTATCCTCCTCCAAGACTTGGTAATGGCTTGGTGAATGAAAAACCATTACTCAAGAAATTGCTCGATTATCTTTGGTCATTGGGTTTAACGAGGAAAGTCCGGACATTATCAATGAGAAAATGAAATTTGAAGAAGAGATTTTTTTGAATGTTCGAACGGAGGTGCCGTGATGAAGTTGAGAATGAAAAACAAAATGAAGAAGCGTAAGACCGAAGAGCCAAAATCAAGAAGGCAAGACTCGAAAGATTACGTAATCTTTAAATTTTTGTCTTTTTGATTTTGTTGATAAACTCATTGTAATCAGAATGGGATACCAATCATCAATGAAGATTTATCATTATGCTCAAAAAAGATAATATCTCATTATCTTATTTACATGTCTTTTATTTTGATATCTTTGAATGAATGTCTCGAACCGATTGTATGTTGATAAAGAGAAATTGTCTGCGAATATGGGGAAATTGTTTAAGTATTTAGTAATGAACTACTTAAAGAGATTCATTCTTGAAGAAATTCTTGAATGATTTAAATTGTTAGGAGTTTCTCGTTTTTTTTAGAAATTGTTGGGAGACAACCAATCTTGTAATAGGATAAATCAAAACAGTATAGGTCATATGTTTGTACCAAGATAGGTTTTGGCATCATCAAAAAAGGGGAAATTGTTGGGAGATGAATTTAATATATATGATTTTGATTAAGATCCCAAAACCCCGAGTATGACATGGTCGAGAATGATCTTGATAGTTGAGCGAGATTCGGTTTTAGAGTACTCGAAATGTTATCTCGCAAAATGTATAGTCGTGAGATATAGTTGAGATAGGTTAAAGACTCAAGAACTCTTCGGTATGTTTACAAAGTATCCAAAGACTTCGATTAATGGCGAGATCTCAAGAAGACTTCGATGATATTGAGGAACCAAGACTTCGGCCACGAAAAACTCGTTACATCGACGAAGATAAACTATAAAGACTCGAAGACTCGGAGACTCGAAGACCACAAGACTCACAAGACGCAAGATCAAGATCAAGATTGAAGATCAAGAATATCAAGGCACGGTAATTCATCAAGACTCGAGATGTCTTGAATGCTCGATATGAACTGAATGATCCGAGGCACTGAATATATCTATCTGAAGGATGCAATACTAAGAAGATCGCGATTCCTTAGAAAATAGATATTTGCCAAGACATTCAAATGCAGACAAAAGGAACTAAGTCAGAAGTGTTGTTAAGGTTATATCAAACTCAGAGTTTGTAACCAAAAAAGAGCCGTTGAACGTGTCTACCTTTTAACTGAGACAAAAGTCAAAAAGAGGAAGATCATTGTACCATCTTGACAATCGACAAAGGACAAAGTCAAAAAAAATGTCGGATGTACAAAGTTCCAGACTGCAAAAAGTGAAGACCAGCTACGTGAAAGACTATTTGCCTAAAACGTGTTAGGGAGGTTCAAACCCTAAATATAGCCGTTCCTCACACACCTTAAGAGGAAACTCACGAAGATATCTCTCCAACAGATAGTTTTCAAAAGTGACCTTGGTGTATGCCTATAAATACTGGTGACCCTCTACATTGTAAGGTTACGGGAAATTTATACTCAACTCAAGAGCTCAAACTTATTCTTGCAAAAGTTAAAGCACTCGAAAAACTTAGAATTTCCCAAGTTCTTCTATATTGAAGAGAGCTCACTATACTAAGCCTAGCTTGATAAGAATTATCCAAAGCTTAGTCGAGATATCCTAACCCTTTGCATTGTGCTTCATTGTAAAGGATATCTCATCCTAGTTGGAAACCAACCGAGAAACCCCAAACCCTTGAGAAGGTAGTTGGAGTGTGTTTGTTGGTGAGAAGAGTTGTAAAGAGTTAGTAAACTACGCGGAGTAGTCGAAAAACTCTAGAGGAGAAGTTAGTAAGCTTCTGAGGGTAGTCCGAAAGCTTGTGTGTGTTTTTTGAGTAAGTAAACTACGGAGGTAGTCGTAAAAGCTCAAGGTCGGGTTGAGTAAGTAAACTACGTGGAGTAGTCGAAAAACTTCAGGGCGAAGTTGAGTAAGTAAACTACGAGGTAGTCGAAAAGCTCGAAGTGATTAGTGAATTTCTCTCAAGAGTCGGGAGAGAGACGTGGGAGCTTGAGTCTCTCGAACCACTATAATTCTTTGTTTCTTTATTGCTTTCCTTATCTCAGGCTTAATCGTTGCATTGACTTGATTTTGAAAGCATACTTTTCAACGATATTTAGTTGGAATCAATCCACCGAAGTTGCATAAGTGAATCACAACTTAATCACTATTTCATAAAGGGAAGGTTTTCAAAGAAAGCTTAAAACGCAGTATAAACTAAAGGGCCAACCATTCTCAAGACGATCGAAAGTAGCTAGAACAGATAGTTATCAAACCGAACTCTCTTATGAGGATTCATAAAGTTAGTTATCGAACCAAACAAACCCGGGTTTCTTGACACTCAGGACTCAGTTGGGATTATCTAAGGTATCTGAAAGCGGCTCAGGATCACTGCCTCGATAGACTTTGACTCGGAGCGATCGTGCTTCTCGAACCCTAATCTTCGAGATTATCGACCCAAGTGACCTCGATGAAAAAAGTTTTAAAAACACTGAACACGTGTATTCCCCCCCATACACGTGTAAGACTCGTTTGCACCGGGACCAACATGGACTCTTGGTTCCCTTGAATTTGCAACTGCCCTTAGCAAATATTGCTAGACAAATTCGGAACTCCATCCAAGTCCACTAAGAAGGCCTAGAGCCAAATCGGTTCTTTCACCACTTCACAAGTAGCTACTTACCCTACTTTCATGGTTGAGTCAGTGATGCATTTCTGCATCACACTCGTCCAT
Organism: Stenogyne calaminthoides; assembly: GCA_037126765.1. Classification (NCBI taxonomy): domain Eukaryota; kingdom Viridiplantae; phylum Streptophyta; class Magnoliopsida; order Lamiales; family Lamiaceae; genus Stenogyne; species Stenogyne calaminthoides. The sequence goes on along the minus strand of JBBCBC010000026.1, from coordinate 4,764,447 downwards.
TTGATGGCTACACTTCCCAAATGGAAACACACTAACTGAGGCAGATAGTTTCTGGAATCTAAGTCTGATTGGAAATCCGAGTCCATGTAGCCGATGGGGAATGGATTATCTGACTGATAAATCAACATTTTATCCCGAGTTATTTTCAGATACTTCAGAATGTTTTTAACTGTCGTCCAATGCTCTTTCCCTGGGTTACTTTGATATCTTGCCACCATGCCTACGGCAAAGCAGATATCCGGTCTCGTACACAGCATTGCATACATAAGGTTTCCGACAGCCGAAGCACAAGGAATGTCTTTCATGTCATCTATCTCCTTTTGCGTCTTAGGGGACATTTTCTTGGATAAATGGATTCCAAGTCTGAAAAGTAAGAAACCTTTCTTGGAATCTTGCATGTTGAAGCGCTTCAAGACAGTGTCTATGTATGAAGCTTGCGATAAGCCTATCATCCTTTTCTTGCGATCTCGAGTGATCTTGATCCCAAGGATGTGCCCGGCTTCCCCTAAGTCCTTCATATCAAACTATTTTGAAAACCATGCCCTTACGTCTGATAACACCTTCACATCGTTCCCGATGATTAGAATGTCATCTACGTATAGTACTAAGAATACCAATGCAGTTCCGACACGCTTTTTATACACACAACTTTCAAACTCATTTTGATCAAACCCATAAGACTTTATAACATGATCAAAACATTGGTTCCAAGCTCTGGATGCTTGTTTGAGTCCATAAATGGACCTCTTGAGCTTACAAACTAGGTGTTCTTGGCCTGTTTCAATGAAACCTTGGGGTTGTTGCATATAGATCTCTTCATCAAGACTTCCGTTAAGGAAAGCTGTCTTGACATCCATTTGCCAGATTTCAAAGTCGAAATGCGCAGCAATCGATAAGAGAATACGGATGGACTTAAGCATGGCTACTGGCGAAAAAGTTTCCTCATAATCGATCCCTTCTTTCTGAGTATAACCTTTCGCCACTAGTCTTGCTTTAAAGGTTTCAACCTTCCCGTCCGGTCCTCTTTTCCTCTTATATACCCACTTTCATCCAATGGGTTTGACCCCATTAAGTGGTTCGACTAGCTCCCACACTCTATTAGGAAACATAGAACCCATTTCGGCTTTCATTGCTGTTTGCCAAGAATCTGCATCCTTATCTTGGAGTGCCTCGTCATATGTCCATGGGTCTGATTCGACCTGTCCGGGAATCAAGTCCGAGGACTCTCCTATTCCCATGAATCTCTCGGGCTGTCTAACAACCCTCCCACTACGACGAGGCTCCGGTTGTGAAAGCGTATCGTTTGGTATATCATCTAGTACAGTTGGCACTGAGGTTTGCCCTCTAAGCTCATTTAAGGTAATCTCACTTCTGGGTTTTCTTTGGTTCATATAGTCTTCTTCCAAAAATCTAAAGTGGGTGCTGATGACCACTTTTTGATCTTCGGGACCATAGAACATACACCCTTTTGTTCCCTCGAGGTATCCTACAAACAACCTTAATTCTGATCGAGGATCCAATTTACCGGCTTCCTTGTCCAACACGTAGGCCGGACACCCCCAAATTCTCATGTGTCTCATACTAGGCTTGCGCCCGGTCCACAATTCTTTGGGAGTTTTGGGAACCGATTTGGATGGCACCAAGTTCAGAATGTAAGCCGTTGTTTCCAAGGCATAACCCCAGAACGACTTGGGAAGATCTGAATAACTCATCATTGATCTAACCATTTCAAAAGAGTTTTTGTTTCTTCGCTCTGCAACCCCGTTTTGTTGAGGGGTGGGGTTCCGGGTGCAGTGAGCTGGGATACAATCCCGTCATCAGATAAGTAGTTCAAAAACTCATCGCTGAGGTATTCGCCTCCACGATCAGATCGTAGAGACTTGATACGTCTTTCCCTATGATTCTTTGTTTGAGCCTTAGATTCTTTGAATTTCTCAAAGGTCTTAGATTTATGCTTCATAAGGAAAATGTAACCGTACCTTGAGTAATCATCAATAAAAATACTCATAACCTCCTCTTGCTTTGGTTGACATTGGACCACATACATCTGTGTGAACGATCTCTAACACTTCTTTGGCTCTATTCCCCTTGGCTCCAATTGCCCTCTTGGTCATTTTACCCTCCAAACATGATTCGTAGGTTAAAATTTGTTCAACTTTGAGACGCTCCAGTGAACCATCTTTCACCAACCCTTGGATCCTCTTTGGATTTATATGACCTAATCTTAGATGCCAAAGAAGTGTCTCGTTCATGCTTTCTTTTGTTGGAAATAGTTGATGTGTTATAGGATGCATTTCGTGAGTGGTGTGCACAGTTAATTGTATAGAGATTTTCCATCAATGTCCCGTATCAGAGATACACTCATCATTTCAAAAATGATGTCATTCTTATTAGAAGAAACTTAGTGTCCTTTAATCAAATTTTAGAAACTGAAAGTGAATTCTTTCTAAAACTGGGAACATAAAGATAATCTCAAAAAAACTTTATCTTCAAAAGATAGGTGCACTTCTCCCACTGCTTTAACTACTACTCATGTAGTATTGCAATGTCTGCTACTTGCGTAGTATTGCAATAATCGTTACTATCGTAGCATTGCAATATCTCCACTTACGTAGCATTGCAATGACTTCTACTTTAAATAATGTCACCCGGTGTGATGGGATCTCACTCCCCACTAAGTTGCGGGATCATTTTGAACCCGTGAAGCCAACATGATTAGTGGATCTCGTATCAACCACCCAAGAATGAGAAGTATCGCCCGCTAAACAAGTTTCAACAACTAGTGTGTGAGAATTACCTTTCTTTCCGTCCCTTTTGGGGTTGGAACCGACAAAACCTCCATTGTCCTCTCTCACGACTTAAGCACTCCCTCTTTGGATTTTCCTTGACACAACAAGCATTCCTCATCTTACCATTGCCCTTGGCAACAGTTGAGTTTTATTGCTTATGGCCTTTGGTCCTCTTCTTTATCTTGCCTACCCTTGGCCTAGAAGATGAAGACGGACCACTTGCCGTCAAAGCTTGAGTTTGGTGCCTTATCATCATTTCTGCCGAGACCAAAAGCTTGCAACAAATTAGCTAGCGAGGCCAAAATGCTCAAAAACTTTTTGGGCAGAGACTAAAGTACCAAATTCATCTGAGTCTCCAAATCATAATCTGCACTCAGAATCTCAAGTTTGCTCAGATGGGCCATCTATTTTGAGGACGTAATCCCTTACGGGTTTGCCCTCCACCATTTTCAGCGACGACATCTCTCGCAAGGTGATCTGACGAGTCCCGCGTGTTTTGACTCGTCAGTTGGCTTATCTGATTTTGGTGTGTCAAGAATCCACTTGTGCTTTTGTGCAGTTATGACAATTATAATTTATCGTTTCCAATATAGTTTCCATACATATTGTACTGACTTTAACTATAATAACAGTGGATTAAAAAGTAACGACATGCTAAACTGAAATAAACAACTATATGCAATAGCACAAGTATATCACAAGGTTCGATCACATGCTTCATATTAAAATCTCAAAAAAAAAAAATGAACATGCATCAGCCAACATCTCAAAACAGTTTAAATAAGCCACGTTGGGTGGGTCATTATTTAAACACATTCAAAGCCGAGTTACAAACAAGATCGATTACAAACCTTTAATATCCAGTTAATAGTTGGCTCCTCTTGACCAATATAAAATTAGACGGGGACTTGAAGAAGTATATGCATATCAATTTTATACCTAAGTAATAACCATGATTAAATACATGATTATTATTTAAGCTTTGATCGAGCCTCGTTGGGAGGTCATCAATGCACCACTAGTAATAAACCACAATCATCCGTTTGGAATTCATTCATGTGAAAGCTATCTTTTGACCGTCCCGTTGGGGGAATTTCTCCAAAAGAATTCACAAATAAATAAATCATGGAGGTCAAAATTAATTCAATTTTATTATCCTATAAAATTGTCAATTAATTGTTTAAACATACTTAGTAATTTTGAAGGTGAGATTTTTCCATTTGGCAACCCTCATGCAAACACATTTAAACAAATTAAATAAAGCATAAGATAGCACAAATAAATCAAGCAAAAGCAAAAAAATAAACATATTGGGCACAAATTATCCAATTGTCATGGTTTGATTTTTCTTGGCTTGATCTTGAAAAAAACACGTCTCGAATCTCTCCCACTCGTTCATCTCGAAAAATACTTAGTCTCGAAATGCCACGCCAAAAACTTTCGCGGCCGGGATCTGCCTTGCATCCGGTCACTTGGCCCTAGACCCGACCTCTCGGCCTCGGCACCGCTGGCGGGCCGTGCCGCCGATCTTAGAAAGCGTCTTGGCGCGCCAGCGTCTGGCCACGCCCGTCCTCTTGGCCCGATCGCTACGGTGCAGCGTCGCGCGCCCGCCCGTCTTGTGGTATGCTGCTCCTCGCTCGGCGGCCCGGCCTGCCTGCGTCGCCCGTCGTGCCAGTAGCGCCCCCGCACTTCTGCGCTTCGGTTACGGATTTTGTCCTTTAATTCTTTGTCTCTTCATTCCCGATCCGGTTACAATTTATTTACCAAAAATAAATAAACCTGAATCTAGACTAGTCTATTACATTGATCAAATCAAACAAATCCTAGTCTACTCGTGGATTTTCTCACGAGGCAAAACAAATCCGAGCAATCAATTAAAACCACAATTTATATGCATGCATAAATAAACACATTAAAATCCATGACAATTGGATACTTGCAAAACAGATCTAACAGTTCTACTATCCAATTTCAAATTTAATGTCCACGAATTAAATTACAATTTAAAAAATTGAGCAAAAGCAACCGTGGCTCGATACGATTGTTGGGGAATGAGTTGCATGATCTATTAAGTGGTGAATATTTAAATACAAATTTAATTCTTTAATTATTACTAGCATGAATTAATCTTATATTAATTCAAATAATAATTGCAACAACATATCATGCATATAATAAGCCACGTAAAACCTCGCACGGAATCTCTACGGGTTTTACGTGAACGTACCTCTCTCGGGATGGCGATGAATTTGGTTGGATGGACTAACCAAAAGGACTTCCCAAGTATTCCCTTAGCCCTTGCTCAACTATCCGGTGGAAGGACACTTGTCGAACAATTAACAAAAGGAAAAAATAAACTTTGTTGCACCACTTATGTGGATTTGGTAATTTTTCCAGCACATGGAATTGTACTTGGGAATGAAAGAATCATCCCCTATTTATAGGTGAGAAGTGGTCGAAATTTTCAGTAGAAAACCAATGTGGGAAAAGACTTTTCTTGATCACCAAGAAATCTTGAATATATCTTCTATATTCTTTTTCCCATAATTAAAATATTCCACAAAAATCCCACCTTCTCAATATATGGAATTTTTGAAAATTAAGGGTCCCAAGATTCCAAGATTTGGATCTTCTTGAATTTATGAGATATTCTTGTATTTCAAGAAATACATATCTTCCATGATATCTTTTCAAGAAAATCAAGAAAATCTTTCTTGCCCTTTATTTTCAAAAATTTCGAAATATCCCTTATGAATAACCAAGTGGGAGATTTCTTGAATTTAATGAGATAATCTTGTATTCCAAGAATACATATCTTCATTCCATAACAAAATTCAAAGAAAATCTTTCTCCCTCTTTTATCCATAAATTTCGAAAATATCAAGGAAAAATAAGCAACAATATTTATTTTATTTTAATCACCTTTTTCAGTTATTGGACTATTTGTTGGGCTACTTCAGGGGCCTTTAGGAGAATTAAGATTTGACCTTCTAATGGACCTTGAATATCTAATATTGAGCCACAATATAATTCAAGCCCATAAATATTAATTAATCCCACTACATAATTAATATTGCACTATCCATCTTAACCCATATTACAGTCAATATGACTCCCGGTCATTATTTCCCGTGTTTAAGATTATCTAGCACATTAATTAATTCAAGCCACTGAAATAGCTTTCCATTAATTAATATCTTTTATCCTTGGTCAAGGAACGGTTCAACATTATTATCCATACCGAAAACTAATTCCACTTGCAAGATTTGGTATGATAAAGCTTATGAACCTCCCAAGGGGGCAAATCAAACAAGCGTACTTGCACACGATTCTTCGTATTAAATCTTAGCAATCACATGTGACTAATAATATTGTCCAAGATAAAAACTATTGAATCTCTTTGATTCGCTACCCATGATAAGTCAAAGCAATAGTTACCAATCCCACGTGATCCTATTTAAGGAACGAAGATTAAGAAACAACGAACCACTGAAGTCTAATTCTTCCTTGTTCAGTTCTGAAGAATTTATCCTCCTGTACGTCCTATTCAGTGCATCAGTCATGCACTAGTGTAATCTCTTGGTCAAGACAAACCAATCTGAGCTTTACACCTCAACCTTTCGCGATGGGTTGTTCATTTCCATCTAGGTCGTGAATTGCGTACTTTTAGTTACAAGAGACTGTTAATTTAATCTTCTGTGATCTGGTATCACTAAATTAACTACAATGTAACACGTACGAATTATTGAACAGTTATGCAGTAAATATATGTGACATTCAATCATATTTAAAGCATTAGTGATAAACAATTTATTTCAGTAAATAAGTCTGAAAATTCAGTTTCGATTATACAAAGTAAAAAACATACTTTTCATTATAATCCCAACATATACATCTAAATAGACTTAGATAGATAGAAATTCATCTTGATCGAGAATCAAAGAACAATTGTGGAAATGGTGACTTGAAAGATAGGAACAATTTGCCCTATATTTATCTATAGTAATTTCTGGATTGATACGTGAAAAATGAGACCAAACACATAGTGTCCAAGTCACATAAACCTTACTCAGTATCTTAAGAAAAGAAAGAAAAAAAAACGTGTGCATAAATTTGTAGATTTTTTTTTTTTTGGAGCATTTAAGGTTTTAAAACTATTAACTTTCTAGCAAATGACATAAGTTGTCCTATTTATACCGACTCATTTTCTCGACGAACGGTGTAGATTTTTTTGATCTAATGTTCAAGAGAAGTTTTATAGAACCCTTATAATTTCTGTATATATTCCAACACTTTCAGAAATTATTCAGAATATTCTAAAGTTACTATTTAAGAGAGCTCTACATACATACACGGTCCCGGTGACATAAACAATCATTTTTTCAAATATATTATGAAAGTCAATTATAATCATTAAATATAAGTACTCAAAATTATATACGAGACATTTTAGATAATCGTTGAAATTATACATAATTTTGTTATTTAATTATTGAAATTATATATAATCTCTTTTAGATAATCGTTGAATTATATATTGTATATTTTTGTCTCTGTACCTCTATTTAGAATTTGGGCCATAATTGTAAGGTACAAAGTGTTTTTTGTTGGAAGTCTAAGGTACAAATTTTTTTTGTACTTTACACATACATAATCGAATACACATTATGTGCAAGTGCATATATAATAGAAAAAAAAAAAAATATTGTACGTTAAAGTAGCTTGGAATTTTTTTTATCTTAAAGTAATTTTTTCTTAAATTTATATGTGCATTTATGAATGTGTATTATGTTGAAAAAGTGTAATTCTCATTCAAATGATAAAAGTGCAGACGTGCTCTCATCCTCAATGGGTGGAGCAGAACAGAGGAGAACATCCTCAAAGCAATGTGCTTTCACAGTGGCCAAAATCTGAGATCGTCAATAGGAATAGTTTGAACGATCCAGACGAATGTATAGAGTAATGAGAGAGGGAAGTTTCTGAGTAGATGTCATGATTGAGAGGAAGATTCGAAAAGGTTTGAGTATGAAGATATGAAGATGTGAAGAGAAGAAGCTATGAAGATTTGAAGATTTGAAGAAAAGAAGAGATGGAGATTTGAAGATGACTGTAACTGAAAACGGTTACACGAAGAAGATTTGAAGATGAGTGTAACAAAGAAGCGGTTACACACACCAGAATTTGAAGATGTGAAGGAGATAGGAAGAAGCAGGAATGAAACTAACTAATCACACATAGAGCTCACAAAGTAGAACTCAAAACGATCGGAGAGAGACCCGACTCATTGATACCATGTTGAAAAAGTGTAATTTTCATTCAAATGATAAAAGTGTAGCTATGCTACTATATATACAAGTGAAGTGATCTCATGGATCGGATGCAACTTCCTATCTAACTGCCTAACAAACCGGCTAATGATTCTAACTTAATTTACAAATTTCAACTGATAAGTATGCAAACTGATACTGTTCTGTATTGCACCTAATACTATACTATAGTAGAACTAATACTGAAACAGATAGACAGCTAATACTTTAACATATTCAAGTTTGTATTCAGTCTTCGCTATATACACGCATTGGGGGCACATCTCATATTCATATTTTCTGGGAAGACTTATTGATAGATACATTTCGGGATTGCAACTTATTAATAGATACAAAAAGGTTATACATATATATGTATATTTACACTTTTATGTGCAATTTTAAGTACATGTGCAATCCATTTTACACATACTAGTAAGTTGTTCCCAAATTTTGTATTTATTAGTAATTTTCCCTATTTTCTGCCAAGGACGTACGTTCTCTCCCACAATTCGTAAAATTTAGAGAAGCTATCCTTAAGAAGATTAGATTCAATATATTTTTCCCACAACACTTACTTAAAGTTTCGAATAATTAAAAATAAATCCACAATATTCTGCTTAATAAAACAAAATAAAAATACCCAGCTAGTTACAATTTCACATGTGAAGGGCTTTTTCAGTTTATTTATAAAAATATTGCACGAGCTGTTTATAATAAAGAAATTTGACCGTAATTTTCAAAGTCACTTATAAATTTTAATTAATTAGACCAATGGAAGATGAAGACACTATACAGTTCAGTATAGTCCCTCTATAGACTAATAGATTTTTTTTTTTAATGATGTGTCATTTTATGGTTAATTTGAATGATGTATCATCTTGAAGTTAATTTAGATGAGAGGTTACATTTTATTGTATTGATGTATTATTTTTTTATTGATCTGTAATAATATGTGGCATTCATGTGGCATTTTGATATGTAGTTTAATAAAAAAATTACAATAACTAAAATTTAAACCATGCACATTTTAAATTATATTTATGTTACTTAGAAATTAAGTTAGTATAAAATTTTAAATATCTTGAATATTTATTTTATTGAGCATTAGCTTCTTTAAATTAACCTTTTTTTATATCTAATATTTTGTCATATATCGATTTTGAAAACATCTCTCAACCAACTATTATGAAATTTCTATTGCTTATGTGTCGCATTATTGTGAATTTCGATAATGTGTCGCCTAATTAAGAAATGAGAATTATGTAAAAAGTAAATAATTAATTTGATTTATAGATAATGATGACATATCAAAATATAATTATTTTTTTAGGTATTTAAAGTATGCGTGAATGATATAAAATGTGTAATTAATATTTATTATTTTATATTTTATTTATTTAATTTTATTATATACTTTATTTATTTTTGTTTAGTTAATTTTTATTTTAGCTTAATTTAATATAAGTAAAATATTCAAACTGGATGTATTTTATGTTAATAAGAATTATATTTAATTATTAATTATTTAATGATTAATTTTATTTTATTATTGCTTCATATGTATATTTTAATTTATTTTATGTAAATATTTTATATATAATTCATTCACTTTTATTTTTTTATTAATGCATAAAATATATTAATATTTTTTTGAAACGTTGTTTCATTATTTTTTAATCGGTTTATTTTGTTTTAATTTTCAGTTTTAATTTCATATTAAACGAATGATTAATATTTAATATAATAATTTTATTCCAAGATTTAAGCAATGTTATTAATATACACTTTAAATAATTATTAATTCATATTTAATGTATTTATGTATATATTTATATTTTAAATTATTAAATATATTATTTAGTGAGAATATTGAATTTTTTAATTAAAGAACCTCGTAACCCGCGAGCACTAAAGTAATATATAATTATGTAAGGTTTTTTCGATTTATTCTTCATCTTCAATACACCAATCTAAATCAATACAAATTTAAACTTAGTAAAATAATGTAAACATATATTGACCCCTATAAAAGGAAAAAAGAACTGTATGATCACAGTGCACTCCATCGATCCTACCTATGAAATTATAGAAGACACTATAACCCGTATTTGTAAATGAGAGATTTGACGTTGACTCCACATTATATACACATTATATATCTCGAATTATTATATATGTCCAAGTGATACTTAGACAGCTGGTTACTTTGGAGAGCGGTTAATAACTGCACTTTAAGTTTTTTTTTTTTTTAATATTTTGTGTGAAATCGCTCTCCAAAGATAATTTTGGAGTGCGGTTATTAAAAAGGATTGTCCAAGTGGAGTTGTCCAAGTTTAAATGTGTAGTAGTGCTAATAGGTGCGGAAGCAATTCTGCAATTTACTTGACCTATGAAACAAGTTATGTAGAGCACCTTTAATAAAATCATACTCTGCAAATAGAACAAATTACATAAATTTGCGTGAATTATATTAGGGTTCTATGATTTTCTTCCCCAATTCATCCTGTATATTCCCCCTCCCTAAATCCTAATTCATCTTAAGTGAAGCTTCGAATTATCAACAAAAGGTTTGTTTTTGATGTTGGTAATTACAAACCCACACACAACAACATCAAAATTAAAAATCTCCCCCCCCCCCTTCATTTTTTGTGCCTGCATATTTAAAAAACCAAAAAGAAATTGATAAACAAGAAAGCAACAACAGAATTCGATAAACAAGAAAATCATTATTGTATCCAACGATGTGCAGAACAAAGAAAAGTATTTTTTTTGTAATCGTGAGAGCTTACCATATTGTGGTGCAGGCCCATGCTTGTCCTTCTTATACCATTAATGGGAGAAACAGATGTAGTAATTCGAGCACCAAAAATCACAAAACCCGACTCAAACAACTGATCTTTATAATACCCAGGTCTTGGGAAATTTTTTGGAGAGAAATCGATTGAAATTGAAGATAAATTATGGCTTAAAGACAAGGTAGAAAGGGGGAAAATAATATGTGATTTTGTGGAAGAATCGTATATAATTCACGCCAGTTCAGTTGCTCCAGTTAATTCCTTGACGGTCAACTAATGTCGTCACCAAATCTGCTTAAAAAAGTGTAGTTAAGTGACTAATTTTGATGAAGGGTGAAACTCGGTGACTAAAAATAAAATTGAAGTAAAATTTAATGACCAATGTTGAAAATAACCCAAAAAGTTTCAATGTTTAATTTGAATTTCGTTGAACCTAAGCATCAGTATGCTCAACTTAAATGAATATCACCTACAAATGCAACAATATGTTATTTACTCTATTGGATCAATATATACCCACCACTCTGTCGGCTGCAACAAGGGATTTAAACCAAATTCGTCCCATAATTTTTCACCTTTATTGAAATGGTCCTCTAACTATCAACCTTTTTAATTTAGTCACACATGTATTCAATTTGTTCCAATTTAGTCCCAGACCGTCGGAGATCGACTAAAAATACTCAAAACGGCGTTGTTTTAGTCGCGTGTCTATCACGCGCCCCTAATTTTCGTGACTAAAACGACATCGTTTTAGATGTTTTTTATCAATCTACGATGATTTGGGACTAAATTGGAACTAATTGAGTACTTGTGGAATTAAATTAAAAATATTGATAATTACGGGACAATTTCAATTAAGGTGAAAAATTTGGGACGAATTTGGTTTAAATTCTGCTGCAACAGCATCAGAATTCCGCTCAATAAGTCTCTCCCTTTGGAACTTGTTCTGGCAATACGTGCAGTACCATTTACCACGAGGGATGCTCGATAGTGATGCACATTTTCCATTATAGAAAAAAGATTGAGAATATTAATTTTTTTGTCCTGTAATTTTAATTCATTTTGATCGTGGTCCTACTAATTTAAGTTTTTTGATCCTGGTCCTGTAACTGTACAAAATTCAATTTTTTCGTCATGTCACTTGCTAGTTACCTGCAGCTGTAGGTGACAGGACTAAAATGTCGAATTTTGTAAATTTAGAGGACCAAGATCAAAATCGATAACAATTTAAGAATTCTGATTTTAGTCCTATAACTTGAAAATTTTGACTTTTTAGTCCTGTCACTTGCTATTGCAGGTAATTAGCAGGTGACATGACCAAAAAAATGAATTTTGTAAAGTTACACCAAAACGCGTAAATTTACAGGACAAAAAATATAATTTCCCATAAAGATTTAACACATGCTTAACTCACTAACATTAGATAGTATAACATTCTTCTCTCAAAGAAAACCACAAAATGAATTTAAGAAAACATTGCCTGCACTAGAAGCAATATTTCGAAAGACAGAGTCAAGCTGAAGTTGCGCATAAAACTATGTTGTACAAACATGATAGCGAGGTGTCAAATTAATAAACAAAGCCATTCAACATAGAGCAAAGGTTTTTTTTAGCTACACAACAAATGTAGTGTAGCATGCTAAAACTTACATCTTTACCACCGCTTTCGTTCATACACAAAACTTTATGTTATCATAATTCATGCTCAATAATAACATTAAAAACCTACATCTCCCAATACGTACATATGGTGTTTCAAGCTTCTTCTTTAGTCCGAGATCAAATTAATGTAAACAATTAAGCTACTATGCGAGCAACTACTTCACTCTTCCTTATATCATGACGATGTTGAGCATCTATTTTGTAATTCTCATTTTGTTGCTAGGCTTCAAATTTAGGACACTATTTTTTAAGTATGGGCAATTTTGGCCCGAATCATCCAATTCGGCTGGAAATCGTGTTAATTAAAGTAACGATCAAAATTTCAGGTATTTTGTGAATAAGATTAGAACCAAGAATTAAGAAACAATAACATAGTGTAACATGATTGACCTTAACTGGAAAGTTTTGTGAACTGAGGCTGATTGAAACTGCGCATGATCAATTCATTTGTAACAAGAATTTTGTTCAGTTTTATCTGTAGAATAAGTGCACCCAAAAACCCAAATCAGAACCAAAACCGGTTCGTATATGAACCAATTACAGAAATATAGGGAGAATGATTTTTTTCATCATATAACTTTGCTACATTTTGATTTTGGTCATGTTAATTTTTAAGTTTGGATTTTTGTCCTATAACTTACATGAATCAAAATCAAAAATTGGTAAAAGTATGTAAGTTACAGGACGAAAATCAAAATTTAAAAGTAAAACGGACCGAAAAATCAAAAGTGTGTAAGTTACAGAAGGAGAATCAAAATATAAAAGTCAATAGGACCAAAATAAAAAAGTGGCAAAGTTATAGGACAAAAAAAATCCCAGAAATATACTCAATTAAAGATAATTAACGAATCATGAAATACAATAGCACCAGAATGTGCAAAATTACCCAGTTAATTCGGGCTAAAGAAGAACATGAAACAAGAGAGGGAAAAAAAACAAGAAACAAATCCCTTTATATATACCTAAAAAGAACACTTAATAACAAAATTGCAAAGTCAAACGAACCAAGAATAGTACTTCGATCTATTTTAAGGAAACGTGATTGAGGGACTGTTAATTCCTAATTATATAATGCCTAATTCACTTAAGTAATTGCTCTCGGAATCGGAAACACAATGAAAAAATATATTTCATCTCATCTAAAAGTTTGAACCTGTAAAGAGGTATGAAACCTAACGCACAAGAAATTTATAAAGCTTCATTCCCCTTATCTAGAGATCTGAATTTGATGGAGACACCAAAGTATCAACACATATAATAGCGTCATACGTACAACAACCATATTCCAAAAGAACCGTAGCCGCATAGTGATTGAAGCTGTATTTCATCAACTTCTTTTTATCGACGTCCAAGATAAGATCACCATTTGGGAAAAATCCCAAAGGAGACAACATAGCCGTGTATTCAACGTTGAATCCCTCAACATTAGCCCATTTGGTCCACGACTCCTTCATTATCCATACCTCAAACGCACTCGTATTCTTCAGTATTGCGAGCAAGCATCCATCTACATTAACTCCCAGTTTAAAATAACACTGAGCAGGACGTAACATCTCCCAGTATTTGTTCTCGCAGATATCGTACGCCAAAACCATGAAATGCAACCGACCATTGATTGTCCGCCAAAACCTTGAAATGCAACCGACCATTGATTTTCCGTCGGACAGGCCAGTGCACGGCTCCATTCACGAGGGTCCCACTCTCACCATACGTACCGAAACAGCTTTGGCCCAGAAACCATAGATCAACGGTTAAGTGTGTGTACTCCGTGTTGGAGCTCGTAAGCTTATAAACTCGGAATTCATAATGTGCACCCGGAGACAATAATACTAATGTAACCAAAACGTATTCTCCATCTACACGCTTACCGAACCAATGGCAATGAACATACATTTTGAAATTAGGATCTTGGTGGGGCCGAAGCTGTAAAAACTTTCCCGTGGACGGATTAAATAGAATGCCGTGTGCACCCGTTTCGCCAAACCTCCCGTGGAACATACATACTAGACCATCCACGGAGCCCATTATATAAATTCTTGAACCCGAACTAGAAAATTGTGGTGGGTAAGGGATATGGTTGACCGGTGGAACGTCGTAGTTGTTGTACTCAGCCATTGAAGGAAGAAAGAGCGATGACTACTCGAATTCGGCTTCAATAAGCTCTGGAGTGATGAAGCCTAACTAAGTAGGGACAAGAAATCAATTGGAGCCAATATTTCGAAACTGTTTTTAAAGTTTGTAAGTTTCTGGCTGGAAGATACGGCAGAATTTCTTCTCCATATACATCTGCGGGAATTTCAGTCTTTTGTTTTTTAACAACAGTTTCTGAGACTCTTTCTTCATCTCCTTTCTTCATTGCCAATCCTCTGTCTTAATGCATATTATTAAAAGCAAATTAAGTTAAATGGAAAAACAAATAAGCGAATTAACTCATTCGAGATATATATATATATATATATATATATATATATATATATATATATATATATATATATATATATATATATATATATATATATCATGCAGTAGTTGGAAATCAACACAAATATTCAAGAACACAAAAGCAGAGCACTGAATTCCTCAAAAAAATTTGAAACTTACCTTTAATTATAATAATTTGAAATTGACAGTATCTCAAAGATCGCGTGTATTTCCCTCGAATCGTCGAGTTTTAGGGTTTACTCCTACTAACTTAAAACTTAAAATAATTATATTATTATTTAAAGACCCGTTTGGCTAAGCTTATAGCCTTACTTTTTAAAAAAAAAAAAAAATTATTTTCAAAAAAAAATATTTTCGATATTTCGAAAAGAATAATTATATTATATTAATACACTCCCGCCTCACTACCAATTAATGGCGTCTTAGAGGGTTCGGTTTTCCTTTTTATTATCTATGTACGACACTACCAATTAATGGCGTCTTAGAGGGTTCGGTTTTCCTTTTTATTATCTATGTACGAGGATTGACGGCATCTTAGAGGGTTCAGCTTTCCTTTTTATTATCTATGTATGGACTGGTCCATCCACCATTGATGAACCTTTAGGGGTTAATCAATATTTTTAAAAATAATATAATAATACTGTTGTAAATATCCTATTTTTATGGGTTACATTACTTGTTAAATAATATAATAATTATTTGTTGGGACATGGGCTAATTGTAAG
The DNA here is from genome assembly GCA_037126765.1 of Stenogyne calaminthoides. NCBI lineage: Eukaryota > Viridiplantae > Streptophyta > Magnoliopsida > Lamiales > Lamiaceae > Stenogyne > Stenogyne calaminthoides. The sequence continues at coordinate 4,748,725 of JBBCBC010000026.1, read as the reverse complement.
ATGGGCTTTAGGGTTTTAGGGCTTCAGCCCAATTGTTATTATAAATAGTTCCTTCATTGTAACACCGTGGGATGGAGAATACGAACTGGGTAAACAAATTGGTGTTCTTGATTTTTCTTTACGTTTATTCTATATTTTACAACACGTTATCAGCACGAAGCTCTCCCCTAATTAATTTCGGATTCATAGCCTCCATTTCGAATTGTTTCTGCCATAATTGATATCTTCAAATTTGCTAATGGAGTACGCAGCGGTGAAACAGGCGAAGACGGGATCAGAATAGCCCCAAGAACAAATTCACAAAATAATATCATATGGAACAACAGTGGTATGATTCTTAATATTCTTTTGATTGAATCTCATGATACCTTAAAATTGATTTACGCTTTCGTGATTATAAACATTAATTGTGAATTTATATTTTATGATAATCACAAAAGGACCCGGGCCATATTTCCTTCAATAAGTACTCCAAATAATTATTCAAAATCTAGAGTTGAAGATTAAATTGATATTAGGTTCGATATATACAAGTTATTGGTCAAATTCTTGTAAATTCTATAAATTGTTGTCATAGTAGAAAATTATTTGTAGATGTCAAATTGATCGCCCTATCGCTTATTTGAAAGTTAAATGCTTTGTAATATATTTATGCCTTACTATTTGCTCGATAGCCCTAATTTTCATATGGAAAAGAAATGATAGAAGTTGAGATGATAAATTGTTATTTCTTTTTCCGTGCACCGGATGGTTGTTGATATTTACGGCCTGAATTAGCATGACAAATTTGTTGACTATTTAATTGGGATTAACTTGAAATTCTTCCTTGATTCGAATAATGTTAATGAATTTTGGAGTATCAAACCTGACCAATTGTGATTAGTCACTTCTTGTGTATTTCATATAATTATTTCTAAACACAAGAGCACATATAAGTTACTGTATGATTTTTCTTATAAAGTTATATGTTTTAAGTTTTTGGTTTTTGAGATTACGAATTCAGTTGAATAATTTAGAACTTATAATTGTGTCATTATACATTCTCTGTACTGATAAATTATGTTATAATTTTATGATACTAGTACTCAATGGTAAATCTCTCATAACTTAAGCGTCAGACGGAAGTTGTACTAAAACATCTATAATTGTACCAATTAATTTTTTTATTGAGTTTCTTTTGGACTCGATATTGGTTGCTATCCATGTTTGGTTACTCTACTCCTAGAGACGTGCTTAAATCTGACTGAAAATGAGGAAGCAGATGCATGGTATGTCTGCTACTGAACCTCCTATTGAGTCTGCGCTTGAAAACTAGACGAATCTTTCATTCAACGATTAGGAACCCTTACCGTAGGGTTCCGCTCTGGTAAAGAAGCTTAATCACTTTTAAATTTCAGCAATTAGAGGTGCTTGCCGCAGTATAGGCTTGGAAATTATTTGCGGTAAAATTTAAGAATTATGTGAAAATTCTTGCTTACCACTTATCACTTATTTTTGTGGCTGATTTGATTCATTAAAAACTTGTTGAATCTGAACTATATATAAAAGTTTATATTAAGTTTTTTTTATGGACAATCATAAGTAAAAGTTATCTTGTATTACTAAAAGGAAATCTATCAAGTTTGCTCTTAATGGTAATAATTTATTGACTTGAACTTTCCACGTGGTAATTTATTATACTATACCTGAGTAGGAAACAATATAAATTGTGCATGAAAACTTTTCCACTAAAATTAAGTCCTTATATGAGCAAAATAGAATCTCATCATACATTGAAAATGATGATCCTTTGAATGATGTACTAATTTGCCTGAAGCAAATTTATCGAAATTATGACATGAGCGGTTCAAAATATGATAAGTCGAATTTTGATTAATTCTATTTACAAAGTATGTCAAACAACATAATCCCTTATGCAAATTAATTTATTTGTGGGGCTTATGCAAAGACATAAAAGAAAAAAAAATTATAGTACGTCATTCTCTTATTAAAGTTGGAATTGTATATTTTATTTTCTCTTGAATAGAGTCATGAAAAACTTGTGTACTGATATAATTTGCCTGAAGAAAATTTATTGCCAAATTTTATTGAACTTAAAATTTTGGATTATCCAATAAATCCATTTGAATGGTTAATGTCGATTTGATGACATTAATGATTATTATATGGCATTGAGAATGAAAATTGAGCATTTAATCTCGTCCACATCGAGAATGGTTTAGTTGAATTACTAATAGATTTTATCAAAATAATTACTATACCATTATTGAAGAATTCCAACTTAGTTATATCATGTTGGGGGCATGAAATTTTACATGGTGCTAATTTAATTCAAATCCGACTCACTGCATATCATGATTATTCCCCTTTTATACCTAGTGCGTAAGAACTAAACATTTCTCATCTGCAAATATTAGAATGTGCAATATTTGTTTTCAATATCACCACCATAGTGTACATCAATTCACTGCCCAGTTGGCTAATTGCACATTTGATGAAGATCATTTCTCGACATTAGGGGGAGATAAAAATTTATAATTCAATGAATGCCGAGAAATTTTGTGGAATATAAATGATCTTCAATATGAAAATTCATGCACTAGTCAAAATGAACTGGAAGTTCAAGTGATAAATTAACTTGCAATATTCAGCAAGTAATCTGCCAAATTAATTTACTGATGATAAAGAAGTGACTAAAGCACATATACATGTTATAAATGCACCAAAAAGAGTAAATGTGCTAATTTTAGGCAATTATATATGTTAATGCCCCTACACGCCAGAAGTGTAAAGGACCCCTTATTATGTAAGACATAAATCCGCGGTAATTACTAAAGCTAGCAAATATATTCAGTCACTCTTGAAGTCTCTTGAAGAGATTTGTCCCGAAGACAAAAATTCTAGTAATGAAGCACGTGCACAAAATAATAAGAATACTAGAATTGCGAAACCACCAGATCAAAATATTATGGGAAATGATGAAGATCTGGTTGATATAAATATAGAAATTGATATGATTTTATAAATGCAGGAGAAATGTACTAATGTTGTCGACAACTTATTCACCGCCACAATTGGTCTTACTATTAAAAATCTGGATCCAATACCCAAAAGTCAATAGTTGAGCCGGAAGCGCTTTAACTGGGTAAAATAGGAAGAAGCAATTGTGGCAGAGCTCGACTCGCTAATATTCTTGACTTATCGTACATACACCCCGAAACGTTATTCATGTTGGATATAAATGTGTATTTGTACGAAAAAGAAAATGAGAATAATGATGTAATGAGGTACAAAGCGAGATTAGAAGCTCATGGGTTTTTGCAGAAACCCGATATAGATTTTAAATATATACTCCTGTTATGTATGAAATAAAGTTCCGCTACTTAATATCTTTGGCAGATAGCAAAATTAAAGTTAGAAATGAGTTGATAGACGTTGTAACCGCATACTTATATTGATCAATAGATGTCAATATTTATATGAAATTCCCCTGATGAGGAATGGTTAGAATCCTAATATGTACGACATTAAAATTATAAAGGTCATTATATGACATAAAATATTTGGGTTGAATATTCCACGATCGACTGAATTAATTCCTCCCGAGGAAGGAATAAATAAACATTGAAATATTTCCTTACGTGTTAACAAAGAAATTATTTTGGTGGTGTTTGTATTATCTATATTTCTGGTGATAATCTAAATAGTGTTGTTACAAGTAAGGAAATCAAAGAAAGCTAATTTAATCTTAGAGATTGAATTTTGAAATAAGTGAAATCAAGTAGTGTTTCGACCAGCAGATCAAGCATTTCCCTAAAGCAAAATGAATCTTTATATACCAATACACTTACTTGGAGAAGGTATTTGAGTGATTTTATCTTAAATTTCAGTTACTTAGCACTCCAGTAATTGTTTGATCCCTTGAAGTGGATAAAGACAAAATTTGGACCTAAAGAAGATACATATGACATTTTAGGACCAGAAGTTCCTTATCAGAGTGTCCTTAGTGCATTACTATGTTTTAAGAACTGCACCAAATTCGATATTGAAATTATATTGAATTTGCTTGCAAGATCAAGTTAATTCTTCTCCTATAAGGAGGCATTGGAAAACATTAAAGCATATGTTCAGTATCCTCGACGTTTGCAATATATTGATTTAAATACATTTACGATTCATGTGATAATGGTATATCTTCTATCATCCATTATGAGGAAAATGCAACTTTTGATGCCCATATGAATAATAGGAATACTAAAGGGAACTTGACAAAGTATATATCCCCTAAAATTATTTTACCTGCATGAACTCCAGAAGAGTGTGAAAGCATAATACAGAAAGCTTGGAAGACTGTTGTCTTCAGGGGGAGCGTTTTGAATATTGAATTTAGAGGATCATTAGTTGTACCTTTTCTTATTTTACTGAGTTTTTCTCTTTGAATTATTTTAGCAAAATTTTAATTAGGTATGAACATCACGTCGTAATGTCCAAGGGGGAGTGTTGTAAATATCCTATTTTTATGGACATTATTTGTTATAGATTGATTTTATTGTTGGGCTAATTGTAAGATGGGCTTTAGGGTTTTAGGGCTTCAGCCCAATTGTTATTATAAATAGTAACTTCATTGTAACGCCGTGGGATGGAGAATACTGAGATGATAGTGAAAACCCTCCTGGCTTGGTCGCCCCCAGACATAGTCCTTCTGGACGAACTGGGTAAACAAATTGGTGTTCTTGCTTTTTCTTTACGTGTATTCTATATTTTACAACAAATACAATATCAATCAACTCAATCAACCTTTTTCACCATCCTACTCTATAAAATCCCTCAAACAAACATACTCCCTCCGTCCCGGTGTAATTGTCCCGTTTCTTTTTGTTGTTTTGTTTAAAGAATAATAATGAAATAATATAAATGAAGGGTAGTTTTGGGTATTTGGAGAGAGAAAAAAAGTATGTTGAGTAATGAGTGGAATAGTGAGTGACATTTTTTTAATATTTTGTGAAAAGTGAGAATAAAAATTATGGGTAGTAAAATTATATTTTTCTTGTATAGAATGGAAAAGTTATAGTGGGACGTCTATAAAAGAGAAGTAAGACAATTATAGTGGAACGGAGGGAGTACATTTTAACTATTTATTAAAAAAATTAAAAAAAAATAGAACTTATAAATTAAAATATAAAGTTCGAGATTTTCTACCCACTATGATCCGAAAATGAACATACTGTTAGATTCATAAAATATTGCACATGAGGAAGTGTCTTTTGAATGATATTTGGCTCTAAATGCAGAACATTTCTAACATTGTGCATGTTTTAGTGTTTCATTATTCAAAAAATTTATACTCCATTATTTTGTATTTGAGTTTATCAAATAATAAACATAGGGATTAAATTTTTTTACTTTAGTAATTTTACATTGTTTTAAAATTGGTCCCGATTATTTTGACTTTTTGATTTTGATCTTATAAGTTTTTAAATTTTTTGAAATTGATCATTTTACATGCTGCAGTATGTCACCAAACAGGTAACCAACACACGTATAATTATTTTATTTTTCTCTTTAATTTCAAAATGTCACCTACACTTTTTTTTATCCTAATAATTTTGGATCGGAATTTTTTTGCGTAAGGAAGAGTGGTTTCTGCGTATTTTGATTTACTTTTGAGAGTAAATTGCAGATTTGATCCCAAGAGACTGTGTCCAAAACAGATTTGGTCCCAAGGTTTCAAAATGGTCCTTTTTATAGCAGATATAGTCCCAACCATTCGTTTTTGGATGGAAACCGTTGTTGGGATTATACTGGAAAGTATGCTTTTACTTTGTATAATCAAAACTGAATTTCGGACTTATTTACTGAAATAAATAGTTTATCACTGATGCTTTAAATATTATTGAATGTTACATATATTTACTGCATAACTGTTCAATAAATAGTACGTGTTACATTGTAGTTAATTTAGTGATACCAGATCACAGAAGATTAAATTAACAGTCCCTTGTAACTAAAAGTACACCATTCACGACCTAGATGGAAATGAACAATCCATCATGAAAGGTTGAAGTGTAAGGCTCAGATTGACTTGTCTTGACCAAGAGATTACACTAGTGCATGACTGATGCACTGAATAGGACCTACAGGAGGACAAATTCTTCAGAACTGAACAAGGAAGAATTAGACCTCAGTGGTTCGTTATTTCTTAATCTTCGTTCCTTAAATAGGATCACGTGTGATTGGTAACTATTGCTTTGACTTATCATGGGTAGAGAATCAACGAGATTCAATACTTTTTATCTTGGGCAATATTATTGGTCACATGTGATTGCTAAAATTTAATACGGAGAATCGTGTGCAAGTACGCTTGTTTGATTTGCCCCCTTGGGAGGTTCATAAGCTTTATCATACCAAATCTTGCAAGTGGAATTAGTTTCCGGTATGGATAATAATGTTGAACCGTTCCTTGACCAAGGACAAAAGATATTAATTAACGGAAAGCTATTTCAGTGGCTTGAATTAATTAATGGGCTAGATAATCTTAAACACGGGAAATAATAACCGGGAGTCATATTGACTGTAATATGGGTTAAGATGGATAGTGCAATATTAATTATGTAGTGGGATTAATTAATATTTATGGGCTTGAATAATATTGTGGCTCAATATTGATAATTCAAGATCCATTGGAAGGTCCAATCTTAATTCTCCTAAAGGCCCCCTGAGTAGCCCAACATATAGTCCAATAACTGAAAAAGTTGTTTAAAATAAAATAAATATTGTTGCTTATTTTTCCTAATTATTTTCAAATTTATAGACAAAAGGGGAGAAAGATTTTCTTTGAATTTTGTTATGGAATGAAGATATGTATTCTTGGAATACAAGATTATCTCATTAAATTCAAGAAATCTCCCACTTGGTTATTTATAAAGAAGATTTCAAAATTTTTGAAAGATAAAGGGCAAGAAAGATTTTCTTGATTTTCTTGAAAAGATATTATGGAAGATGTGTATTTCTTGAAATACAAGAATATCTCATAAATTCAAGAAGATCCAAATCTTGGAATCTTGCCCATTATTTTCGAAAATATTCCATAACAAAGAGTAAGTGGGATTTTGTGGAATATTATAATTATGGGAAAAAGAATATAGGAGATATATTCAAGATTTCTTGGAGATCAAGAAAAGATTTTCCCACATTATCTTGCCACAATTTTTAACCACTTGAGCTCTATAAATAGGGATGATTCTTTCATTCCCAAAGTACAATTCCATGTCTTTGGAAAAATTAGTAAATCCACAAAGGTGGTGCAACATAATTTATTTTTCCTTTTGTTAATTGTTCACAAGTGTCCTACCACCGGATAGTCGAACAAGGATTAAGGGAATACTTGGGAAGTTCTTTTGGTTAGTCTAATCAGCCAGATCACTGCCATCCCAAGAGGTAATGCGTTCACGTAAACTCGTAGAATTCGCATCGTAGGATTTACGTGAATTAATTATATGCATGATATGTTGTTGGATTATTATTTGAATTAATATAGGATTAATTCATGCTAGTAATAATTATAAGAATTAAATTTGTATTTAAATATTCACCCCAATAGATGTGTGCAACTTATTCCCCAACAAGCGCATCGAGCCACGGTTTGCTCTGAATTTTTAAATTGTAATTTAATTAATTGACATTAAATTTGAAATTGGATAGTAGAATTGCTAGATCTGCTTTTTTGCGGTATCCAATTGTCATGGAATTTAATGTGTTTATTTATGCATGCATATAAATTGTGGTTTTTAATTGATTAGTTCGGGATTCGTTTTTGCCTCGAGAGAAAATCCACGAGTAGATTAGGATTTGTTTGATTTGATCAATGTAATAGACTAGTCTAGATCTAGGTTTATTTATTTTTTTGTAAATAAATTGTAATCGGATCGAAAAACGAAGATGGTGACGAAGAATTAAAGGATAAAATCCAGAACCCGCCAGAAAGGCGGCGCCGCGCGAAACATGCCAGGAGGCACGCCACAACGAGGACGCCAAGACAGCACGCGACGGGCGCAGGGCGAGGCCGAGGGGCGCGAAAGCAAGAGACAAAGCCGCGGGCGGGCGCCGCGACGCAGTCAGCGGGCGCTGAACCGATGTAAAGTGGCGGAGGGCGAAGCGCGGGCGCGTGCGGGGACGGCCACCGCCGAAGTACAGGTAAGGTTAGGGCCGGGCGAAGCGCAGGCCACGGATGAGCGCGGCACGCCGCTCCGCCGAGATACCGGCGAGCCTCGCCGAGGCTCGTTTCAATACTTAAATAATAATCATGTATTTAATCATGGTTATTACTTAGGTATAAAATTGATATGCATATACTTCCCAAGTCCTGTCGATTTTATATTGGTCAAGTGAGAGCCAACTATTAATCTGGATATTAAAGGTTTGTAAATCGTTCTTGTTTGTAACTCAGCTTGAATGTGTTTAAATAATGACCCACCCCACGTGGTTTATTTAAAACTGTTTTTGAGATGTTGGGTGATCGTGTTCATATTTTTTTGAGATTTTAATATGATGCATGTGATCGAACCTTGTGATATTTTGTGCTTATGCATATTATTGTTTATTTCAGTTCATCATGTCGCAACCTTCTAATCCACTGTCCAATATACTTAAAGACAATTTGCTTACTGGTGAAAACTATTTTGATTGGAAATACAAACTAAAACCTGTCCTAACCGCATCACCTTCCAAATGGGTACTTGATACACCAAAACCCGAAAAACCAACTAAGGGAGCCGGAATATGGGATGAGATGATTTATGGTGAATGGGAGCTGGCAAATGAATTGATGAAGGATACAATTCTGGCGCATATGTCAGATGCGTTGAGACACCTTCATCAAGAAGATATCTTACTGAATCTCGAAGTGGTGTTCGCACATCAGACCCATGTGGTAGTCCAAAGTGTGAAGCAAGAAATTGCTGAATTAAAAATGGAAAAAGGGACGACTGCAGCACAACACGTCCTTAGGGTTATGGTGCTATTTGAGGAACTTGAGATCCTCGGCGAAAAATGTGATTTCAAGACTAAGATTGATTTCATTCTCCAATCCTTACCAAAGAGCTATAATCACCACTATCTTGAGTATCTAATGGAAGATCTAGATTTTACAGTGGATGATCTTGTAAATGCTCTGACTTTGGTTGAAAGGGAAAGGGAGCACGAGGAAAAGAACTTGGGAAAACAGAAATCTTCTTTTCATCCTAGGTCACGTGGTGATAAGGATGATGAAAAGAGAAGAAAGTTGAACCAAGCAGACTCAACATCAAATAAAAGCATGGAATCAAGTATGAGGAAAGTTTTGGAAAGCGGGAGAGTAGGACACTCGAGGTCAGCCTGTTCCAATCCCAAAGGGAATGGAAAAAAAGGTAATTCTCACACACTAGTTGTTGAAACTTGTTTAGCGGCGTATGCCTCCCATTTATGGGTGGTGGATACGGGATCCATTGATCATGTTTGTTTCACATTACAGGGGTTCAAGCGGACCCTGAAACTTAGTGGGAGTGAGATCCTCATCACACTGGGCGATGCTACGAGAGTGGCAGCTGAAGCAGTGGGAGAAGTGCACCTGTCTTTTGAAGACCGAGTTTTAATTTTAAGAGATGTTCTTTACGTTCCGAGTTTTAGAAAGAATTTGATTTCAATTTCTAAACTTTTTCATGATGGATATTCGGTTACTTTTAATAAAGGTGTTACCATTTCTCTTTTTGATAAATTTATCTGTCATGGAACGTTGTTGAATAATCTCTATACAATTAACTGTGCACACCACTCACGAAATGCATCCTATAACACATCAATCAAGCTTTTTAAAAGAAAAACGTTCATCGACGCGTGAACGAGACACTTCTTTGGCATCTAAGATTGGGTCATATAAATCCAAAAAGAGGATCCAAAGGTTGGTGAAAGGCGGTTCACCGGAGTTTCTCCAAGTTGAACCAATTCAACCTGCGAATCATGTTTGGAGGGTAAAATGACCAAGAGGGCATTTGGAGCCAAGGGGAATAGGGCCAAAGAAGTGTTAGAGATCGTTAACACATATGTATGTGGTCCAATGTCAACCAAAGCAAGAGGAGGTTATGAGTATTTTGTCACTTTTATTGATGATTACTCAAGAATGCGGTTATATTTTCCTTATGAAGCATAAATCTGAGACCTTTGAGAAATTCAAAGAATTTAAGGCTCAAGCGAGAGAATCATAGGGAAAAATGTATCAAGTCTCTACGATCCGATCGTGGAGGCGAATATCTCAAATGATGGGTTTTTGAACTACTTATCTGATGAAGGGATTGCATCCCAGCTCACCGCACCCGGAACCCCTCAACAAAACGGGGTTGCAAAGCGAAGAAACATAACTCTTTTGGAAATGGTTAGATCTATGATGAGTTATGAGGATCTTCCCAAGTCGTTCTGGGGTCATGCCTTGGAAACAACAGCTTACATTCTGAACTTGGTGCCATCCAAATCGGTTCCCAAAACTCCCAAAGAATTGTGGACCGGGCGTAAGCCTAGTATGAAGACACATGAGAATTTGGGGGTGTCCGGCCTACGTGTTGGACAAGGAAGCCGGAAAATTGGATCCTCGATCAGAATTAAGGTTGTTTGTAGGATACCCCGAGGGAACAAAAGGGTGTATGTTCTATGGTCCCGATGATCAAAAGGTGGTAATAAGCACCCACTTTAGATTTTTGGAAGAAGACTATATGAACGAAAGAAGACCCAGAAGTGAGATTACCTTAAATGAGCTAAGAGGGTTAACCTCAATGCCAACTATACAAGATGACATACCAAACGACACACTTACACAACCGGAGCCTCGTCGTAGTGGGAGGGTTGTGAAACAGCCCGAGAGATTCATGGGAATGGGAGAGTCCTCGGACTTGATTCCCGGACAAGACGAATCAGACCCATGGACATATGACGAGGCAATCCAAGACAAGGATGCAGATTCTTGGCAAACAGCAATGAAAGCCAAAATGGGTTCTATGTTTCATAACGGAGTGTGGGAGCTAGTCGAACCACTTAATGGGGTCAAACCCATTGGTTGCAAGTGGGTGTATAAGAGAAAAAGAGGACCGGACGGGAATGTGGAAACCTTCAAAGCAAGACTCGTGGTGAAAGGTTATACTCAGAAAAAAGGAATCGATTATGAGGAAACTTTTTCGCCCGTAGCCATGCTTAAGTCCATCCATATTCTCTTATCGATTGTTGCGCATCTCGACGTTGAAATCTGGCAAATGGATGTCAAGATAGCTTTCCTTAACGGAAGTCTTGATGAAGAGATATATATGCAACAACCCCAATGCTTCATTGAAAAAGACCAAGAACACCTAGTTTGTAAGCTCATGAAGTCCATTTACGGACTCAAACAGGCATCCAGAGCTTGGAACCAATGTTTTGATCATGTTATAAAGTCTTATGGGTTCGATCAAAACGAGTTCGAATGTTGTGTGTACAAAAAGTGTGTCGGAAGTGCATTGATATTCTTAGTACTATACGTAGATGACATTCTGATCATCGGGAACGAGGTGAAGGTGTTATCAGACGTAAGGGCATGGCTTTCAAAACAGTTTGATATGAAGGACTTAGGGGAAGCCAGACACATCCTTGGGATCAAGATCACTCGAGATCGCAAGAAAAGGATGATAGGCTTGTCGCAAGCTTCATATGTAGACACTGTCTTGAAACGATTCAGCATGCAAGATTCCAAGAAAGGCTTCGTACCTTTCAGACATGGAATCCATCTATCCAAGAAAATGTGCCCTAAGATGCAAAAGGAGTTAGATGACATGAAAGGCATTCCTTATGCTTCAGCTGTCGGAAGCCTTATGTATGCAATGCTGTGTACGAGACTGGATATCTGCTTTGCCGTTGGCATGGTGGCAAGATATCAAAGTAACCCGAGGAAAGAACATTAGACGGCAGTTAAAAACATTCTGAAGTATCTGAAAAGAACTTGGGATAGAATGTTGGTTTATCAGTCAGATAGTCCAATCCCCATCGGCTACACGGACTCGGATTTCCAATCAGACATAGACTCCAGAAAATCTACCTCCGGTAGTGTATTTTGCATGGGGGGAGAAGCCGTGACATGGAGAAGCGTAAAGCAAAAATGCGTCGCAGATTCTACCATGGAAGCGAATATGTAGGCTAACTGCGGCAAATGAAAAAAAGCGGTTTAGCTCAAGAACTTCCTAGTGGACTTGGATGTGGTTCGAATTTGCCCAGCCAGAATCATCATTTATTGTGACAATGCCGAGCGATTGCAAAAATTCAAGGGAACCACGAGCCCACAAAACCCGACAAAACACATTGAAAGAAAATACCATCTTATACGAGATATCTTTAAGAGAGGAGATATAGATGTGGCAAAGATAGCGTCTGAGGACAACCTAGCAAATCCATTCACAAAGGGTCTGCCTCTGAATACATTCGAGAGACATGTGGAAGGAATGGGTGTCAAGACCGTTGCCAATCTGCTTTGAGTATAAGTGGGAGAAATTATTAGGTTAGTGTAGGTGACATTAGATGTCACATTACTACACGAGACATGTTTGTAGTATACTTAAAAGCGGACTTTGAGTATAAGTGGGAGATTGTTGGGATTATACTGGAAAGTATGCTTTTACTTTGTATAATCAAAACTGAATTTCGGACTTATTTACTGAAAGAAATTGTTTATCACTGATGCTTTAAATATTATTGAATGTTACATATATTTACTGCATAAGTGTTCAATAAATAGTACGTATACATTGTAGTTAATTTAGTGATACCAGATCACAGAAGATTAAATTAACAGTCTCTTGTAACTAAAAGTACACCATTCACGACCTAGATGGAAATGAACAATCCATCGTGAAAGGTTGAAGTGTAAGGCTCAGATTGGCTTGTCTTGACCAAGAGATTACACTAGTGCATGACTGATGCACTGAATAGGACCTACAGGAGGACAAATTCTTCATAATTGAACAAGGAAGAATTAGACCTCAGTGGTTCGTTATTTCTTAATCTTCGTTCCTTAAATAGGATCACGTGTGATTGGTAACTATTGCTTTGACTTATCATGGGTAGAGAATCAACGAGATTCAATACTTTTTTATCTTGGGCAATGTTATTGGTCACATGTGATTGCTAAGATTTAATACGGAGAATCGTGTGCAAGTACGCTTGTTTGATTTGCCCCCTTGGGAGGTTCATAAGCTTTATCATACCAAATTTTGCAAGTGGAATTAGTTTCCGGTATGGATAATAATGTTGAACCGTTCCTTGACCAAGGACAAAAGATATTAATTAACGGAAAGCTATTTCAGTGGCTTGAATTAATTAATGGGCTAGATAATCTTAAACACGGGAAATAATAATCGGGAGCCATATTGACTGTAATATGGGTTAAGATGGATAGTGCAATATTAATTATGTAGTGGGATTAATTAATATTTATGGGCTTGAATAATATTGTGGCTCAATATTGATAATTCAAGATCCATTGGACGGTCCAATCTTAATTCTCCTAAAGGCCCCCTGAGTAGCCCAACATATATTCCAATAACTGAAAAAGGTTTTAAAATAAAATAAATATTTTTGCTTATTTTTCCTAATTATTTTCGAAATTTATAGATAAAAGGGGAGAAAGATTTTCTTTTAATTTTGTTATGGAATGTAGATATGTATTCTTGGAATACAAGATTATCTCATTAAATTCAAGAAATCTCCCACTTGGTTATTTATAAAGAAGATTTAGAAATTTTTGAAAGATAAAGGGTAAGAAATATTTTCTTGATTTTCTTTAAAAGATATTATGGAAGATATGTATTTCTTGAAATACAAGAATATCTCATAAATTCAAGAAGATCCAAATCTTGGAATCTTGCCCATTATTTTCGAAAATATCCCATAACAAAGAGTAAGTGGGATTTTGTGGAATATTATAATTATGGGAAAAAGAATATAGGAGATATATTCAAGATTTCTTGGAGATCAAGAAAAGATTTTCCCACATTATCTTGCCACAATTTTCGACCACTTGAGCTCTATAAATAGGGGATGATTCTTTCATTCCCAAGTACAATTCCATGTGCTGGAAAAATTAGTAAATCCACAAAGGTGGTGCAACATAATTTATTTTTCCTTTTGTTAATTGTTCACAAGTGTCCTACCACCGGATAGTCGAACAAGGATTAAGGGAATACTTGGGAAGTTCTTTTGGTTAGTCTAATCAGCCAGATCACTATCATCCCAAGAGGTACGTTCACGTAAACTCGTAGAATTCCGCATGCGTAGGATTTACGTGAATTAATTATATGCATGATATGTTGTTGGATTATTATTTGAATTAATATAGGATTAATTCATGCTAGTAATAATTATAAGAATTAAATTTGTATTTAAATATTCACCCCGAATAGATATGTGCAACTTATTCCCCAACAACCGTTAGTTTGAAAATTAATATTAGGATTAAGTAATTAAATAATCAAATAAATTCTCAAATTATAAAATAATTAATATAAATTAAAAATACAATAAATATTTTTTTCAACTCACACCAAATTCATAATATCTGTAGAAAAAAAAAGTAAAAGTTTAGTTTGTATATAATTTAAAACAAAAAAAATATTTAAATCGTGTAATAATCTATTTATAATCTAAAAAAATTAAATATATATTTTTGTAGAGTTCATATATAATTTAAGAAATAAAAAGAAAATATTTTTTGATAGTGTGTGTGCGTGTATTTTCAGAATGTTGTTGAAAATGTTGTGAAACATGTAAAACAACATATGACAGCGGAAGTATAAAAATGAAGTGCAAAGGATTTCCAAAATTGTGTATAGTCTATAATAAGACTATACGAACCTCATGGTTAAAAACTTCACTATAACAAGTGGTGAGATACACACGAACATTTTACAAGATCCTAAAAGGTGTAGTGAAAAACCACACAGCAAAAATCAATCTATTCGAACAAGTAATAGTGATCTTATTCAACCTAAAACTTGATCTACTAAGACAAACACAATACTGATGGGAAATGTTGGTATACACTCGACCAGTACAAATAGGCATAGCATCGACCCTCACACTCCACTCACGGTTGTGTCTCGGATGCTACTCTCTTAAGTTTGGAGTAGAGCAAATGGGATTTCACTTTAACTCAAACTTGAATGTCGACCAATACAGTCTTTTTATAGACATTTGGACCAACTGCATTGTCCTATCCACTTGGTGTGGACAGCCTTGAAGATCTCCTCCACTATCTCCATGATCTTGGTGTAACCACCCATGATCTTTCTATTCTTACTCCATTATTGCAACCGCTTGACAATATCCGAAATTGTCTTCAACCTGCAATGTAGGAAACATAGAAAAACACATCTAATAAAACGGAGTCAGTGTTAGGAGAAAGGGCAAATTTAAGATGTTGTGCAGAATGTTGTCCAACATCTGGAACAACATCCGTGCAACATCAACGAACTCTCCCAATTTGGCCTTTCTACTACAACACACCTGATGTTAAAAACAACATCCGAACTTGTGTCAGGAAAGAAACAAATAATAGCGATTCAGAGAACAACTACTATTCAACCAAATCATAATTTAAAAACAAACAACCAACACAAGCACTAAGTACATCAGCAGTGTACTTAGGCCAAAGTATCCAACATAAAGTAAATGACAGAAACATAAACCTATCAATTAATTGTCCATTAACAGAGTTCATAAAGTAAATAGCAGTAAATAAAAGATTGCAATACAGAAAGGAATTTTTCAAGTGAAGTAAGGGGAAGGACTGGGCCATTGAAATGGTTGCATCTCCATAATCTGCAAATGCTCCCCCATACATCAAAAACTCCCCATGTGTTGAATCTGTTCACCAATTGTCATGACCATACATCTCATCAAGCATAGCAATACTCTTAGGAGACATATCCTCCCTGTCTGGAGTCTTTCTCAGATCTTCATCAGTGTTGTCATCAGTTGTAGGGTCAATTGGTGCAGGGTCAGGAACAACTTGTTCAGCAGCAGCATTATCTGTACACAGTCAAGAACATTTTCCACAGCATCATCCACAGCTTCATTGACAGCTCTATTGACAGCATCATCCACCTCTCTATCATCAGCATCAGCTTCATTATTCTGATCATCTTGTGCATCTGCACCATCATCATCAACAGCAGCATCTTCATAATCATCCTTCTCTCCTGCATGGCTAGATGGACCAGCTCCATCACCACCATCATCACCATCATCATCGGGTGAACCTCCCCCTGTTGGAGTAGAAAGCAGGTTTCTCCAGAAGGTTCTCTGTATGATCAGAGCATCTATACTTTGCTGGATGGATTGAATTTGATCATAAATGAATTAATTTGAAAAGGTAACAGAAGGGATACCATCACATCTGGTTACTATGTAGGAATGTTGCCAACAGAATGGGCAACATTTTCGGTTTGCTGTTCATTATCTTTCAGAGGCAAATCAACTACCCGGTTACCACCTTTCAGAACATGAGATATACCAAAACTAGGAACATAGCTGCTGATTCTCTCACCCCCTTGGTCTTTCAAACTCTAATATATCCAACATCTGACAAATTAGGCTTGGATATGGAAGAATGGTTCCTTCAGTGTGTTTACCAGCATATGACACAAGATTATCAAAGATAATCTGACCCATGTTGAATTTATTCAAGTGTATAATCTTGTACAACAAGAACGCTTGCTCTTTGGTTAACATAGTGGAATTTTTGGAAGGCAACCAGTTTGAAACCAACAATTTATGCATCACAGAGTACAAAGAAGTCAGTTTTGCAGCAGAAAATTGAAGAGTCCATTCAGTATATCTCCCATCAGTTATCACAGATATTACTTCCCCAACATCTAGTTCACCAGACTCATCCTCCATGTTTCTAGTCTTTAGAAAACAGTTAATTAGCCTAGGGGAAATAGTGACAACATTGTACCTGAATCTGACTTTCCCATAGTTTGCAGATTGCACATTTCCATAACTTTTCTTCACATTAGCATAAAATTAGGCAACCCATGGCACATAATAAGGTTTGGCATATTGAAGATCATGCAATAAAGACCTACTCTTAAAAAAACCTATTAGATTGTTAGCCTCAAAGTCAGGTATTTTTATGATCCTTTCATCAATAATCACCCTTTTTAGCATAGATCTAACAACATCAGATTTTCTATCATATTCAACCTTATCATCAGGGTCAGAGTCAGATTCCAGTACCTCATCAAACAATTGATCCCATTCATCATCAGTTTGATTTCCAGCAGGTACATCTTCTTCTTCAGGATCTTCCTCAGGTTCTTCTTCAGGTTCCATCTCATCACTTTCCATATTTTCCTCAGAATCCTTTTGGGATTCTACTTATTTCTCTGAATTAGATGATTCAGCAACATCAGCAGCAACATGCACAGGAGGATCATTTCTCCTCTTTGTTCTTCTTTCCTTTTTGGCCATTAACTCCTCCATAGTAAGATCATCATCCGAATCTTTTGGTTCAGCAACAGGCTCAACTGGGTCATCCATTTCTTCATCAGAATCTTCAACAGCAATAGGGTCATCAGCACCACCATCTGTCCTTTTTGGTCGTTTACCAGTATAATCAACCTTCTTTACAAGATTTCTTTGAGACATTCTCTGTTTTCCCCATTTCCCAACACCTCTCTTGGGAGCAAGTTGCTTCTTTCTCAAGCGGATATTCTTTAATTTCTCCCCCATTCCATCTGAATCAAAGAAATCAAGCTTTCATCTCAACATATGCGGGTTGAGATGGGTTAGGAGTTTCTTCAGCTGGTTCAGAAACAGGGGTTTCTAAAGGAATTTCTGGAGCAGGTTCTTCGGCTAGGGGTTTAGCAGAGAGATCAACAAAGTCATTAATGTTGATAAGTTTATTCCCAACAAAAACATCAGGAAGAACGGGAAGGTTTTTCTCTAGCATTTGCTCGATGATCAAGCGAATCAGCAATTTGGGAGTATCGGTGGAAAATTCATATGGGATAGGTTTTTGTACGGAAGAAGAGGATGATCCACCAACATTAGTGGAATCATAATCTGTGTTTTGTGTGGCCATTTCTGCTAGTAAGTTCAGAGGGTTCGAGTTTTCAGGAGAGGAAGGAGTGAAAGGAGGGTTTTCTGCAGAGGAAGGGTTTGAGTGTTTGGATGAATGATCAGGGAAGCCCGAAGGGTTTGCATTATCAGCCATCCCACCACTTTTCTGTCCAATTACAATAAACCAAGCAATTAAAAAAAATGAAATCAGAATATAGGAGGGAAAAGGAAGTAAATGACCGAAAATAGTGCAATAATATAAGTAAAAATCAACAAACCTCAAATCCTAAGTGCAACTCAAAATGTTTTCAGCATATAATAGAAAACAATACCGTAATCAACAAAAATACAGAAGAGAAGGAAGTTATTACATAAAACCACCTACAAAACCGAAACATAGTGGAGTAAAATAACCACCCACTAAGTTTGAGTGAACGTGTGATGTGTAATCAGCCGCCAAAAGTAATTTTGAAAACAAAAGAAACCATATCCAACTTAAATAAACACAATTTATATTAAATAACATGTTTGACCACGAATTTAACTTAAGAAGAAATTTAAACAAATCATGTATGATAGATAAAATTTGAATCATTTTAAGGTTTCACAAAATGTCGGCACACATATATCTCAACACTTAATTTTGCATGAAGTTCATCATCAAAGTGTTGCATATTTTGAATTTTCTTATAAGCACATGTTCACATTGATCCATCTTTTTAAAAGAGAACATTGTAGTCGCGAGCTCCGTGCCCCATAGTTACTCAATGGATTGTGAACAAACATGGATGTATATTTAATCACCTTTTGAAAAGAGAAATCGTAGTAGCGAGCTCCGTGTCTCATAGTTACTCAGTGATTACACATCTAAGTTGTGCTTTATTGTTCAATGCATTTAAGAGATATATGTCCAGGATCTGTATCTAAACCATGATTCAACAATAAGATCATAACACTATCATTTAAAGTTTAAACATAAGCAAAACAGCAGATAAACACGTTATCAGAACCACAATGTTGCTTCAAATGTTGTGAAACATTTGTTACAACATCTATTGTTTATGTTCAGATATAACAAAGACCAAGAGATTTTCTAAGTGAAGAAAACCTCTCATTATCAAGGGCTTTTGTAAAAATATCAGCAAGCTGTTTTTCAGTAGAAATGTATTCTAACTTCACAATTTCTTTCTCTACAAGATCTCTTATAAAGTGATGTCTTATACTTATATGCTTAGTCAATGAATGTTGCACAGGATTCTTGGAAATATTGATAGCACTATATTATCACAATAAACAGTAAAAATACCACTTTCCAACCCATAATCTTCAAACATCTTTTTAAGCCAAAGTAGTTTAGTGCAGCAACATATTCAGACTCAGCTGTTGATTGTGAAACACAATTCTGTTTCTTACTGTGCCAGGATATAATGTTGTTTCCCATGTAAAAACATCCTCCACTAGTACTTTTTTTGTCATCACAATCACCTGCTCAATCTGCATCACTATAGCCAACTAAAGAGCAATTAGTATCATGTGAGTACCAAATACCTAGATCACATGTTCCAGCTACATATCCTATAATTCTTTTCATAGAATTAAGATGTGATTCCTTAGGATTAGCTTGATATCTAGCACAAAGACAGACACTATACATAATATCAGGCCTACTAGAAGTTAAGTACAAAAGACTTCCAATCATTGATCTATACAAAGTATGATCAACATCTTTTTCAATCAAGTCTTTACTCAACTTTTGAGTTGAGCCCATAGGGGTTTTCATAGTTTTAGCAGTTTCAAGACCAAACATTTTCACCAAATTCTTAGCATATTTGTTTTAAGAAAAGAAAATACCATCTTTAACTTGTTTGATTTGAAGACCTAAAAAGAAATTCAGTTCTCCAACCATGGACATTTCAAAGGTACAGGTCATTTCCTTAACAAAACTCTCAAGCATATCATTACTAGTTGAACCAAATACAATATCATCAACATATATTTGAGCAACCATGATATCATTCTCAGAATTTTTAATGAATAAGGTTCTATCAGCTTCACCTCTCAAAAATCCAAATTCAAGTAAGAAATCAGTAAGTCTACCATACCAAGCTCTAGGTGCTTGTTTTAGACCATACAAAGCTTTCTTTAACTTGTAAACATGATCAAGAAATTTCAAATTTTCAAAACCTTTAAGTTGTTCAACATAAGCTTCATCATCCAGAATACCATTTAAGAAGACAACTTTAATATCCATTTGATGCAAGTTAATGTTAATAAAACATGCAATAGCAAGAAGTAATCTAATAGATTCAATTCTAGCAACAGGAGCAAATATTTCATCAAAGTCTATTCCTTCAATCTGAGTATATCCTTGAGCAACCAATCTAGCCTTATTTCTCACAATATTACCAGATTCATCAGTTTTATTCTTGGAAATCCACTTTGTTCCTATGACATTAATATCAGAATTAGGTCTAGGTACAAGTGTCCAAACATCATTTCTTTCAAACTAATTAAGCTCTTCATGCATAACATTTATCCAATTTTCATCATCAAGAGCTTCTTTCACATTTTTTGGCTCAATTTCAGAATGATAACACTCAAAGATTACCTGATTGCATATGGATGACATGCAACCTGATCTTACAAGGTTATTGATATGAATACCCATTCTTCTTCTAATTTGTACACCAGTGGTAGCTTCTCCAATGATCTGATCTGGTGGATGACTTTTCATTATCTTTGTTGAGGGAACCAAATGTTTTGGATACTGTGAATCTTGTGACAGATTTTCAGTATTTGAACTTTTGGGTAATGTTGCATCAGATGTTGAAGGAACATTCTGATTTTGATCAACATTTTTACTACCTTCAATGTCATCAGTATTCTTGGATACTTCTATCAAATCTGATACATTATCTTCAGCACTTTTACCTGCAAGACTTGCAAGTTCATCAAATACCACATTAACAGATTCTTGCATTGTATCAGTTCTCAAGTTATAGATTCTATATGCGTTACTATTCTTAGAATATCCTAAGAAAAATCCTTTATCACTATTAGAATCAAACTTGTGCAACTGATCTCTATCATTCAAAATGTAACAAACACAACCAAACAAATGAAAGTATTTCAAATTTGGTTTCTTGTTATTCAGAATCTCATAGGGAGTACAATTACTACCAGAACGAATATAGACTCTATTCACAATGTGACAAGCAATATTCAAAGCTTCTGCCCAGAATTTCTTAGAAAGGCTTTTTGAGGTTAGCATAACTCTTGCCATTTCTTGCAAAGTTATATTATTTCTTTCAGCAATTCCATTTTGTTGAGGAGTTTTAGGTGAAGAAAACTCTAGCAAAATACCTTTGTTTTCACAAAAATTAGTAAACAAACTGTTTTCAAATTCCCTTCCATGATCAGACCTTATCCTACTGATCTTTAAACATAAAACAGTTTTAAACCTTTTGTAAAGAATTTTGAACTCAGAAAAGGTATCTGATTTTTCTTTTAGAAAGATAACCCAAGTATATCTATAAAAATCATCTACAAGAACATATGAATACCTCTTTCCACCTAAACTTTCAGTTTTCATAGGACCCATTAGATCCATATGAATCAATTCACAACACCTGTTTGTTGTACATGCTAACAACATTTGATGTGTTGTCCTTACTTGCTTACCTTTTTGCATGGTCCATGATTTTCCTTTTTCAAAGTTAAGATCGGGTAAACCAACAAAGACACCTAGTCTATGCAATTTATGAATATACGTAATTAGCATGACCAAGTTTTTGATGCCACATGAAAATATCATCTGCTTTTAGCAAGACTTTACAAGTATGATTTGTACCAATCAAATAGCAATTATCAGCAGATCTTTTGCCAGTCATTAAGCAATCATCATTTTTATCAAACACATAGCATGAATTCTTGTCAAATTTCACATGTAAATCATCATGACATAACTGACTAATACTAATCAGATTAGCAAGTAAATCTTTTACATGCAATACATTTTTCAACTTTGGAAATCCAGGAACATTCAAGGCTCCTTTACCAACAATTTTACCTTTTGAACCACCTCCATATGTAACATGACTACCATTACATGATGTATAATCAGATAAATAATTAAGTTGACCAGTCATGTGTCTAAAACAACCACTATCAAAGTACCAAGATCCAGGAACACATGTTTTCAAGGATGTATACACAACATTGCATGACATGTTTTTATGAATCAACTTTTTAGTGTTGTTAACCTATTTTATAGGGTGTTCAATTTTATCAGGTAAAACAATTCCAGCTTTTAAGTCTCTTCTTAACTTAGAACAATATGGACGAATATGACCTACTCCAGCACAATAAAAACAGACATACTCTTTAAATAAACTATCAGATTTCTTTTGTTTACCTTTCAAAGATTTAGGCAAAGAAGTTCCAGCTTTTACAAAAGAAATAGGTTCACAGGATAAAGGAGTATTCTCAGAAGTTTTCTGTTGGGAAATTTGTAGTTTCGATGGAAGTTCCAAAATAGATAATGTAATAGGACCAGTTAGACCTGTTAGCTGACTGATAATTTAGATAGCAGATAAGATGACCAGCTGAAGTGTGTAGACAGTTGAAGTAACAGATAGGTCACATATTGAGGGGGAACTCAATATGTATAGGTTAAGTCTTGTAAGATCAGAAGATCAGCTAACTTGAAGATCAAATGATGAAGATCTAAGCAGATAAGCTAAAAATCAGATGAGAAGAAGTCAAGACATCAAGACAAGAAGACCTACATCAGATAACGACAAGAAAAGGTCAGTAAGTTGTGCTAAGACAACTTACGAATAGATAACCTAAATCAGGAAGACAGATCAGTGTTCGAACTGATCTGTGTCAGCTCCATCAGGTGACTACTTCAATGTTACCCAGTACGAGACAAGTCATCAGACACAAAGAATATCAAACTAAGTTAGTAAATCAAACACTGAATAAGTGTACTTGATAACCAATGAGAGAAAGACACGTATGTACAGAGCTGACACTGCAGGACAAGGTGCCTCAGAGTTAAACGGCTAGAAAGGACAAGCTTGCATGCTTTCGGTCATACCGCTCCTGAAGCACGTCAAATCCATCTGCAAACCTACTTTAAATAGACCGAAATTCGAATTGCTCTCTAACGGCTAGTTCGATTTTGTGCCTATAAATAAGGGATCAAACCTTCTGAGTAAGGTTACGGAAATTATTCACAAGCAAAAAGCTCTCAAGATTTCCGCAAGTAGAACACAAGCTCAAGATTATTTCTTAAGTGTTCATCCCTTAAGTTCTTAGCAGAATACTTATCCTCTAGCTCTTGGATACTTAGAAGATAGGATAGTATTCCAGTTGGAACAAAACTATTCTTACCCAAACACTGTTAGGTTAAGTTTGTTATTGCAAGATTTCTATATAGGGTTTCTAGATTAGATTTCTGGGATTGGTTGAGTATGAACTCGTTAAATATCTGTTGGTTGTACTGTGTTGGACTAACACATTAAACTCAATCCAGTTGGTAAAGTTGGTTCCCCTGTTGATAGGGAAGAGTGGACGTAGGACAAGTTATCTGAACCACTATATATCTGTGTGCCTTTAATCTGCTTTACACATACTTGCACACTACTCTTGTTATCTGCATGCATATTCTGTACTAGGATTAGACTAGCATCAAGCTACTGATCTGATCAGATTAACACTTTAGTTATTTGATTCAAACCAGATTGGTCAGAATCTTTTGTTGAGTAAAACTGGTTTTCACACGGGTTAACTAATCTTCCATACAATCAGTTAAACTGATAGACACCAAACTAATCTGCCTGTAAGATCAGTAAGTCGGATATCAGTCCAAACTGATCCACTTCGCACTCTGGTCAGATAAACGTGCAAATCACATCTGATCCACGAAAAAGTTTTTTGAAGTCTATTCACCCCTCCCCTCTAGACTTCAACCCTCATTAAAATCCATTCGGGACCTACAAGTGGTATCAAAGCAGTGGTTCTTCTGACCACTGGCTTTGAATATCATTGGTTCTTGAGGAAGTACCTTTGTGGTCACTTGAACTGATCTTTGAAAACCTTTTTAAAACTCATTTTCTTAAAAACAAAATCACCACAAGCATGGATAACACTTCAGGTATGCATCATAATCTACCCATGTTTTCTGTTGATGAGTATGCAGATTGGTCCATCGACATGAGAGATCATCTGGGAGTGATCAGCAACATAATGGATGAGATTCTTGAGAGAGGATCGATTATCATCTATCACTATAACCCAGCTGAAGATGGACGAGATCCTTCACAACCAGTTGGAGCAAGAATCAAAAAGAGTCCCTCACTGATGGACGCAGATGAGAGGAAATTGTCTAATCTGGATACTGTTGCTAGACATCTCATCATGAAAACTATGGATGCTACTACAAGAGAGAAAGTGAAGTACCTAAAGACAGCTAAGGAAGTCTGGGATACGCTTGCTGAAATCTGCAGAGGAAATGAACAGATCAAGGACAGCAGACTGCAAGCTGAGCTAGTTGTATTTGAGAAACTCAAGATGTTGCCAAATGAAACAGTTGATCAATTTGATGGAAGGATCACACGAGGAGTCAACCGACTTCGTGATCTCGGACGAGTTATGTCAAACAAGGATATCAACTACAAGATTCTCAGATTGTTGACTAAGAAATGGGATACGAAGGTGACTGTGATTAAGGACTGTCAAGATATTGCTACAATGAAACCAAATGATCTAATCTTCAGTTTGAAAGCTCATGAGTTCGACCTGATCGAGAGAGGACAAGGATCTGATGATGTCCCAGCTGAAACTACTCCCAATCCTAAATATGTTGCATTTCAGGCAGCAAGTAGTAGTTCACGAATTGTGGAACCAGTTGGAAACATCATCAGTCAAGCTGAACAAATTGCCTTGCTGACAAGAAAGCTGGAAAGAACAAATGTTCAAATGGGCAAATACAGGAAGTTTTATGATGACTATCGAAGGAATAGAGGAAGAGATCGTCGTTCATCTGATAGATCGTAAGAGAGGTATTGTTCATCTGACAATCGAGATAACAGAAGAGAAGAAATACAGGACGATCATCCTGACGAAAGGAAGGATGATCGAAGAGATAACCGGAAAGAATGCAGAAGTGATGATCGATCAGATAGGAAAGGTTCTGACTATCGACAAAATGGGAAGTCTCCTAACAGGCATTACAGAAGACACGATTCTCTAGGCAAAGGAAGCTCAGGGGATTCAAGAGTGTGCTATAACTGTCAGAAATTAGGCCATTACAGTGCTGACTGTCCTGACCTGACCCCCAAAGAAAGAGAGGAGAAAAGAAATAGAAGAGAACAGAGATACAGGGACAGGAAAGCCATGGTTGCAGATACGTCTGGCATTGATGATTCCTATCTGCCCTCAGATGATTCTGGTTACTCATCTGTCGAAGACTTCTGTTTGATAACAACAACTGATGATGTCGATGATCTGAGCTTCTTATCTGATGACGACATCTGTTTCATGGCCAGAGAATTAGATCAAACAGAGGTACTTTCTAACTCTTCTGTGCCTCTTTCTTCCACACCACATGTGCCGAGCACATCTGCAGGAGAGGTCAACTTGCAGGTCTACAATGACTAATTGCTTGATGATATTTCCAATGCAATAGATACTTATACACGAGTGGAAGTTGAGAACGATAACCTGAGAGCTGAGAACATCAGGCTTGTTAAAGAAATTGAGGCAAGTAGAGCAGCTGAACTAAAATCAGCTGAAAATGTTCAGAAGATGACCACAGAACTGGAGTTTCTGAAGGTCAGTTTGTTGGGAGATGAATTTAATAAAGAAGTTTTGATTAGATCCCAAAAAACCCTGAGTATGACATGTTCAGGATAATCTTGATAGACTGAGTCAGGTTTCAGTATAGATTGTTCAGGAAGTTATCTGCACCATGTATAGTCAGCAGATATAGATCAGGATAGATTTTGAAGACACTGGAGACTAAGTAAGTAACTAAAGACACTGAAGACTCGATTAAATGGCGAAGACATTTGAAGACTCGATATGTCATCAAGAAGACATCAAGACTCGTATGTCACTGAAGACATTAAAAGACTCGAGATGTCATTTGAGAACATCAAGACTCGGAAGATCTTCAAGACCTAGTAGTTCTTGAAGACTCGATAAGATCTTGAATACTCGAAGATAACTTTGAATGTTCAGAGGCACTGAATATAATATATCTGAAGACTACAAAAACTGAGAAAAACGCAAATATTCAGAAAATTAGATATTGCCCAAAACATTCATATGCAGACAAAAGGAACTAAGTCTAAGTGTTGTTTAAGGTTGTCTCATTCATGGAGATTGACCAAAAAGAGCCATTTTATTTGTCCACATTCACTGAAGACAAGAACCAATCAGAGGAAGACAACAACAACATTTCTTCGACCTTTGAAAGCGACGGACCACGAATCATGTCGGTAGTACTAAGTTCCAGACTGCAAAAATTGGTGATTGGCTACATGACTGCATATTTCCTAAAACATGCAAGGGAGTATTCAAACCCTAAATATAGACATTCATCAAACACCATAAGAGGAAACTCATGAAGCTATCTCCTCCAACAGATAGTTTTTCAAGAGTGACCTTGGTGAAGTTGCCTATAAATACCAGTGACCCTTTACATTGAGAGGTTACGGAAATTTCAAAGCAACTCAAGAGCTCATTCGTATTATTGCAAATTGAAGCACTCGAAAAACCCTAGAATTTCCCAAGTGTTTCACATTGGAGAGAGCTCACTATTCTAAGCCTAGAGTGATAGATATATCCAAAGCTTAGAGGAGATATCCTAGTCTTTGCATTAGTTCTTATTGTAAAGGATATCTGACCCTAGTTAGAAACCAACCCAAAACCCAAAACCCAAACCCTTTGTTAAGGTAGTTTGTGTGTGTTTTGTTGGTGAGTTAGAGTTGTAAAGAGTTAGTAAGCTACGGTGAGTTAGCGAAAAACTCTAGAGAAGAAGTTAGTAAGCTACTTGTGGTAGTCTCGAACACTTGTGTGTGTTTGAGTTAGTAAAAAACGGTGAGTCGACCCGAGAAAACTCAAGGTAGAAAAGTGAGTAAGCTACAGTGAGTTAGCCGAAAGCTTTAGGAAGTGGTTAAGGAATTTCTCTGAAGATCCAGAGAGAGTGGACGTAGGAGCTTGAGTCTCTGAACCACTATAATTGTTGTGTTGTTTTGCTTTACTGCATTATTATCAGTTGCATGTTTATCACTGAAAGCATAGTTCACTGATATTCAGTTGGAACCAATCCACTAAACTTGCATCAAATTGATCACAGCCTTAATCACTATTTTATTGAAGGGGAGATTTTCAGCAAAGCTAAAACAAGTATAAACTTAGGGCCAACCATTCCGCACACTTGAGTAGCTAGAACAGATAGTTACCAAACTGAACTAACTCTACTGAGGGTCCAGTAAGATAATTGTCTGATCCAAGCGCCTCAGGATCTCGATAAACTCGAGGCTCGGTTAAAATTTAATCTGAAGCTTCGAAAAGCGCTTCGGGATCATTATCTCGATGACTTTGACTCAGGGCAATCCGTGCTTCTCAGGGCAAAATCATCAGGATAACCTAACCCATCTGACCTCAGTGAAAGAAAAGTTTTAAAATCACTGAACACGTGTATTCCCCCCCCATACACGTGTGAGACTCGTTAACACCGGGACCAACAAGTGGTATCAGAGCAGTGGTTCATTTTGACCACTTGCTTTGGTAGCCATAGTCTATTTTGCTGAAAGACTTTGGTGGTCTACTGAATAGATCTGTTTGTTGATATCTTACAAGGCTCAGTCATCATGCCTTCTAAGAAACTTCCTATGTTCTCTGTTGAGAGCTATGACCTATGGAGATTGAGAATGCAGGATCATCTGTATTCAAAACATGAAAGAATGTGGAGAGTGGTTTCTGAAGGACCATTCAAATTTACTGTTGTGAATCCCAGAATCACTGATACTGAGAGGAATGATCCCAGAGAGGAATTTCCAAAGCTTGATGATTAACTTACTCCTGATGAGAGAAAGTTAGTCAATCTGGACTACATTGCTAAAGATACTTTGTATAGCACTATTAATGATGGTGTTATGGGGATGATTTCTCACTGTGAAACTGCAAAAGAAATATGGGACACACTTGTTGTTATGTGTCAAGGCACAGATCATATTAAGGAAAACAAACTTTCTGTTGCTATTGGAAAGTTTGATAGCTTTGAAATGGAAGATAGTGAATCCATTGACAAACTTGAGGTCGATTCACTAGCATCATGAATGATCTGAGTGCTCTTGGGAAAAAGATACCCACAGAGAGAAGTGGCATTGAAAATTCTTAGAGGATTATCTAAGAAATGGGATATACATGTTGTGGTGATTGAAAACACCAAAAATATTGATTCCATGTCATATCAACAAGTTTTCTCTGAACTGAAAGCTTATGAGTTTGTGAATGACAAGAAAACTAAGAAATCTGACAGCAAAGATGATTCTTCATCTAGCAAGAATGTGGCTTTCAAAGCCAAAGAGAAATCTGTAAGTCTAGAGAGTCTGAGAACTCACTTGCCAAAAATCGGGATGAAAGGGGAGGATAAGCTAATCTTGATGGCAAGGAGGTTTGAAAGACTCAATAGCGATATGGGAAATATAAGAAATATTACAGGGAATCCGCACAGTACAAGAGAGACTCGGAAGTGAGGGCGGATACTGCTCGAGAAAAGGAAGGACCCGAGAAGTCAAGGATCCTCATCCAAGAAGAAGGACTCCAATACCAAGGAGGAAAGTGATCGGGATGATGATACCAGCAATTTCTACAACTGTCGAAAGAAAGGTCACTTTCAATATGACCGCCTGAAATGAAAAAAAAGAAAGAAAAAGAGAAACAAGCTAAGAGAGATAGGAAGATCTCCAAAGAAGAAAGCTATGATTGCGAAAGAGGAAGAACATTACGAAGAAGGTTCCGGTTCCTCGAGATGAAATTTTCTCGAACGATGACAATGATGATGTATGTCTTATGGTTGTGGAGGAGGTCAATTCTTCTATCTCTTTGTTGCTCCTACTCAAGCACATGAGTTCTCAAGTTCAAGCATGTGATAACTTTAACTTTGATGGATTCATTTGAGAATCTTATGAAGGACTATTATGTGTTACAAGAACTACTCACTTTGAAACTCAAGAGCGAACAAAGGAACCGATTGGTGAGAATCAAGTGGAAAAACTCTAAAAATCTTTGAGATCACTTCTCAATTGATGGGAACTCTTGATGAACTAGATGTTACGAAAGTACAACTCTCGAAAAAAGAGAAGGTGATAGAGATCTGAATGGAAAATTAGAAAATCCACTAAAGAGATTCAACTTATCGGAATCGAGTTCAATGACCTCTTTGAGAAGCATGAAACTCTAAAGAAATGTGAGGATAGTGCGCAGAGAAAGTTAGCTCTATTGAATTCGGCATTTAAAGTGATAGATGAAATTCAGAGTTATCAAAGACCTGCAACTATAAAAACTGGATTGGGATACATTCCAGGGGAACCTCACAATGTCTTCTGAATGCTGCTTCTAGTAGCACCAAGATTGTCTTTGTTAAACCAGTGGCATTTAATCTTCTTACTGAAGAACTGCCCAAAGTTTTAGACAAGTGTAAAGGACCTATGGTTTCAGAAAAACTGAAGGTTCAGGGAAGAAAGCCCAAACCTCGGGAAAAAGGCTAGAAAACACGAACACTTTCGGTAGGAAATTTTCGAGCCCGATGCTTCAAAGCATCGGTAAGAATACCAACCTAAAAGAGATCTGCAGACCGAACCATCGGAGGAATTTTCGAAAGAGAAACACTTTCGGCAGAGATATTCTCAACTTAAAAGACCAAGTCCTCGGTTACTAAAAGACCCCAATTTGAAAGATAGCAACCTAAACCCCCACTTGCCTAAGGGTAAAGGTTTCTTGAACCCAAGTCGTGAGAGACAGAGACCACCAAGCACAAAAGCTAAGGCACTTGAACAAAAGGCTGAACCCAAGAAGAACTCTAAGGCTCATGTTCATGCTAAAGCCGCACTCATGAGCGAGGATCTTGCCAAGGCTCATAGGGTGGTGAATGTATATGTAGATGTTTATGGGAGACAAATCGGTCATTCTAAAGTAATTAGAGTTGTTAAGCGATTTGGGTTCCAAAAGTCTGATAACACAGGTAGGACCCTACACCAAATGGGTACCTAAGAACTAATATGTTTTTTCAATTGAAGGAAAAGAACCTTTGAAATTTGAATGAAAACAACATAGCACCGATGAGTGGAAATGAATTGGATCTGTTGTATGGTATCTCGGACGGTGGATGTTCAAGACATATGACGGGATATAAGCAACTAATCATGACTATGTTGAGCAAAAAGGCCCTCGAGATCACATTTGGAGACAATTCCAAAGGACAAACCGAAGGATATGGAACTCTTGAAGTTGACTCTGTTCATATCCATGGTATTTCATATGTGTCTGGTCTAAAGCATAACTTGCTTTCTATCAGTCAATTATGTGACAAAGGATTCAAAGTGTTGAGTTCTCAAAAAACTTATGTTATGTAAAGATAATACTTCAAAATTTTCTTGTTACTACTAGAAAAGAAATGTGTATCTTCTTGATTGGAGTTCAACTCAGTTGGAACTCCTAAAGATACATGTTTGGTTGCAAAAAGTTCCAATGATACCCGGTTGGTTGTGGCACAAAAAAAAGATGAATCACTTAAACTTCAAAACCACGAACAAACTTGCAAGATTAGCACTTGTAAGGGGTTACCCAATGAAGTGTTCAGTAAAGATCATATATGTGATGCTTGTCAGAAAGGAAAACAAATCAGAGCATCTTTCAAAAGCAAAGTAGATGTGGTAGAATACTACAACTGTTACATATGGATCTCTTTGGTCCAAAACACTGTGAGCACTAATGGCGAAAAATACACACTTGTGGTAGTTGATGACTACTCTAGATATACACATGGGTCATATTCTTTTCGAAGAAAGAGACTTCGAACAAAACTACGAACTCTTGAAAAGGCTCGATCTTGAAAAAGAATCGAGTGTGGTCAAAATCGGATCGGATAAAGGAACCGAAGTTTATCAATCATATCATATCGATTATTGTGCGACAAATGGAATAGCTCATGAAACATCCGGTGCGCAAGGACCCCACAATGAGAATAGTGTTCTTTGAAAGAAGAAATATGACTCTGAAAAAGAAGGCTGCGCAAGGACAATGATTGTTGAAGGCGATATTCCTAAGAGATTTTGAAATTTTGAAGCTATCAACCTTTGCATGCTACTCTCGAGCAGATCCATGTTGACCAAGAATCAAGGAAAAACTCCATATGAAATTTGTGGAATGAAAGGAAGCATCTTGTTTCTTTCTTTTCGTGTGTTTGGTTACAAGTGTTTCATACACAATAATGGTAAAGATCGGTTGAAAACTTTTGATATCAAAGGCGATGAAGGGATATTCTTAGGATATACGAAAGTCAAAAAAGCCTTCGAGTTTACAAGCTGTAGGACTCTTATTGTGGAAGAAACACCTCATGTTGTTTTTTGATGAATCTACTTGTGTTCGGAAGAAAGCAGGAACATGACTTCGGGAGAACCGATCAAGAGAATCACCGGACTTAGCTTTGAAAAAGAATGATAAAACATCCTCTGAACACGAAAAGAAGAAGTCGGTCACTTTCTATGAATGGAGTGAATCGGACTTCGAACAAAAGAAGATCGGGATGGAAAAACTCGGGATGGTGAGACTCGGGATGGAAATTCTCCCCTTTGAAGGAAAGCCAACACACTTGAAGGCGACCAATCTAAACATACACCGATTCGGACTCGGGTATGTAATCTGGATGAAGATGTGGACACGGTGAGAGGCAAACTCTGAATCTATCAACCAATGGGGAACAAATGTCTCGACAATGTTACAATGGAATTTCCCGAGGAAGATGATTCTCTTTCTCCTTTTCTGTTGTTCCCTGAATTTAATGAACTACCTGAACCTAACATTTCTGATGTTGAGGATACTACTAAAGGGGGAACATCAAGGAGAAAATGGTTGGATAGTCATCCTACAAGTCAGATTGTGGGTGATCTATCAGATGGTGTCAAAACAAGAAGGTTCCATGGAGAAAGTGCTTTGTTCTGTTGCTTCCTATCTGAAAAAGAACCTACTGAGATTGAAGAAGCTCTACAAGATTCATTTTGGATTACTTCTATGCAAGAAGAGCTGAATCAGTTCTCAAGGAATGAAGTTTGGGAGTTAGTGGATAGACCTAAGAGGCACAATGTGATTGGAACTAAGTGGGTGTTCAAAAATAAGAGAGATGAAAATAACAACATTGTGAGAAACAAGGCAAGGCCAATTGCACAAGGTTATTCCCAAGAAGAAGGCTTGGATTATGATGAAACCTTTGCACTTTTTTTGCAAGACTAGAAAGCCATCGATTATTTCTTGCATATCTTTGCCCACATGAAATTCACGATATATCGGATGGATGTGAAAAGTGCATTTTTGAATGGTGTGCTTAAGGAAGAGGTTTATGTGGAACAACCTCCGGTTTTGAACAGAATGACCAAGTTCTGAGCTCGGGAAAGCCTTGTATGGTCTTAAGCAAGCACCCCGAGCATGGTATGATATCCTTTCTCGGTTTCTTCTTGACCATGGTTTTATCAAAGGAATCATTGATAGAACTCTGTTCGGGATAGAAGATGGGAAAAGACATCTTACTTGTTGATTTATGTAGATGACATCATATTTGGATCTCCAAAGCATCACCGTGTGTGAAAAGTTTTTCTACCCGATGAAAGGAAAGTTTGAGATGTCAATGATGGGGAGATGAATTTCTTTCTTGGACTTGGTGAAACAAACTAAGAAAGGAATTTTCATCAATCAAGCAAAATACACGAGAGATCCGATTGCAAAGTATGGTGTCTGATTGCAATGCGATTAGAATTCCTATGAATACTAACTACAAGATGGATCCCGATCACGAAGGCAAATCGATAAATCACAATCGATTATAGAGGATCATTGGATCACCGCTATATATCTCTCGACAAGTAGGCACGATATAACATTTGTTGTTGGGATATGTGCAAGATACCAAAACTAATCCTAAGGCTAAATTTACACATGGAGGCTGCCAAAAAAGATTCTAAAAAATATCTTAAAGGCCTTTGTGAATAGAGGATTATGGTATCCAACGATGATAACCTTGAATTAACTAGTTATTGAGATCTTTGATTATGGAGGATGTTGAATTGACAGAAGTCTACCACGAGAACTTGTCAATTTCTTGGAAGTAAACCCGATATCATGGTTTTCAAAAGAAACAAACCTCGATAGCAACCAAGATCTTCTTGAAGTTTAATAATACATGGCTGCGAGGAAAGGCGTTGTACCTGCATTCTTTAGCTCGAACAACAATTGAGGATTATAAGATTATAACCAATGAAGTACCTATATTTTGTGATAATAATAGTGCAATTGCTATTACACAAAAATCTCAGTATTACACACGGATGTAAGCATGTTGATATCAGACATCACTTCATCAGAGATCATGTTGAGAAGAAAGACATCAGAATGGAGAAAATTCATACTAATAAACTGAGAGCTGATATCTTGACTAAACCTTTGGCTGAATTAAGATTTCATGAACTATCAGTTGAATTGGGTATGTTGGATCCAGGTGAATAAAGAAAATCTGAAAAATGAAGGTTTTCAGATGCATGAAGTTTTCTCAGGTTTTTACTGAAAAACTCAAGATAAAATTGAGAGTACTGAACACTGAGTCTTGGGAACGAAATGAGAGATAGAATTGGGGTTTTCGGTGTCAGTGGAGAAAAGGGGTTTCGAGTACATGTGTCTGAATGAGGAGGTCTCTCTCAGGTTAGAGGAAGCTGGAGAGTCGGGCGCTCAGGTTTATCTGAATGAGGAGGGCTCGCTCAGGTTAAAGAAAGCTCAGGATAGTCTGAATGAGGAGGGCTCGCTCAGGTTAGAGGAAACTGAAGAGTCGGTCGCTCAGGTTTATCTGAATGAGGGATCTGAGTTGGAGGATACGCCTGAGCCAAATCCACCTGAGTGGATTTATCTGAATGAGCAGAATTCACTTGAGCCAAATCCACCTGAGTGGATTTATCTGAATGAACAGAATTCGCCTGAGCCAAATCCACCTGAGTGGATTTATCGAAACAGCGAATCGCTTTGAGTCAAATCCTTTGAGTGTAATTATCTGAATGAGGAAATGTTGGGCTTCTCAGTGTTGGGCCCAGACATTTAGAATGACCTGGAATCTCCATTATCTATTTTAATTCTGCATTAAATTTACCTAAGGAATATCCATCTGTGTGTGGACCCCACTGTTTTTTACAAAATCTGACTGCGGCGATGAATGAATATCGAAAAAATTTACACTATTCTCTCTCCTCTAACTATCTCTATTCCTATCTAATTCTCTCTCTCCCAATTTCTTCAAATCTTCATCTCTCGATCTCTTACTCTCTTCCTCTATATGCAATTTACCTTCTTATTTCCAGAAAATTATACAAAAAATATGGATTATAGTGTTGGTAGTGTTGGGATCGCTACAGCAGCTCATAGGGAATTTACTATGTATCAGATGGATGTAGAGAGTGCATTCTTAAATGGGGTGCATGTTGAACAGCCTCCTGGCTTTGAAATAAGCAACCAAGTGTACCTTTTAAGAAAAGCTCTTTATGGACTGAAACAGACTCCTAGAGCTTGGTATGATTCATTGTCCCAGTTCTTGATAGAGAATGGATTTACCGAGGGCTTGATTGATCGGACCTTGTTCAGAATAGAAGATGGAGAAGACATTCTCTTGGTTCAGATCTATGTGGACGACATTATATTTGGTTCTCCCAATCATAAGCTATGTGAGAAATTCAGTAAGCTGATGAAAGGGAAATTTGAGATGTCCATGATGGGTCAAATGAGCTATTTTCTGGGTCTACAGGTCAAGCAAGCTCACCCTGGGATCTTCATCTGTCAGGCTAAGTACACAAGGAATTTGTTGGCTAAGTATGGAGTTCAGAATTGTAAGGAAGCCAAAATTCCAATGTTAACTGCATTCAAGATGAATCCAGATGAAGGTGGTAAGAAGACTAATCAGAAAGAGTATAGGGCTTTGATTGGATCTTTGCTATACCTGACTGCAAGCAGACCAGATATAACATTTGCAGTAGGTGTATGTGTCAGATTTCAGGCAAATCCCAAACAAAGCCACCTTGAAGCAGCTAAGCGGATTCTTAAGTATCTGAAGGGTACTGTAAACTTAGTTTTATGGTATCCAGCAGATGATAATCTAGAGCTTAGTGGGTACTCTGATTGTGATTATGGTGAATGTAGGATAGATAGGAAATCCACATCAGGTACATGTCAGCTTCTGGAAACAAACTGATCTCGTGGTTCTCTAAGAAGCAAACGTCTGTTGCCACATCTACTACTGAAGCAGAATATATGGCTGCAGGTAGCTGTTGTTCCCAACTGCTCTGGCTTTGTCAGCAGCTGAAGGATTACAACATAATTGCTACCAATGTACCTATCTTCTGTGACAGTAATAGTGCAATTGCTATCACACAGAACCCCGTTCTACATACAAGATGCAAGCATGTGGACATCAGACATCACTTCATAAGAGACCATGCAGAAAAAGGGAACATCAGAATGGAAAAGATCCATACTGATAAGCAAAGAGCTGACATCTTAACCAAGCCTCTAGCTGAAGTTAGATTTAGAGAATTATGCAACGAGCTAGGTCTACTGGATTTAGGAGATGCAGCCCCAAAGTATTTTGGTGGTCTGATCTCAAACACCAGTTTGTTAAGAGACTGACCAGATAGA
This sequence comes from Stenogyne calaminthoides, assembly GCA_037126765.1. Taxonomy (NCBI): domain Eukaryota; kingdom Viridiplantae; phylum Streptophyta; class Magnoliopsida; order Lamiales; family Lamiaceae; genus Stenogyne; species Stenogyne calaminthoides. The sequence continues at coordinate 4,712,662 of JBBCBC010000026.1, read as the reverse complement.
ATCAGTTGAGTAAGGAACCTCAACTGATCAGAAAAATTAGTTAGACACTGATCAGATAAAGGATATTAGATTAAGGGGGAACTAAGCAAAAATCGCATAATGAAATCAAATCAACACAACAATGGAATTAAAAGAGAATTTCATTGATAAAGACCCGGAGGTCGAAACTTTTCATTACAATAGACCCGGAGGTCGAAAGAAAAGTCCTAAACCCTAAACCCTAAAACCGATGAGCCTTCTTACTTTAAATGGACACAAGTGTCATACATGTGGTGCAAAACATACAAGGGATTGAAAAGGGGGGCGACTTGACTTGATCAAGTTTGCATATACAATACTAAATCCATATTACATGTCAGAAATTGCTCATCGTTGTTAACCACGTCGTCTCGATCGAACACAAGGCATAGACGGCCACCTCCATGATAAAGATGACAAATCCAAAATCAGGGTGGCAATGAAGCTTAGCAATGGCCGTTTGGTCATCTTTCGATGAAGACGATATCAGAAACAAGGGAAGCATAGGGATGGACTGAGAATCGGAGGTCATTTTAGTAGAATAGAAGAAGCCTATTGGCGGAGGACTTGCCGGAATCAAGGACTTGTCGGAATTTCTCATGTGCAAACTTGAGAACGAAAATTGATGAATGTTTGTCTAAACTCAGTTCTATTTATAGAGGATAAGCGGGGGTGGAAATGCAATTTTAAAAAATTTGAGACCCCTCCCAAAGAAATTGACATCACAAGTGACAGACCATCATTACGGGTATGTCACATCACGCCGATTTGGGAAATCGAGGCGACCGTTCGACTCCCCGAGAATTAGGTTTTAGCGGGAGCACACTCTAAGACCCGGATAGGATCAGATTGGCTCAATAGAAATCTGATCAACAATTTGGATCAGATTGGTTCAACAGAATTCTGATCAGCTAAGTTAGACATTGTTGGGAAAATTTGCTAAGGCACAGGCTACAGTAAGATCATCAAAACAGAAGAGTTGGATCAGATACAACTGGTTACTGGTTGATTACAACAGCAACCAGTCAGATACGTTTTCTGTTTACATTATCTGAACTTATTTACTTTTATGCAATGATTACTGTTTACCTTACTTTATGACGCAAGCACTGCACTTATTAAATGCGGGCGTGGGGATTGTGTATTTAATAGCATTTAATGCGTATTTTTTACGTCCAAATACATTCTGTACTTTTTCTCAACCGCATGATTATTCTACTTTACGGCCGCTTAATCTAAGCCGCTCTTTTTAAACACGAATACTCAAGTATTTGTGGGAAGTCGTGTAAAAATATTTTTTCCTCGCACCTTAAAACCCTAAAAGGTCTTTCAACTTCTTACTTTCGAAACTTTTACCCAAATTCTCCGAAGCAATCCTCATTTCACTTAAGAGAACTTAAATAAATTATTTCAAAACTCTTCTTCATTCGAATCGATTTCTGGTAATTGTTATTCGATAGTATGTGCATTTCTTTGTTGAACATCACTTATAATATATGTTGTATACACTGTGTTATTTCATATCCTTTGAATTAAAGTTTTATGTAAGATTAATGATTGAATACATATGTGCTAATATGCGCATATATCTATCATGAAATTCATGTGGAAAATTCATGTCCTGTGATTGAATATTTTGGGTAATTGTTCTTGCTGGTATTGATATATATATAAAAACATTTACTCATAAATATTATTTTTGATGTAGAAATGGCACAATTAACAGCAAATCCAGGACAGGGTAAAAATATTTGTAATTTATTATCGATGAAGAAGGACATTGTCGATGAAAAATACGTCATATTCAACACGACAACGGATGTTGAATCAAATGAAATATTGGATTGTCTCCGTGCCGTTGGGCTTAAACAGTTCTGCTATAGACATCTAGATATTGTACATACGTATGAAGCACTTGAGTTTCTATACAATCTAGAGATGGATGATGAAGGACGGTTGACATCTTCCGTGGGCGGTTTTGACATTCTCATTACTGATGATGACCTTTTCTGAATCTTCGGACTACGAACGGGAACCGTTGATCCAACCTCATTCACAACAGGAGTAGACGACAAAACCTATCTGAAGGATGTCCTGTTAAGACCGGCCAACATAGAGCAAGTTTTCAATGTCAAAGTTCCACATCTCAGACGGAAATATCGCCTTCTGTTCGAGATAGTGTCCAAGATGATTCTGTGTATTACGCACAGCCTAGATGCTCTTACTGTTGTGAAGCAGAATGTGATGACAGTCATAATCAGCAAGGCCGATAATCTGAACTGGGTTGGACTGTTCAAGTCAAGGTTGCTGAAGGAAACAACCAAGTTCAAGCTGAACGAGAGGAACGAAGTTTATCTAACTCTGAAATGCTCATACATCCACAAGGTGTCGATTCTGCTGGATGACAAGCTGCCAGATAACTTCGAGTGGAACGCGGAAGGAAAGAAAGTCTACTTGGCAAAGTTTAAAGCCATTTTGGGGAAGAATGAACCCTTACCTGGGCAGTCAGATGATGACCCCACACCATATGTGCCCCGACCAAGAGGAGAAGGCAAGGGTTCCAGAGCTGCAGAGTCATCTGAGACTCAGACTGCTCCTAAGAAATTGAAGAGAAAGACCATGGCTAAAAAGCCAGAAGGAGCAGAGAAGAGGCAGAGAAAGATTACTTCAATTCTGCAAAAGGAAGTGGCGGACCCATCTGAGCCAATTCCAGAGACAGAAGAGCCTGAACAGATTGGATAAGGAACTGGGAGGATATATCTGGAATCAGATGTGGAAGCTGCTGAGAGTCCAGATCGAACCGTCAGCATGGAAAGGGAAGTTGTTCAAGAGGAACACATGCAGGAGGGAGTTGTTGGAAGTTCAGCTGCGAGGGAAGCAGAGACTGCACCATCTGAGGAAGAGTCACCTTCTGATTCCATGCCTCTTAGCTTTGTATTCTGGAAGGAGAGATCTCTGACTCCGACATCCAAGTCGCCCTCACCCCCACACCAGCTGACTGAGTCTTCTTCTGGTCTGCCTCCCTCCTCTCCACAGCTGGAACAAATTCCTGCTTCGGAAGCACCGACTGCATCAGAACCAGTTGTTCCCACTACTAAAGAGCCGACTGAAGCAGAAGCTGAAATGACTGAAGAACAGTCGATTGTGGAATCTGGGTCCGCATATGATAGATACGTCTCAGTTTCCCACAATCCTTTCAATACAAAGATTCAGCTGGGAACTCCTGAGGAGGAGATCCCGTGGTTTACATCTTGAAGCAGCAGGTAAAAGCATATATGCTTGAAATTTGTCCTGACCTCATAAACCATCCAGGTCCTCAGGAAAAGCTGGAGGAGATTGTATTCTGGAGGGACATAAGGCTGAAGACGGTGGAGGAGTTCTTAATTCTAATGAAGTCCCTCCCAGAGGACTACTTCGTTGATCTGGAGGCGAAATGCTTGGCAAGTGCTGGTATTGAAAGCGTGGTCGAATTGGCCTCTGACGATGATATCAGATGGTTAATTCATGATAGGTTCAAGATTCCACGGATGGAAGAATGGGTGGACCAAGAATATCAGTACGTTGAGCAAGTTGCCGATGAACCAAGACTGGGTGATGCAGATGAGACCCACCTTGGCGAGGCATCAACATCTGATCAGACTGCTACGATGAGTGCCTATACCCTAGATCTCATAACTTCGAAGATTCAGGATGGGGTAAAGGCTTCAATTGATGCCCAATTCACATCTCTCACAGCAGCTCTGATGAAGCAATTTGAGGAGGAACAGAGCGGTTTAATTGAGACAGAAAGGAAGCTAACTGCGGACAAGATTACACTCATGCATGATCAGATTCTTGAATCTTTAATGAAAAGGGTTGATCCGTTCGTGGAGAAGCTAGGTCTCCAGACCTCTATGCTGGGTGACACGCATATTTTACTAGAAAGTGTCTGGGTATCTCTGGAGCATACAGAAACCTGCTTGGATTTAGGGTGGAAACATTTTGAGGGTTCAGTCAATCAATCGAAGAAGGCAATTGAATATGCTCTGAACAGGCTTCTGAGCCTCGAACCTTCGTTTGCCACGCCTAAGGATATTGCCAGTCTCAAGGAGGAGATTTCAGCTCAACTGAGAAATCTGATGAATAAGTTGTCACCACTTTTTGATGAAACCAAAAAGGGGGAAGGACAAGAGCGAAAAAAGCAGTCTGATTGATACTTGCTTGAAACCTCATCTGCTCATCCCGAAACGAGGATCTTTGAACCATCTGTCATGCCAGAACCTTCTATACCAGCTGTGAATATTTCGGACACCGAACTGGTGGAATTATTTCAAACAGTTGAACAGCATGGGGAAGCCATAGCATCTCAGGGAAAAGAACTCTCTGAACAGAAGTCTGTTCTATCTGAGGTGATTCAGAGAGTTGATAAGATTGAAGATTTCTCTTCCTCGGTCCAGAAAAGACAAGAAGCAGAAGTTCAATCCAAGAGTCTGGAATTGGTAAAGAAGCTAGCTGAGGAAGAAGCTGCTGAGCTAGCTGAGGAAGAAACTGCTGAGGCAGAGACCAAACTGAAGGAGAGGAAGAGAGGAAAACAAGTTGTTGAAATACCAAGATGCACTGTGTCGACTCAAATTATCTCTGCAACAGAGGAGGAAGAGAGGAAAGCGAGAAGGGCAGTGATTGAGGCTGCAGAAAGGAAGAAGAAATTAGCTGACAGTAAAGGGTTGGCAACTAGATACGTAAGAAGGAAGAGGAAGAAAGCCGCCTCAGCAAAGGATGTATCATGGGAAGAGAAGGCCTTACCTGCTCCTGTAAAGGACATTCTGGTTTCTAAGAAGAAATGGCTGCCAGAATGGGACAAGATAAGAGGTGAATGGCTGATTGATGTAAACATTCTGGAGAAGATCCCGACAACATATTTGGTGATGTCTGAAGGTGAAGAGATGAGTCTGATTCCAGAAGCACCTCCTTTTGAGACTATCCTTCCACCTCTCCCGTCGAACCAGTCTCTTGATCTGTCTGTCTTCAAAACAGATGCATTATGAATTTGCCAAGATGGGTGGGATCATTGAGAAGGACAGGCTGGCTGCTTTGATGGACATAATGTACATGGTCTTCAACATTCCTCCAGAGCTTCAGAAATTCCATTATCGCTCTTAAGAAGATCAGAAGACAATTAGAATCAGCCGATAGGTATTTTGTTGTACTATGTAATCATGCATCAATGTTAATAAAATACCTTATCTTTCTCTGATTCTAAGACAACCTCTCATTTTCTTCTGAACTGCATGTTGTTATCTGCTGATTACTTTTAATTATCTTTTTTTCTGATTAACTGTTTTGGTTCCATCAAAAAGGGGAAAATTGTTGGGAAATTTGTAGTTTCGATGGAAGTTCCAAAACAGATAATGTAATAGGAACAGTCAGGCCTGTTAGCTGACTGATGATTTAGATAGCAGATAAGATGACCAGCTGAAGTGTGTAGACAGTTGAAGTAACAGATAGGTCACATATTGAGGGGGAACTCAATATGTATAGGTTAAGTCTTGTAAGATCAGAAGATCAGCTAACTTGAAAATCGGATGATGAAGATCTAAGCAGATAAGCTGAAAATCAGATGAGAAGAAGTCAAGACATCAAGACCAGAAGACCTACATTAGATAACGACAAGAAAAGGTCAGTAAGTTGTGCTAAGATAACTTACGAACAGATAACCTAAATCAGGAAGACAGATCAGTGTTCGAACTGATCTGTGTCAGCTCCATCAGGTGACTACTTCAATGTTACCCAGTACGAGACAAGTCATCTGACACGAAGAATATCAAACTAAGTTAGTAAATCAAACACTGAATAAGTGTACTTGATAACCAATGAGAGAAAGACACATATGTACGGAGCTGACACTACAGGACAAGGCGCTTCAGAGTTAAACGGCTAGAAAGGACAAGCTTGCATGCTTTCGGCCATACCACTCTTGAAGCACGTCAAATCCATCTGCAAACCTACTTTAAATAGACCAAAATTCGAATTGCTCTCCAATGGCTAGTTCGATTTCGTGCCTATAAATAAGGGATCAAACCTTCTGAGTAAGGTTACGGAAATTATTCACAAGCAAAAAGCTCTCAAGATTTCCGCAAGTAGAACACAAGCTCAAGATTATTTCTTAAGTGTTCATCCCTTAAGTTCTTAGCAGAATACTTATCCTCTAGCTCTTGGCTACTTAGAAGATGGGATAGTATTCCAGTTGGAACAAAACAATTCTTACCCAAACACTGTTAGGTTAAGTTTGTTATAGCAAGATTTCTATCTAGGGTTTCTAGATTAGATTTTTGGGATTGGTTGAGTGTGAACTCGTTAAATATCTATTGGTTGTACTGTGTTGGACTAACACATTAAACTCAGTCCAGTTGGTAAAGTCGGTGCCCCTGCTGATAGGGAAGAGTGGACGTAGGACAAGTTGTCCGAACCACTATAAATCTGTGTGCCTTTAATCTGCTTTACACATACTTGCACACTACTCTTGTTATCTGCATGCATATTCTGTACCAGGATTAGACTAGCATCAAGCTACTGATCTGGTCAGATTAACACTTTAGTTATCTGATTCAAACTAGATTGGTTAGAATCTTTTGTTGAGTAAAACTGGTTTTCACACGGGTTAACTAATCTTCCGCACCATCAGTTAAACTGATAGACGCCAAACTGATCTGCCTGTAAGATCAGTAAGTCGGATATCAGTCCAAACTGATCCACTTCGCACTCTGAGCAGATAAACGTGCAAATCACATCTGATCCACAAAAAAGTTTTTGAAGTCTATTCACCCCTCCCCTCTAGACTTCAACCCTCACTGAAATCCGTTCGGGACCTACATTTTCACAAAACCAAGTCCAGCATTATCAGATCTACCAATCATTAATGCCTCATTCAATTCAGTAGTGCTTGCAGAAAACTGTTTAAAACTTAGAGTAGTGCACTTGAGTTCATCTTTCAAAGAAGAAATTTCCACATCTTTTCTGGTTAAAAGAACTTCAAGCTTCAAAAGATTTTCTTTCAAATCTGAATTTTCTAAAGATAAGGAACTCAACACCTGTTTTTGAGTTTCTAAATCAGTTTTAAACTTCATATATTCAGAGTCACAATCAGCAGATTTTGATGTTTCAGCATCCACAATAGTTCCAGCAAAATAGTTAATCTCAGAGTTATATTGACTGGATGTTGTTTCAGATGTTGTATGAACATCTAAATCTGCTTCAGACCAATAATCATCGAGATCATCATCAAATGTATCATCATAAATTATTCTAGCAGACATATCACTTAGGTCACATTTACCAGAATCAATTTCATCATCAGAATCATCACTTAAGGTAGCATTAAAGTTCATTTTCTTCCTAAGCATAGTATTAGCACATTCATTAGCATAATAACCATATCCAAAACATGCATCACATTTAACCTTTTTCTGTAATCAGGATCATATTTGAACTTGTTATCCTTATTGAATTGTCTAGGTTGATTGAAACTGAAGACTGGCTTGGAACAAACTTTTTATCAGGGGGAGAAGAGTTTTGGTTAAACTTATCCTTTGATTGAAATTGACCATTTGGTCTTCTGAACTTTCCTTTTAGAAAAGATTTGAATTGCTTAGTGATAAGAGCAAATTGTTCAGAAACATTTTCATCACATATATCATAAACATCATCATCAGAATCAACTTCAATCACATAAGGATGTTTACCAATATTATCAGAAGTTTGACATCTAAAAGCAAGTACTTTCTTGTCTTTATCTTTCTCATGTTTATCATCATCTAACATATTTGAGTTAATCTCATAAGTTTTCAAAATACTTATCAACTCATTTTGACTCAATAAATCAGTGTCCTTAGCCTCTTCTATTGCACATATTTTTGCATCAAATCGTTTAGGAACAGTTCTAGGTATCTTATTAACTAACCGAGTGTTGAAAATTGGATCACCAAGTGAGTGTGACTCATTAGAAATCTCACTTATCCTTTCATTGTATGATGAAATGTTCTCATCATCTTTCATCTTCAAGTTTTCAAACTTGGTTCCCAACATTCTGAGTCTAGTTCTTCGAACACTTTCTGATCCTTCACAATGTTCCTGCAATATATCCCATGCATCCTTAGAAGAAACACGGTTAGATATCAGTTTAAACATAGAAACATCAGTAGCAGTAAAAATCGCATTGAGGGCTTTAGAATTGAAATTGGCCGATGTGCATTTATCATTGGACCAATCAATCTCCTTTTTTACTTGCGATTTTCCATCAATATCACCCACTGTTTTTGGAGGATTCCAACCAGACAACACACTACGCCATGCTCTCTCATCTATAGACTTAATATACATGCGCATTTTGGGTTTCCAGTAGGGATAATTTGATCCATCCAAAATTGGAGGTTTTAAAGAAGGAGTTAGTGGATATTACATTGCAAAAACACACTTTAAACACAGGACCTTTAACTTAGTGTATCAAGTTTATGGCTCTGATACCAACTGAAAGTGTGTGTGTGTGTATTTTCAGAGTGTTGTTGAAAATGTTGTGAAACATGTAAAACAACATATGACAGCGGAAGTATAAAACGCAGTGCAAAAGATTTTCAAAATTGTGTATAGTCTATAATAAGACTATACGAACCTCATGGTTAAAAACTTCACAATAACAAGTAGTGAGATACACACGAACCTTTTACAAGATCCTAAAAGGTGTAGTGAAAAACCACACACCAAAAATCAATCTATTCGAACAAGTAACTAGTGATCTTATTCAACCTAAAACTTGATCTACTAAGACAAACATAATACTGATGGAAAATGTTGGTATACACTCGACCAGTACAAATAGGCATATCATCGACCCTCACACTCCACTCATGGTTGTGTCTCGGATGCTACTCTCTTAAGTTTGGAGTAGAGCAAATTGGATTTCACTTTAACTCAAACTTGAATGTCGACCAATGCAGTCTTTCTATAGACATTTGGACCAACTGCATTGTCCTATCCACTTTGTGTGGACAGCCTTGAAGATCTCCTCCACTATCTCCATGATCTTGGTGTAACCACCCATGATCTTTCTATTCTTACTTCATTATTGCAACCGCTTGACAATATCCGAAATTGTCTTCAACTTGCAATGTAGGAAACATTAAAAAATATATCTAATAAAACGGAGTCAGTGTTAGGAGAAATGACAAATTTAAGATGTTGTGCAGAATGTTGTCCAACATCTGGAACAACATCCGTGCAACATCAATATTTTTCAAACCAAATAATAATTTATGTAAAATTTGAAAATATGAAAATTGATATATAGATTATGGATATTATTTGAAATACAAGATTTAATATTTTTCAAATAAACCAATATTTTGATGTAAATTTTGCAATAATTTCTAATTAAAAAATTTACATTAAAACAAAATTTAAATATGTCAAATAAAATAACCTTAAAATTGAGGTAATAAAAAATATATTAAAATCAAAATAATAGATAAGAATATACCTTAATTATTACTCCATTACTTTAATTAAAAATGTTTGCGCATATCCACTTTCCCACACCCATTCCCTACGACTGCCGCCGCCCGTCTGGCTCTCCACCAGCGCCATCGCCACCCTTTCACTATCAATCGCCACCACTACTACCGCCGCCATTACCACTATCATCTTCAAGTAATTCTTTTTCTACTTTCTGCTATTTGAATTCGGGATTTCTGATTTCGTCTCAATACTGGGAATTTGGGTGTTTCGATTTTGTCTCGATACTGGGACCAAAGAACCTTATCAATTTCTAATTTCAATTGCTCATTCATCTCCAATTTATCTCGTGGTATTGGACAATTTTTCTTGACTCTATTTGGGTGTTTCGATATCTTTTTCTAAGCGTGCGTTTTGTGTGTTTCGATTTCGTTTTCTAAGCGTGCGTTTTGGGTGTTTCGATTTCGTCTCAATGCTGGGAATGATGGTATTTAGAGTAGAATGTAGTGATTATATGTGGGAATTAGTATATAGGAATGGGTTAGTAATTGTATTTGTTTTAGAAAGAATATAAGGAAAATGGTTTAAGAAACAGGGGAGATGCAGAGAATAGTGGCAAATGATTTTTGCTCATTCCATCTACACAATTAACACTTGATACATATATATAGACTAGTTTTTAGGCCCGCGTACTACGCAGGTTGAAATATATAATAGTTCGATTATTGATTTAATTTTATTTAATGATGTTGAGTTTAGTTGTTTTTTTCTATTAATTGTGTATGTTTATTGAATTTTTTTTTTAGAATTAAGAATTAATTTTTTGTACATTAATGGAAATTTGTTTTGTATGTTATTATTGTTTAAAATATAAAAAAATGTTGGTTTAAAAAAATATACTGTATATATCAAAACACGTATACAATTTGTATGGTCAATCAAAGTTATAATACCAAATGGATTTGAGAATAATTTAGTACATAGCAATAATGAAGAATAAATTGAGGAATTAAATTATTCTCAATTGTATATTAAATAATAGAGAAACCTAAATGCAGTGGAGTTTGTCAATTTAAAAAATTGGAAAATCTATTTGAACATAATTGTTTTTTACTACTAAAAAAAGGATTAACAACTAAAAAATTATAATTATAATGAATTACCTTTCCTATTATTCTATAAGGTGGTTGTTCTATATCTCTTTTATGTTGTATTATTCCTTCTCAAGTTTGACCTTCAAGATCCGCTTAGTAGTCGAAACTTGAGCCTCAACACCATAATCATCATCTTCTTGACATTCATCCCCTTTATGCTTCCTCTTGTTGTCGGGAGTTATGTTTTCACATTCGACCATTTGGTCGTCACAAATAGATGAAGGTGTAATCTGCTAAAATAAAATTTATAAATTAATATTAATTATATGAGTAATGAATAATATGTATAATATTTAATTTCTTACAAAAGATTTAAATTAAATAATAAATTAATAAGAATACTAACTACCTTGGATGAACTGTTTTTCTCCTCTATTTTTTTGATCAAATTCTCATCGGAAGCTAACTTGACAACATTATATACATCATAATTGTTGTCCAAATTAAATTTGGAAATATGAAATCGAAATATGAATTTTTTGCCAACCAACTCTTCTAGTTCTGAGGGGAATTTTTCATCCAAACCTTTCTGCATAGTGTAATAAGATGCATGGAGATTAGGTTAAATTATTATTTGATATTTAAAAAATCATGGATTTATTGTTTCATTGAATTTGTTAGTGAGATTATAAATTTTTAGTACTGTGTAAATTTTATATAGTTGACAATTAAATCAAATTACTATATTAAAATTATTTACAAAATTTATAAAACAAAATACAATTAAAAATTTATTAATTACTGGCCATATTCAATAGTAATATCCATAGAAGTACTGCTATCCTAAGTAAAGAATAATTTAAGTGACATAAAAAAAAATGTATACATACCTTCGTATGTCCTCTTGCGTTTACTTTGAAGTTTGTGTTAGTGTTAGTGTCCTAGAGACAATCTATTGTAAGGACATAATACTCGATGATATTCAGTTTGATTTAATATTATAGTTCATTTAATTTTAATGTATGGAAATACACTTGTTTGAATATTATGTTTGATTGTTTGCATTTATTCATACAAGTGTTCCCATGAGTCATTGTTGTCATTGAGGTTGTGAGAACTCAGATGACTTAAGCATGATTATCAAATAGCCCCGATCAAGGATCATCAAGAATGGGATATTGATGATGCAATGGAGATTGGTGTGCGATCTGCATCATACTCTTAGAGAGTCTAGTAAGATCTCACTTACTACGAGATACTAAGTATCTCATGATGGATGAACAAATACCTTAGAGGGTATTGGTATACCCATCCGAGAAACCATTTGATGTATTTCCACTATATGTGTCTACGGGTGTCTCGGTTAGTGGGAGCGATGCAATACTCCTTTGACTTGAGGTCAATACGCACGACATGTGTGGGATGATGAACTTTGACCATGACCGGCGTTTGCACCCGTCTATGGGTAGATATGGCTTGGATTGGGTTCATCACGAAGTGCATGTGCGTGGTAGTTGAGCCAAGAATATGATTCATTCCTCAATGTGGATTTAGAGAGAATACTCATCTTCTCATCATAATTGGATCAAAGTCATCGGCCGATGCACGTCAACTTAGACTTTGTGGCTAAGTGTGACATACATGATCAATTAGTGATTAGAGATAAATTGATTAAGTTATTTGAATAGACACTTCATCATGTTCAAGACTTAATCGAGTATTCGCAAATGAAAGGAGGAAATCGTAATAGTCCATGTTTTTGATTCTACTGGTAGTTGCGTTTTATCATAGCGTACCTCATATATTGAGAATGTCTGATTTATTGTCTAGGGTTCAATTAAGACTGTTAGTTTGACTAATGGTTCAATATATGAGGGCCTATGGGTCACACAACAAGTAACTCCCGTGTACGGATTATATTTGGTTGATTAAGTATTAAATTGGATTTAATATTTAATTTATGAAGAATTAATAATATATTAATTTGGAATTAATTATTATTATTATTTAATTAAATAAGAATGCCAAAATAATATTCTGGAATATTATAGTAGAAAAATATCTGTAGGGAAAACATATCTTTGAGATATGCTTCAACAGGATTAGGAGTTATCCTCCTAACTAAAAGATAGCTTAAATCTTAGGCTAGTCTTTCCCTATAAATATGACACTCTGGAATTCATTATTGACTACAGAAATAACAAGAGTTCTGATTCTCCGTAAAATCTAGATTAGGAATTTTCCTAGCAAATTTGTCTCAGATTCAACACTGGCAAATCCTTGCAAATCTGTTCACGATGATTACATGGATACCATAGTTGAGAAATTTGCCTTTGATCTGCTGTAAGGTTTCTCTTTATGTTTATATGTACTCAATTATGCAATTGTGTGTTCGTTGTTGGTGAACTATTTATTTCCGCTGCGCATGTATTACGTGTTTACGTGCCTCCAAATTCCAACAGTGGTATCAGAGCTTCAGGCTCTTTGATTAATTGCATAAGTTTAGATTTATAAAATTAAATTTATTTTTATAAATCAATAGGTGCTGATACAGTTAATCGACCGCACCATATATGTGAACATATACTAATAAGCGGGCACGCTTCATTAGATGAGACGCTTTAACTTATTTGTTTAAACCGGATCCTTTTCGTCTTAGTCCTCGAGAATAACCACTAGGGTTTCTCTGGGAGAAACTTCTGCCCGCTTCTTCTTTGGAAGTCGTCGGTGCATAGGCCCGCGATGGCGCTTGAGGCGGTGACCTCGGTCGCGGCTCGCGTCGATCGCGTGCTCGCCTTCCCCTTCCGACCGGCCGCTCCACCCCAATTAAGTTGCGACTCCTCTGGTCTCGCCTCTTTTCCCAGCGGTGCACCTCCGAATCCCGTCGAAACATGGTGGTTCACCACCGATTCGACTCGATTCACCCTTTGCCGTACAATTCTCTTCAAAACTTGGCCCCTGTGTCCGTTTTGATTCGAATCTAGGCTGCTCGCCACCGGAATCGAGACAAATTAGTGGCGGCGTGCCGCCGATTCGATCTTGTTGCCTCAGTTTCAAACCGATTTAAAAGCGAAGGGTGTGGCTCATGTATTGACCCCGATTACTCCGTCTGCAGACGCCCGCCCGCCCCTTGAAAGGCGACGGCGACTCTCGCCCGTGCACCAATGCAATCAATATGCGATTGTTTTGTTCTTGTTCGATGCATGTCTGATTTCGTTTTGGGTTAATTTTTTATGAACTGTGTATTCTGAAAAATTAACTGATTGGGTTTCTTTGATTGGTTTGGAACTGATAAGATTGAAATCAGATTAAGCCCTAATAAATGGACAAATTTTTTGAAATTTTTGGAATAATTTCTATAAACTGGTGAATTGTGGGATGTTTGATTTGGATGTCCCGATGGGTAAAACGGTTTTCGAAATTGGGCGATGATGGGGGAAGGACTGTGACGAAACTGGTGTTAGGACAGGCCCTTCCGTGCAATTCTAGGATTTGCACATGAGCCCTCGTAAAATAAATAAATAAATCTAATTAAAATCTAATTGGATTAATTTTAAGATAGTAATAAAAGTTGGACTTTTATTCAAAAATTAATTAGATTAATTTTATTTAATAATTTAAAACGAATTAAAAATTTGATTTTGTAATTCGGTTTAAAAGGAATTATTAAATCTCACTGTTTAACTGTTTTATAATTTAATTCATTAAACGCTTTATAGTCTGTTTTATAACTATTTGGGTAGGCGGCGCCCAATAACTGTCGGACTGTATTAATTGTTTGGGTAGACGGCGCCCATATAAGTGCTAGTCCGTATAATATCATGTTTAGGTAGGCGGCGCCCAATAATTGCTCAAATGTGATATAGATTAACATGTTGGATCTCGATTAAGCAATTAATACCCCGCCTTTTAAAAATGATCCTCACTAAAATATGGTTTTTCATTAAATTGAAAAGATGTCTCCCATCAAAATTAAAAATAAACCGGGATTTAGTTCGATGGGTATTTAAGACCAAAGTCTTTTGCTCGGATCTACATTCAACGGGACTTTTATAGGGACACGTAGTGTCGCCACTTGATGGTTGTAAACCAACTTAACTTTGTTTATTCAAATGAAAGCGAAAAACAAAGTTAAGGGACATCCGATTAAACCGGGTTTAATCAACTAGGAATTGCAAATTTTGCAATTGGTTTGGAGACCTCCAGTTATGTTATTGTGATATTCAGCCAAAGCAAGGATCATGATAGTAGGAATGTGGATCCTAGTCCATTACAATTTATATTTGATATAAATTAGTTACTCTTCAGATGAAGTCGTTGAGTACGTGAAAATAATGGAGACAAAATAAATACAAAAAAAGGTCATGTTTTATTTTGATTCTTTGAATATTGATCATAGAAATTATGTGTTTAATTCCCGTTTTATTTTATTTCTCTTGGTTAGTTGAAATGTATAACTGTTATTGAGATGTGTTTTGGAAACAAACAAAATTGGCTAGGCCAAATTTTTTCGGGTAACACCGAAACATGTGTTTGGTGCTAAGGCAAGAAAAAAGATTAGTCACGTGTTGGACACGTATATCCCGGATTACCTTTAAAAAGGCGGTACTCACGAGGCGACCCGTTTGGCGTGCGGCTCGGAAAGAAGCATCAAGAGGATGCTTCCCAGGCTCAGTGTGTGATGTTGCTCGACATGACTTCCGATATACATAGGCAACGTGAGAAAAATGGGTCTCTTCTAGATGCTCAAGCATCTGAAGGATCTTTTTTATTTTGAATCTCATTCTGGGATTTACGAAGTGATAAGAGATTTGTTCAGATGTCGGTTAGCTAAAGAAAGGAAGATTTTACCTCATGTGCTAATGATGATAGACTTAATTGAGAAATTTGGTAATTTAGGCATTGAGCTAAAAGACCAACGTTTCCATTTATGATATCCTCAAGTCGCTCCCGATTCATATTCCAGCTTCATTGTGAACAACAATATGAATAAGACGGATGCGACCATGCACGAACTTCTGGCGTGCTCAAGACTTTTGAGTTCACTATCACCGAGATGGTGTTCAAAAGAAGAGGCGGAATAAACAAGGATGTGTGCCTCTCTTTGTAAGTAGAAGAGGGCACCTAAAGAAGGATTATGGGTTTTGGTTCTTTGAAAAGAAGACATTAGGTGCTTCTAACACTAGAACATGTATGTTTGTTATTAAGATAAACATGTCCACTAATAGCGTTAACTGCTTAGTATTGGATACCTGATGTGGCTCTCACATTTGCACTAATGTGAAAGAGCTCATACGTCATAGGACCGAATAGGGGTGAAGTCGTCTTACATTGGGAGCGGAGCAAGAGTTGCTCTGAACGTTTGAGGACTTATGTGTTAGACTTACCCTTTGGTTTTAGATTAGAACTTAATGATAATCATCTAGTTCTTTCTATTACTCGCAACATGTATTTGTTGCATTATGGATATGATGTTCTTAATATACAAAATAAAGGCTCAAACTTAGCAATCATGAAAACCCGACTTACTTATGGCATTGTAGAACTTGATCATGTAAACGAGATGAGAATTGCAAGGTTAAGAAAGTTAGACTACTTAACCCCACTCGACAGTGAGTCTTATGGAGATTGTGAATCCTATCTCATGGGCAAGATGATCAATGAACTCTTTTCTGGGAAAGGGGTGTATGCCAAAGAAGTTCTAGAGTTGATCTACAACGATGTTTGTGGATCATTGCCCACTCTAGCTAGGGGTCACTTTGGATACTTCATCACTTTCACTGATGATTTTTCAAGATAAGGATACGTGTATCTTATGTAACACAAGTCCGAATCTTTTGAGAAATTTAAAGAGTTTAAGGTTGAAGTAGAGAAGCAACTTGGTAAGAGTATTAAGACTCTTCGATCGGATCGAGGAGGTGAATACCTTAGCCATGAATTCATTGATTACTTGAAGTTACATGGAATCTAGTCACAATGGACTCCTCCCGGAACACCTCAGATGAATGGTGTGTCCGAAAGGAGAAACCGAACCCTGTTAGACATGGTAAGGTCCATGATGAGTTTTTTTTCCTCTCTTCCGACATTCCTATGGGGATACGCGTTACAAACCTCAATTTACATTCTGGATAGGATTCCATCTAAATCGGTTGAGCATACACCATATGAATCATGGTGTGGCAAGAAGCCAACTCTTACACATATCAAACATGGGGTTGCCCCGTGATTGTGAAAAGGATGCTTACCAAAAAGTTGGAATCCAAAGGTGAAAAGGGTTACTTTGTGGGATATCCTAAGGAAACTAAAGGATATAATTTCTATCTACCTGAGAAACAATCAGTGATTGTTCCTAGGCAGACCAAGTTCCTCGAAGAAGAATATGTCTTTAAGGAACAAGGTCGTAAGCTGATAGAACTTGAAGAAATTCAAGAACCACAAATTAACAAAGAGACTGATATCTTGTCAAAGCAACATGACAAGGAATCAGTGGGAGCATTCAGCGACTTTCGCGGTGGGAGTCTTTCACTAGGTGATCGTCTTTCAGCCAGTGGGAACGTAATTGGAGTATGCTTGCTAGTGCAAGAACCTTCAAGTGGGCTGAATGAGAACAACATAGTTCAAACTCCCGCCCAAGAGGCATATGAAAATGTAACTCTTGAGGACTCTCCGGACATTGATGAAATCGATGCACCACAAAATTTTCACGATCAGAATGTACAGCCTGCACAACCACAGCTTCGTAAATCAATTAGGAATCGTAATCCGCCCATTAGATACGGTTACCTCTTGGAGGAACTAGATAATGTGGACATACCGGATAAGGACGATCCAAATACTTATTCTGAAGCAATATCAGATATTGATTCAGGAAAGCCATGAAATCCGAGATGGACTCGATGTACACCAATCAAGTCTAGGACTTGGTTGAGTTGCCTAAAGGGGTTAGACCCATATGTTGCAAATGGGTCTTCAAGTGAGAGACCAATGCAAATGGCAAAGTACAAACCTACAAAGCAAGGTTATAGTCAATGTGGAGGCATTAACTATGATGAGACCTTCTCACCAGTTTCAAAGATCAAGTCCATTCGAATTTTACTTGCGATAGCAGCACACTGTGATTATGAGATTTGACAGATGGATGTCAAAACAGCTTTCCTCAATGGAAACATTGATAAGGATGTGTTTATGACTCAACCGGAAGGTTTTATATCTAAGTCAAATTCTAATCTAGTATGCAAGCTAAAGAGATTCATCTATGGATTGAAGCAAGCTTCTAGGAGTTGGAATATCCGATTTGATGAAGCTATCATGTCTTTTGACTTCATCAGAAATTCGAAAGATCCTTGTGTTTATTGTAAACACAACGGGAAGAATATTATTTTGATAATCGTGTATGCCAATGACACATTGATTTTGAGAAACAATATCCCGTTAATGCAGCTCGTTGAAGATTAGTTATCGAAGACCTTCATGGTGAAAGATCTTTGTGAAGTCTGCTACATCTTAGGGATCAAGATCCAAATGGATAGGTCCAAGAGGATGTTGAGGCTATCACAGTCCACCTATGTAGACAAGGTGTTGAAGCGTTTTGTGATAGAGAACTCTAAGAGATGGTCTCTACTGGTAAATCATGGGATAAAGCTGCCAAAGAAGGATTGTCCTTCTGTTGAACTTGATATCAAGCACATGAAATATGTCTCATATGCATATGCAATTGGTTCAATCATGTATGCCATGACTTGCACTAGGCCAAACTTGGTCTACGCTATCAACATCACTGATAGATACCAACAGAATTCGGGTGAGTCTCACTGGATTGTTGTCAAGACCATTCTGAAGTATCTTAGACGAACTAAAGAATGTTTCCTTGTCTTTAGTGGACAGTCAAAACCAGTAGTGACTGGTTATGCTAACGCAAGTTTTCAATCCGACTATGATGATTACAAATCACAGTCAGGTTACGTTTCACTCTCAATAATGAGGCGGTCAGTTGGAATAGTTCCAAGCTAAAGGACCGCAGATTCAACAATCGAAGTTGAGTATATTGCTGTATCAGAAGCCTCAAGGAGGTTCTCTGGATTTTATAGTTCTTAAGAGAACTAGGGGTAGTTCCGAGTGCCAGTTGTCTAATAAAATTTTATTGAAACAACGTTGTTGCGATTGCGCAAGAAAAGGAACCGAGATCAACAAGCATAAAGGAGCATGTACCCAAACTTATCATTTGATCCGAGAGATCATAAGGATAGGAGAAATAGAATTAAAATGTATTCCCACATATTTAATTTGGCAGACCCTTTCACCAAAACACTGAGTGTTCATGTACACACTAGACATTTGATGGTCTAGGGGTTAGACATGTAGGTGATTGACTCTAGTCCAAGTGGAAGATTGTTAGTGTTAGTGTCCTAGAGACAATCTATTGTAAGGACATAATACTCGATGATATTCAGTTTGATTTAATATTATAGTTCATTTAATATTAATGTATGACAATACACTTGTTTGAATATTATGTTTGATTGTTTGCATTTATTCATACAAGTGTTCTCATGAGTCATTGTTGTCATTGAGGTTGTGAGAACTCAGATGACTTAAGCAGGATTCTCAAATAGCCCCGATCAAGGATCATCAAGAATGGGATATTGATGATGCAATGGAGATTGGTGTGCGATCTGCATCATACTCTTAGAGAGTCTAGTAAGATCTCACTTACTACGAGATACTAAGTATCTCATGATGGATGCACAAATACCTTAGAGGGTATTGGTATACCCATCCGAGAAACCGTTTGATGTATTTCCACTATATGTGTCTACGGGTGTCTCGGTTAGTGGGAGCGATGCAATACTCCTTTGACTTGAGGTCAATACGCACGACATGTGTGGGATGATGAACTTTGACCATGACCGACGCTTGCACCCGTCTATGGGTAGGTATGGCTTGGATTGGGTTCATCACGAAGTGCATGTGCGTGGTAGTTGAGCCAAGAATAGGATTCATTCCTCAATATGGATTTAGAGTGAATACTCATCTTCTCATCATAATTGGATCAAAGTCATCGGCCGATGCACGTCAACTTAGACTTTGTGGCTAAGTGTGACATACATGATCAATTAGTGATTAGAGATAAATTGATTAAGTTATTTGAATAGACATTTCATCATGTTCAAGACTTAATCGAGTATTCACAAATGAAAGGAGGAAATCGTAATAGCCCATGTTTCAGTTACAGGTAGTTGCACGTTTCTCGCAACGTACCTCATATATTGAGAATGTCTGATTTATTGTCTAGGGTTCAATTAAGACCGTTAGTTTGACTAATCGCTCGATAGAGCTTATGGGTCACACAACAAGTAACTCCCGTGTACGGATTAGAGTTGGTTGATTAAGTATTAAATTGAATTTAATATTTAATTTATGGAGAATTAATAATATATTAATTTGGAATTAATCATTATTATTATTTAATTTAATTAGATTTAATTAAATAAGAATCCCAAAATAATATTATGGAATATTATAGTAGGAAAATATCTGTAGGGAAAAACATATCTTTGAGATATGCTTCAACAGGATTAGGAGTTATCCTCCTAACTAAAAGATAGCTTAAATCTTAGGCTAGTCTTTCCCTATAAATTTGACACCCTGAGATTCATTATTGACTACAGAAATAACAAGAGTTCTGATTCTCCGTAAAATCTAGATTATGAATTTTCCTAGCAAATTCCGTCTCAAATTCAACACTAGCAAATCCTTGCAAATCTGTTCACGGGGATTACGTGGATACCATAGTTGAGAAATTTGCATTTGATCTGCTGTAAGGTTTCTCTTTATGTTTATATGTACTCAATTATGCAATTGTGTGTTCGTTATTGGTGAACTATTTATTTCCGCTGCGCATGTATTACGTATTTACGTGCCTCCATATTCCAACAGTTTGTTGTTCATTGCCATTTTTTTTATTTCCAGACTCATTTGTATCCAACATTGGAATATCTAAAATGTAGCAAGTATTAAATTTTATATAATTCATAACCAAATCAAATTATTTATAATTCAATTTTTTTTTTTTAAAAACATCAAATACTATTAAAATTAATTAATTACTCATCACGTTTAGTAGTAGTATCCATAGCAGCACTGCTACCCTCAATGGAATTCATATCTATTATAATATCTTTACTATGTCAGAAAGTTAAGAACAATAATAAGATAAATATAGACTTCAATAATTATTTAAATTCGATTACTGACCTGTTGAAATTTTCATACGTTTATGTGCTAGAATATTCTTTCTCAGCATTCGTGGGCTTTTAAACTTCATTATTTCTACTATAGGATCTTTTTTAAGAATATAAAATGCAAATAATATTTAAAAAAATCTTTAATATATATAAAGATAAAATTATTATAAAGTATATAATTACTTAAAAATTAACTCCATCAACTGAGTTCTTGTTACCAACCGTTTAATCTGTTTATACAATTTTATCACAATAAATTAACTCCATTATCACATTAACACTTGAGGCAGGGAGAAAAAGCCCAGTAGAAAAATTACAATCGAATCAGCAACATTACTTCAAGTGTATTAAGAACATAACTGATTCTTCTACTCATTACTCAAAATATGCAAATATGAATAAAATATAGCAAGAGAATCGATATCGCCTTCAACGACAATCCCTAAATCATATTCCCTTGTTTTACATTCCATAATTTTCGTTTTGAACTATACTCTCAAGATTATGTAATAGATTTAATGGTTCATTGTAAATATAAATTGTGGCAAAGTTTTGATTCCTAATCATGAATCCTAATTGCAAGAGTGATTAGGACATTCTGATTAGTAGGCCTTACGATAACGACAACAATATAATAGAATTAAAACTATATCACCAGCAAATATGCTAATTAAGTCAAAAAATATTAAGGACGGAAAAAAAAAAAAAAAATTCGTTATCAATTAGGATTAACCGTACATCAAATTAGATAATTGAATTGAAGTTGTCGCACATACCTGTCGACGTGAAGTATCTACAAAAGAAGAGAGAGGATAAAAGATTAAAAGATATATTTTGTGAATTTATTATATTGTTTGTAAATAAAATATATTAAAGTATAGTATCTTAAATTTAACATTAGAATTATTGAGATTAGAGGGATTTTAAAATAGAGTGATTTGGCTTTCCTCAAAGTTTGTCTTTATATATAGTAGAGATAGAGATTTCATATGTAGGTGATATGAGTCTACCGACTTACTATTGTGACATGATCAATTCCTCTAGATTTTTTCTATTCTTACAATCTCATTATCTAGATTTTTCTATTTTCTAGAATCTTCACTTTCTACCATCTTCTAATTATATTTTTATTTTCTTACACATTTTCACTAAATTCAATTACTAATCTAGAATCTAATTTATTCACAAATTTCTTCTATAATCTGGATTATTCTAGAAATGTGCATCACTTTCTAATACTCCTCCTTGATGCATATTTTAGTAAATCCAATCTTTTCTCGTAGTATCTCGAACTTTCCACGCGGTAGTGCTTTTGTAAAGATGTCTGCTAGTTGTTCTTCAGTTTTGCAATACTCCAACTCGATTTCTTTATTTGCTTCTGCCTCTCGTATAAAGTGGTACTTGATCTTGATGTGTTTGGTTCTGCTGTGGAACACTGGATTTTTTGCCATTGCTATCGTCGATTTACTGTCGCAGTAGATTTTTGTGGCGTTGTATTGTGGCTCTCCCATATCTTCAAGTATGTATTTCAACCATTTTGCATGACTCGTAGTCATCGCCGTTGCTATATACTCCGCTTCGGCTGATGATTGCGCAACTGTTGCTTGCTTTTTAGATGCCCAAGAAAATATTCATGAACCCATTGTGAATGTGTAGCCTGATGTGCTTTTCATGTCATCAACTGAACCTGCCCAATCACTGTCAGTATAGCCAATTAACTTTGAGTCAGGTGTTGATTCATACTTGATGCCGAAGTTCTTAGTTCCTTGAAGATATCGGAGTACTCGCTTTGCTGCTCCATAGTGAATCTGACTTGGATTCTGCATAAATCTTGATAGGAAGCTCGTTGCGTACATTATGTCCGGTCGAGTTGCTGTGAGATAGAGTAAGCTTCGGATCAGGCTTCGAAATGTTGAGATATCTGCCTTTGGTGAGCCATCTTCTTTTTGTAATGCTTTAGAGTTGTCAAGTGGAGTGGCTAATGTCTTGCACCCTTCCATCTTGAACCTTTTTAGTAAGTTGTCGGTATATTTCTTTTGTGAGATAAATATACCCTCTTCCCTTTGATTTATTTCAATACCGAGAAAATAATGCATTAAGCCCAAATCGGTCATCTCGAACGTCTTCATCATGTCTTCTTTAAACTCCTTAATCATTATCTCATTGTTTCCTGTTACAATAAGATCATCAACATATAGAGAGACAATGAGTGTATCGTTCGTACATTGGGTCTTGATGTATAGTGTATGCTCACTCAGGCTCCTCCTGAATCCAAAGTTTGTGAAGTAAATGTCGATTCTACTATACCAGGCTCGTGGGGCTTGTTTTAGATCGTAGAGTGCTTTTTTTAACCTGAGGACTTTGTCTTCGTGCCCTTGTATCACGAACCATTGAGGTTGTTCCACGTAGATTTCTTTGTCAAGATATCCATTAAGGAATGTTGATTTCACATCAAGCTGGTAGATCTTCCATCTTCTTTGTGCAGCTAGCGCAGTGAGTGCTCGAATGGTGTCGAGCCGGGCCACTGGAGCGAAAGTCTCGTCGTAGTCAATTCCTTGTTTTTGCGAGTAACCTTTAGCTATCAGCCTTGCCTTGTGCTTCTGGATTGAGCCATCTGGGTTGAGCTTTGTTTTATACACCCATTTAACTCCAATGACTTCTTTGTTGCTTGGTAGATCCACCAATTCCCATGTTTCATTTTTCTTGATCATCTTGATTTCTTCTTCCATTGCTTTTATCCATTCTTTTTGTTTGATGTCAACTTCGAAGTTTTCGGGCTCCAGGGTCACAAAGTTGCAGGTCTCGTAAATTTCTCTGAGTTGCCTTATTTTTCTTGGTGGTGATTCTGGAGATGGTTCTTCTTCAATTGAGACTGGTGATGGCGTAGGTGTCCTCGGACTAGAAGGTTCTGGAGCTTCTTGTGTTCCTTCAACTTCTTCTTCTCGTGGTTCGGTAGGACGCCGTAGTTGTGGCAGCATGATATTTTGTCTTTCAATTTTTCCTTCCTCCCAGTTCCATGTTGCATTCTCATCAAATTCAACGTCTCAACTGATGATTAACTTCTTATTTTTGAGACTATAGATTCGATAGCCTTTAGACTGAGAGTTGTAGCCGAGAAAAAGACCTTTCTCCGTCTTGTCCTCTAGTTTATGTCTCTTCTCTTTTGGGATGTGCACGTAGCAGATACTCCTAAAGATCTTCAGATGTTGAGTTGATGGCTTTCATCCACTCCACGCTTCAATTGGTGTTTTGTTCTGAACCGCCTTTGTTGGACACCTGTTAAGTAGGTAGTTTGCAGTATATACTGCTTCTGCCCAAAATTCCTTAAGCATATTTTTCTCTGCTAGCATTGCTCTGGCCATCTCCATCACGGTTCTGTTCTTCCTTTCTGACAAGTCGTTCTGCTCTGGAGCGTAGCCGACTGTTAGTTGATGATTGACTCCTTCCTCCTCGCAAAATTTGTTGAATGTGTTATAGGTGTATTTCGTCCCTCTATCGCTTCGTAGGACTTTGATTCGCCTGCCATTTTGGTTCTCGACCAAATTCTTGAATTTCTTGAATATAATGAACACCTCCGATCTTTCTTTCATGAAATATACCCACGTCATACTTGTATAGTCATCAATGAAAAGGATGAAGTACCTGTTCTTCTCGAATGTTGGTGTCCTCATTGGGCCGCAAACATCTGTATGGACCAGCTCCAAGATTTGCTTCGCTCTCCATGTTTGTCCTGAAGGGAATGGCTTCCGGTGTTTCTTTCCTTCCATGCATCTCTCGCAGTCGTCATCTTTTGCTTTGATGGCCGGAAGATCTTTCATCATATTCTTCTGGTGGAGAATCTTTAATCCATGAAAGTTAAAATGCCCGAACCTCCGGTGCCATAGCCAGGATTGATCTTCGTGGGCTTTTAGTGCTGCCTTGACATATTGCCAGTGGATAGGAAAGTTTCTTTGTTGTTGCATTTTTACTACAGCAATTTCTGAATGTTTATTTTTGTCGTCATATATCGTGCATGAGTCTCCTTTGAATAGTAGAGAATATCCTCTCTCCATCATCTGACCCACGCTGAGAAGATTTGTGTCGAGCTTTGGAACTAGTGGTACATCTTGGATGAGTCGCGTACCTTTCTTGGTATTGACGGCGATCGTGCCCTTTCCTTCGACGCCTACTAGAGCTCCATTCCCGAGCTTCACTTGGGATTTAATTGATCTGTCGATGTTCTTGAAAATTTTCTCGTCTCCTGTCATATGGTTACTGCAGCCGCTATCTAGGAACCAAGTGTCGTTCTTTACTTCAGATGCAGTATGGCACGCATAGAACAGGTTGTTTCTGCTATCCTCCTCCTCGGTGTATTTAGCTTGGTGCTTGAGTTTAGAGCGGCAATCTTTCTCCAGATGACCGAACTTTCCACAACTTTTACATTGTGGTTTGTCTCGGTTCCAACAATCTTTTTCAAGATGGTTGGTCTTCTTACAAATTCCACATGGTGGATATTTGTCCTTTCTTTGATAATTATTACCACCTTGATTTTTATTTTTATTGTTTTCTCCCATTTTTCTTCCACCATTTCTAGAATTCTGAGACCGTATATTGATTTTAGATTAAAATGCGTTTTCTACAAATTCATTTTCATGCATCCTCAATCTTTTCTCATAAGCTTCAAGTGAGCCTATTAATTCCATCACAGACAATATATCTATGTCTTTATTCTCTTCTGTTGTAGTGACGATTGGATCATATTTAGCTGGAAGAGTAATTAGTATCTTTTCTACTATTCTCTTTTCAGTAATATTTTCTCCATATGCTTTCATTTGATTAATTACTTCTCTTAATCGAGTGTAGTAATCTTTTACGGTCTCAGATTCTTTCATCTTCAAATTCTCCAAATCTCTTCTAAGTGTTTGGAGTTTGAGGTTGCGTACCTTATCACTGCCTTGATATTCCTCCTTCAAAGTTTCCCAAGCTTCTTTTGACGACGTAGCTCCACTAATCCTTGGAAATAGAGACTCCGCCATAGCCATTTGCAAAACGTAGAGAGCCAGACTGTCCTTCTCCATATTTTTGTCTAGTTTTTCTTTATCTGCCGTAGACAAAGAAGACGTGTCTTCGGGAATAGTATATCCCTTCTCAACGATTTCCCATAGACCTTGGGACATAAAATATGTCTTCATTTTAATGCCCCAATAGTTATAGTTTTCTCCTGAGAAAGTTGAAATTGGAATTTGAGAGTTATTTGATAGGGACATTTTTGTAGGCTTGGAAATGACAATAGGAAATTATTAGGTATGCGGAAGGTAGTTTACGCCCAGTTAAAAATCTAACGGGGCTCTGATACCACTGATGATATTTAAAGTAGAATGTAGTGATTATATGTGGGAATTAGTATATAGGAATGGGTAAGTAATTGTATTTGTTTTAGAAAGAATATAAGGAAAATGGTTTAAGAAACAGGGGAGATGCAGAGAATAGTGGCAAATGATTTTTGCTCATTCCATCTACACAATTAACACTTGATACATATATATAGATTTCATATGTCGGTGATATGAGTCTACCGACTTACTATTGTTGACATGATCAATTTCTTTAGATTTTTTCTATTCTTACAATCTCATTATCTAGATTTTTCTATTTTCTAAAATCTTCACTTTCTACCATCTTTCTAGTCATATTTTTATTTTCTTACACATTTTCACTAAATTCAATTACTAATCTAGAATAATCTAGAATCTAATTTATCCACAAAGTTTTTCTATAATTTGAATTATTCTAGAAATGTCCATCACTTTCTAATACATTTCTAGTTTTGATCACTCATTCATCTCCAATTTGTCTCTTGGTTTTGGGTAATTTTCTCGACTGTGTTCATATTTGTATATATTTGTTTGTGCTTGGGATGAGATTGGTGGTGTGGGGTGGCGCTGGTGCCAACGGAGTGGACCGAGGCGGAAGATTAGAGGTGAAGAAAAGATGATGTTTTCAGTTTTTCAATCCGAGGGATGGTTTTTCTTTGTCGGAGAAAGTTTGTGGGATCGATTTCCGCGTGAATATCAATGTGGATTTGTGAAAGCCTGATAAATTGGTGGGTTATTGGATTAGTGGATTAGTTAATTGAATTTAAGGGCACATGTATTACACTCTTTGAGATTCGTTAATTTTGGACGGAAATAAACTATGGGACCAAAAGTGCTCAAAAAGGACCATTTTGCAGCCACACCAATCTCTTGGGACTATTTCTACAATTTACCCTACTTTTGAGTTTTTAGGTCAGTTAGACCCGATAAACTGAGTCGATTCATTTTGTCTTTTAATATTCATGTTGTGTGTAAACCCGACCCAAAATTATTAGGACTAAAAAAATTCAAGTGACGCTTCGTAATTAAAGGGAATACAAAATAATTTGGTGACCTGCTGCAGTAGGTTAGATGAACAATTTTTTAAATTTTACAGGACCAAAATCTAAAAGTTAAAACAATCGAGATCAATTTCAAAATTATGCAAAGTTATTGGACTAAAAAATATTTAATCCCATAAATATATAAGAGATTAACTTTAAAATTTGACTCGGTCCAAAAGAAATTAATGGGATCAGCCCTATAATAAGATTAGTAAATTACTTTACCCTAATGAGAAGAAGATTAACAAGAAAGAAGATCGATAATGGCGGAAGGCCATGAACAAGCTGTTTTTGAAGAAGAAAAGAGTGAAATCCCTGCAGATGTATATGGCCTAGAAATCCTGCCGTATCTTCCCGCCACCAATCTACAAACTTTAAAAACAGTTTCGAAAGATTGGCTCCAATTGATTGATAGTCCCTACTTTGTTAGGCTTCATCACTCCAGAGCTCATCGGAGTCGAATTCGAGTAATCGTCACACTTTCTTCTGCAATAGTAGAGTACAACAACTATGACGATCAAGATATGAAGCAATTCCCTTACCCGCCGCAATTTTCTTCGGATAATATGAGACAATTTTCCGCTTTGAATATCGAAATTGTGGGCTCCGCGGATGGTCTAATATGTATATTTGATCGAAAATTCGACAAAGTCGGGGGACACGGTGAATTATTTAATCCATCCACGGGAAAGTGTTTACAGCTCTGGCCGCAATCCCCGGAAATTTACAGGATTGTTTGCTCTTGGTTCGGTAAGAGTGTAGATGGAGAATACGTTTTAGTTATGGGATCATTTTCACGGAGAGGTTATCATTATGAATTGGGAGTTTATAAGCTCACGAGCTCCAAATTAATTAAAACGCATTCACTCGATCTTCATTGGTTTGCGTGTTGCACACGCCGAGTGTTACTTTTGTCTTGATAGAGGGGCCCTGGTGCTCGGAGCCGTACACTGGCGCGTAAAATGGAGTAACAATATGGGGTCCCGCTTCACAATTTTGGCGTATGATATCTACGAGAACAAACACTGGGAAATGTTACCGCCCATGCAGTGTGATTTTAGACTGGATGGATGCTTGTTTGCGATAGTCAAGAATGTGTTTTTGGAGGTGTTTGAGGTGTGGGTGATGAGGGATTCAACATTGAGGTCACATGGATCATGGACCAAATGGGCTAATATTGAGGGGTTTAACATTAACTACACATTTTTGTCTCCCTTGGGATTTTTTCCGAGCGGCGATCTTATCATGGATGTTGATAAAGTGCCCTTGATGAAATACGACTTTAAAGATAACGAGGCTACGGTTCTAATGGAATATGAGTGTCGTAGATATGAAGCAATTATGTGTGCTGATACTTTGGTGTCTCCGTTTTTTTCGGATTAATGCTACTTGGAAGCTTAATTTATAGTGTTTTCGATTCGGTGACCAAACAAATGTTTGATTTAACTGTTTTTCTTAGGATTTCTAGTGTAGATGGATCTTATTTTGATGCATTTGATCAGTATTAGTTGTTTTCACTAAATAATATTAGTTGATTTTATTAAAAAATATTAGTTATGAGCTAGTTGAACTGTGCAACTAGTGAACCCACATCTGACTCTATTATTGCAGTGTATTTGCAACTTTACCTTCGTGGCTATGCGGTCAGTATTTGATAGAGGCAAATTATTTCCGCTGGAATATATTATCGATAATTGCGATCTGGATTATTACTCCATTACTCGAATATCGAGTTTTCTACTATCAATTTTTGTACCAATTGGATTCCAATTAGGTTTTGCCTTTGTTCCGATTGGAATCTGTTACTCGAACATCGAGTTTTCTACTATTACACGAACATCGAGTTTTCTGCTATCAGTTTATGTTCTAATTGGAATCCAATTCGATAAATTTCTAGTACTCCCTCCATCCCATTTGCTTTTGACACATGTATTAATGTGAGAGTTATTTATTAGTATTTAAAGTGATAAAATGACTTTTTAAATTGAGGGCATTGTAGTCCTTTTTATTTTACTATTAAAGTTGATGATTTTTTTGTGGATAAAAGTAATTGCATCTACTATCAGTTTCTGTTCCGATTGGATTCCAATTAGGTTTCGTCTTCGTTCCGAATTGGATTCCAATTAGGTTTCGCCTTCGTGGGTGTTATTCTCTAGATTTGGATTCTCATTTTTTTTTTTGTTCAGTTCTTGAATTTTCATTTCTTCAAATAGAATATGAGAGAGCAAAAAAAGAATTTAGTGCATTAATTGGGAATTTGGACTTAAACTCGTGTCACGTCCATAAGAAAAAATTCATCAACACAATGGCGTTTGATGATCAAGAACATCAATAAACATATAGAATCTCATAAACCAAGGCAAGAAACAACCCAATTTAGACACACAATCAATCAAGCCCATAAAGCCATAACAGACATTCCTCCGGCACCTAACAAAACAGCAACATAAGACTTGATTTGAAGTGCAACATCTTGTTGCAACTTGGTCCCCATAAAATCGGCAGCCAAAAGATCAACGAGAGCCATGTATATCAACAGCCCTGCGGACGATGCGTTGAGCAATCCAGTTGTGATTAATGCACGAGGACTGTCCTCTTTGTAGGAAGTCGACATTACCATTCCTATTGCTATTCCTAACGGAGTTGTCACCGAGAAAAAGAAGGCCATTGTTGATTTCTTTATAAAACTGTAGTCTGCCTGCACAACAATTCAATTCATTTATTTGAATTGTACATAATTTTTTTGACAACTTATTTTGATTAATTGATCGTTAAGTTATAGTAATAATTAGGTATGACAACTAATATAATACAAATAATTATTACCTGGAGAATGCAGCCTCCAAGACCCATTCCTTCGAACATTTGATGGAAGCAAAGTGCTGCAATGAGTCCTTTGATCGAACATGTGTTGTTAGAAGCCCCCATTGACAGCCCTATCACTACTGAGTGAACCACGATTCCTACCTCCAAAACCTGTAATTAAAATTATTTCAGTGTTATATTAATAGTGTACCTATCAGCAAGTCACATTTAATTAATGGATTTATTGATAGATACATTTCAGCATTACAACTTATTGCAACTTATACTAATAGGTACAAAATTATTGCATATACATAGATACATCAGCAAGTCTCACATTTAATTAATGAGAAAATTTACAGGTATATTTTAAGATTGCAACTTACTAATTGATACAAAATTGTTATATATATAATCTCATTTGTACATATTAGTAATTTGCATAAAAAATTCATATCTATTAGTAATTTTCCCTTAACGAAACAATGCAACTAATTGATGAAATTGCTAGTTCAATCAACCCTATAAAATTACCAAATTAATATAACAAACGAATTAGTTAATCAACTAACCATGGCAATGACTCGATACCGTTGCAGTTTCGACACTTCAAACTTGGCCCTATGATGACCGCCATGAAAATGTCCATTACCACCGCCGCCGGCGCCGCCGCCTTCCACCGCCTCCAACTCCCTCTCCCCGCCCTCCTTCGGCAGCACCACCGCCTCCTGTTGCTTCTTCGTGTAAAAACTCGTCGCCAACGAATCAATCATAAGCGTAGCAATCGCCGAAAGCATGGCCACAAACCCCGTGAACGGAAACTTATGCCACGGGTTTTCCTTCAGGCACTCCGACGACAGCATGTCGAAAGAATCCGGCAGCACGTGCATGAACCCCGTCGCCAGAATAATTCCGGCGGCGAACGCCTTCACCACCACGAATATGTTCCGGTCGGGGCTCAGCGCCGGCACCGACCGTGTCATCAACGGCGAACAAACTCCGATCATGCTCGTGATCAGAATCGATACTATGGCGATGATTTTGAGGGGCGTGGCTTTTTTCTTGTTGCTGCAGCCGTCGGCAGTGGCGGCGCCGCCACACTCCGCCACCACGGCTAGGGCTTCGCCGGCGAAGTGGGAAAGGAGTACGAAGATGATGAGGGTTAATTTGGATTTCATCATCATCACCTTTAGAGATTAATTAAGTGAAATTAGAATTTGTTGATATAGGGGTTATTGATATTAATATTTTTTGGGGAAGAATTATGATGATATCATTCGAAATTAATAGGCAAATAAATAAAATGGGATTTGAAGATCATTGGAGTTATTTTTATTTTTATTTTTTTGTTCGAGTGTGTGGATTCTTGTTTTGCATGAGAATAGAAGTGTAGTTTGCTTGCGTTTGGCACGTGGTGGGATGATTACGTGGAGACTTTGATTGCTTACGTGGTGGTGAACTGTACACGTGTGTGCATTGTCACATTTTAGATAATGAAGATTAAAATTATAGTTTCTTAAAAAAGAAAGCGTGTTAATTATGAGGTGGACAAAACTAGTGGTTTGCTTGGT
The DNA here is from genome assembly GCA_037126765.1 of Stenogyne calaminthoides. Lineage (NCBI taxonomy): Eukaryota > Viridiplantae > Streptophyta > Magnoliopsida > Lamiales > Lamiaceae > Stenogyne > Stenogyne calaminthoides. Next base: position 4,681,050 of record JBBCBC010000026.1, on the reverse strand, counting down.
AAAAAATGTTGTTAGTGTGTGCATACTTATGTTATCTGCATTAGCAATATTGTAGGGGGATTAGTTCGAAAATCTCTCCCTCGATATCTCGTACTATGAAACCGTTTCTAATTCAAATTGAGGAATTTGGAGTAATTTCGTTTTTATTAATGGGTGGGTTTTATGTGGAATCGGGTGCACCGTGCATTCATAGTGCATTTTAAAAGCATGCAACTATACAAAATAGAACTGTGCAACAATTCCAAACAGAAGCATGCAACTATGTTCTCATATTAACAGTTGTATTTTTCTATGTAAATAAGTCACACTTTCCAACCAAGTTTCACGCTTCTAAAATGCACTATGAGTGCTAAGTGCACCTGGGTGCATACAAGATCTAGCCTTTATTATTTTTTTCAAAGTTTAATTTGGGAACGAGGTTTTATCTCGGTATAAGTGTTAATTTGTGAATCAATTTATAGCCCCCTTAATTAGTTGAGTAAATCTCTTGTGCGTGTTTCGTGCAATGTAAGTGTATTTTTTAATTGAAATAAGATACTTGTTTATACTGAAATATGTAGTTTTAATTCACTTAAACAAATTAACCAGGTGGCTTAGTCCACCTGGTCACTGGGCTCCTCATTTGAGTGGGTGTCGAGAACGAATTTGGAGTTATGGGAGTTATAATGTGGATTGACGATTTCGTGGAGTATTTGGGTGCTTGGTGTACTAACTACTAACAACTAACTTTGACCGATAAAAAAAAATAAAAAATTCACTTAAACAAATTACTACATATTTCAGCGTAAATGAGTTGCATGTTTTAGTAAAACAAGTCGTATATTTCAAAAATACATTTCGGTTGCACGGGGCACCCAATACACAAAAGATTTTGTCTATCTTGAATTGTTCTAGAATGCATAGGTACTTGGAATTTTTGAATAATGCAGCATTGGATACTCTGCGGGTACTTTGATATTCGGATAAGGGTGAGATACGCTCCTAAAACACCACGTGGCATGTTCAAATTAAAAATATCATTAATAATCTTGGGTACGGTGTCGAACACGGATATGATATTTTGAGTCGTCCACAAGCACCAAAACAAAAAAGTAGCTGGTTTGCGATTATTGCAGGAGATATTACCCCTTTATCACCTTCATCTGGGCACTTTGGACATCGCTACTTTCATACTAAGAAGATGCATACCTCTCCTCATCGTGTGATGCAAAGTAGGATACCTCTCCTACACATAAGGGTAGGAAACAATACCTGTTGGGCGAGGTAATAGTCGATGTCAATTATCCAGCTCTCATTGCCTCCTTTTAATTCATCGGGATGCCTTGCTCGTTGGGCAATTCCTACTGAGGAGGTCGAACCATCTCCCTACAAGTATACATGCAGCAAATTATTGTGTAATCCATAATTTCATGTATAAAAATTCTTAATTACAATACACCACGAATTACATCAGTATATCATACAAGAGCAAACACAAAAATGAGGTAAACCTCTTAACTACACACCAATAACAAAACCAAGAAACAGGGAAAACTATCAGGAAGTTTGGGCCTTGCAAAATATATACAAGATCAAAAAAGTACCTTCATGAGAGAATTGTGTATGGCTTCAACAACATCCTCACAGGACCTGAAAGCATAATATACACATATGTAGGTATAAATATGGAAAGCTATGGAAGTTAGAGGACAATTAAGTCTCGCTTGGAATGAAGACGGTGGTTAACTTACCCGCCAGATAATATTTTACTGAGGCAAAATTTTCCCAATTCCTTTTACAGCAAGCTCCAGTCACGCCGAACCATATCAAGACCTTTCCGCTCAATAACCTGCTGCATCAAAAGGAATTGATAACACAACAGTAGACAGAGGTGAATAGAACCAGAAGAGAAGTATAGAAGACGCTACCTCATAGGGTTTACCTCATAGGCCATGTTCATAAATGTCAAATTTATGTACATGAAATCAATGACTCAACTACCATATTAGTTTATAATGCAATCAAGAATATCTTCTACTCTGAACTAATCACTGTACTCTAAGAACTGAAATGTCCCAATGCACTCAAACAAACTAATTCCCATGATGGGTGATTCCGTAAGATGTATTTATGTGGCTAATTGCGTATCACCAACTAAGCAATTAATAAGAGAAATGCTCAAGAACACATATAAATGCTATCAACTTGTACGTTTCTTGCATTAATAATCATGGTCTTTATGAGCCATGAAGCTCATATTTATAGTTTTTTTTTAAAGATAAAGATGAATTTCTATTAACCGAGTACAAGGGGTACTCGAAACCCGAATCCACAGAAGTTACAGTTTACAAGGTATGCACTCTAAAGGTTGAGAATCCCACGAATGAAAAGGAACCACAAAAGATAGCGGGTAGTGAGAACGAATCCACCTCCACGCACAAAACTTAATGCCATCTATCAACTTATCTAGAGTATACGAACTTTCTTTGAAAATAAAGTCATTACGGACCTTCCAAATTTTCCACAGTGTAGCTTGCCAAATCAGCCCGATGATCTCTCGTCTAGTCTTCCCTCTTTCTATCCCAACAAACTCACCAAAATGATCCCTCGCAGATGAAGAAAACGGGATTGATTTATTAAGCCATGAGGAAAGAGCTTGCCATACTAGTAGCGCAACTGGACACGTAAATAGCAAATGATCAGATGTTTCCATAGCGCTATGGCACAAAGAGCATTCTCCGTCCCCCATACTAGAAGATATACCCCGAAGACGAAGATTATCCTTAGTGGGGATGCGCCCTCGAATGACCCTCCAAGCAAAAGCTGAAATTTTGACCGGAATTGCCTTCCACCACAACTTCTGCCAAGGAAACTGGACCACCTCTTCCGCTCCCGAATCCTCCAAGATGACGTCATACATAGCCTTTGTAGAAAAGGAACCAGATTTCGATCCCTTCCACACCACAGAATCCGCCTCATTGAGCTTAATTTTGTACCTGTCAATCAATTACCACAAGACTACAAACTCAACAAATTCATTAGTGTTAAAATCTCTAGACCACCTACAAACCCAAGATTCCTTATTAACATCCCACATTCTACCCACCACCTCTTCCTTTTGTAGGGACAACTCAAATAACGCTGGAAACCTACCCGATAACCGACCACAACCCTCAACCCATGGATCATCCCAGAATCTAGTCCTACACCCATCACCCAAAGAGAACCCCAACTCCTTCCTAAAGTGACACCTTGACTGACTCCACCACAGTTCATGGAAATCCTTCCACCATAACGACCATTGTTTCCTTACCGAATTCCCCTCCGACACCCATCTAAAAGACTCATGCCTAGACTCGATGACCCTGACCCATAGAGACCTCTCCCCCTTCACCCATCTCCATAACCATTTACATAATACTTAAGTATTGAAGTTTTTAACATCCCTTACACCTAGACCACCTTTCAACTTACTACGACTCACAAGTGCCCATCTCACCCAAGCAATCTTACGACTCGACCCTTTCCCCCCCCATAAAAATTCCTGTTGAAGTTTCGTAATGGCTTTGATAACACACTCAGGGGCTTTAAAAAAGACAGATAATACACTGGCAGGGCTGAAAGAACCGAATTCAACAGTGTGAGTCGACCTCCAAAGGATAGATAGCGTCTTTCCCACCCTGAGAGCTTCCGACGAAATCTGTCCACCAAAGGTTTCCACACATCCTCTCTTCTAAAGTTTGCACCAATCGGTAGCCCCAAATATGTAAATGGAAACTTACCAATTTTGCAATGTAGGATATTAGCTAAGGCCTCCAAGTTCTGATTACTGATATGCACTCCTTCATCGAACTCTTGTGGAAATTCACCTTCAACCCAGATGCAACTTCAAAAAGCCTCAGAATACTCCTCAAACACTTAGCGTTTTCCACAGACACTTTCCCCATAAGGATTGTGTCATCTGCGAACTGCAAATGGCTTATCGTGACATTATTCTTCCATATCTCTAGCCCTTCGAATTCGTTCAACTCCACAGCTTTTTTCATCAGACAGAGGATCACCCTGTCTAATTCCTTTTTGAAGCTGGAATTCACTTGTCGAGCTTCCATTTACCAGAACGGACATTGATGCTGAAGAGACACATCCCCTTATCCATTTCCTCCATCTCCAATGAAAATCCATCCCTCTCATCATGTCATCAAGGAAATCCCACAATACGGAGTCATATGCTTTTTCGAAATCCACTTTGAAGAAGATACTTTGCTTTTTTTCTTTCTTCGCAAAGTCCACCGACTCATTAAGCACCAATATACTGTCTAGGATTTGTTTCTTCCCCACGAACGCGGACTGATTTTCCGAAATTACCGATTCCACCACTTTTGCCAACCTCTTGGCTAACACCTTAGCCACAATCTTATAGAGACATCCTATCAGAGAAATCGGCCGAAACTCAGTTAGCAAGCTAGAACCACTCTTCTTTTGTATAAGGGTGACAAAAGATGCATTCCCTCCTTTAACAATTCTTCCGTTCTCGTGAAAATCCTTCATGGCCACCATAATATCGTTCTTCAGAATCGTCCACATCTTTTTGATGAACTTGAAAGTGAAGCCATCCGGTCCCGGACTTTTGTTTCCCCCACAACTCCATACCGCTGCTCTGACTTCTTCTTCCAAAAACGGCTCAATCAGAAATTTATTATCCGCTTCAGATACCCTCTTAGAGATCAGCCCGGACAAAGGAAGGAAGCCTCGCTGATTCTTTGAGAAATGGCTCTTAACAAACCGGAAGACCTCTTCCTTGACTTTTTCAACATCTTCAACCCACACACCAGCAATGATTAGGCCATTAATTTTGTTGACCCGACCACGATCCATGCATTTGTGAAAGAAAGACGAGTTTGCATCCCCCTCGCGAATCCATTGCACTTTTGCATTTTGGAAGCTGTAACTGTTTTTCACCTTTTTTAATTGTCATGCCCTTGCTTTTGCTTCCTTCATCTCCAAACACTCTGCCGGAGAGAGATCACGGGTCTCCTACTGTCGGTCTAACTCATCGAAAGTCGCGTTTGCCTCTGAAATTTTCCTCTCCATATCCCCAAACTTTTCCATACTCCAAACCTTGATATCCCCTCTGAGCATCTTTAATTTCTCTTT